>CM056054.1:195479011-195935529 GCA_029574335.1 Rana kukunoris
AAATCTCCCCTTTTATCTTGCTAGTCTGAATCCTGCTGTGCAGAGAATTGCAGGACGTTTATATACAGTATACCGTATATACTTGAGTATAAGCTGACCCGAATATAAGCCGAGGCACCTAATTTTACCCCAGAAACAGGGAAAACGTATTGACTCGAGTATAAGCCTAGGGTTTCCATGTGCATGCCTCACTGTGTCCATGTGCATGCCTCACTGTGTCCATGTGCATGCCTCACTGTGTCCATGACTAGACTTACGTTTAACTACTTGCCGACCGCCCGCCGTCATATTACTGCGGGACGGTGGCACTGCTACGCGAGAGCACGTAGCTCTACGTCCTCTCTTAAGCGGCCGCTAGGGGGCGCGTGCGCGCCGCCGCCGGCCAGCGCCCGTGTCCCCGAGTCCTGCGCGCGTGCCCGGCGGGTACGATCGCCGCCGGGCACACGCGATCGCTCGTTACAGAGCGGGGAACGGGAGCTTTGTGTGTAAACACAAAGCTCTCGTTCCTGTCAGCGGGGGAAACGCTGATTTTCTGATCATACAATGTATGAACAGAAGATCAGTGATTTCCCCTAGTGAGGCCACCCCCCATACAGTTAGAACACACCCAGGAACACACTTAACCCCTTCCCTGCCCCCTAGTGTTAACCCCTTCACTGCCAATGGCATTTTTATAGTAATGCAATGCATTTTTATAGCATTGATCGCTATAAAAATGCCAATGGTCCCAAAAATGTGTCAAAAGTGTCCGAAGTGCCCGCCATAATGTCGCAGTACTGAAAAAAAATGCTGATCGCCGCCATTATTAGTAAAAAAAAAATATTAATAAAAATGCCATAAAATGACCCCCTATTTTGTAAACGCTATAACTTTTGCGCAAACCAATCAATAAACGCTTATTGCGATTTTTTTTTTTAACGAAAAATATATAGAAGAATACGTATCGGCCTAAACTGAGGAAATTTTTTTTTATATATATTTTTGGGGGATATTTATTATAGCAAAAAGTAAATAATATTGAATTTTTTTCAAAATAGTCGCTCTATTTTTGTTTAGAGCGCAAAAAATAAAAACCGCGGAGATGATCAAATACCACCAAAATAAAGCTCTATTTGTGGGCAAAATAGGACGCCAATTTTGTTTGGGAGCCACGTCGCACGACCGCGCAATTGTCAGTTAAAGCGACGCAGTGCCGAATCACAAAAAGTGCTCTGGTCATTGGACAGCAGTATGGTCCGGGGCTAAAGTGGTTAACATGTGAGTATATAGAAGGGGTGCCCAGCTTGCACACTTGTAGAGGTAAACAGGGGCTACATGTGTGCCAGGTTTAGGGGACCTACGGCCGGCTAGTACCGGGTCCCCAAAGTCATCGGAGAAATGAACATTGCTCCCCGGCCGTAGGTCCCCAGGACAACAAACTTTGCACACTTGTAGAAGAAGAGTGGGTACCGGGTCCCCAAAATCCAGGAGATCAGGCACAAAAAGGTGACCAAGGGGGGGATTTTCAGCACAAAAAAATGTGCTGAAAAACTCGGCTTATACTCGAGTATATACGGTATTTGATTTTTTTTTTAAGGAGGTTTTAAATGAATGCACATAACGGTGAATGGTGGTATTTGATATCTCCTACACTTCTGTTTTCAGAAGTTCATTGCTTGTTTTAGGGGTTAGATTAAGTAGCGGCTTCACATAGGGGAGGGCTAGGTGTTTGGGTGTGTGTTGGGGGACATTCCTATATTTTATTTGATATTTGACACTGAATGATCAGCATCAAGAACTAGCACTGTGCTCTTGATGTTGAAAACTCACATTCCACTTTTGGGTGGAATAACCCTAGAGTATAGAATAGCAGAAAGCTGAGATCATATACATTGTATCACTTCTTCACCATCATGAATTTTATGAGTTTTTTTATTTTTTTTATTTTTTTATTGTGATACAAAGGACATACAATTTAGCCAATTTTTTTTTCATTTGTTGACTTACAATGGAAGGTGCCTTTTCGGTGTGTTGAAAGAAAGTAAAGTCCAGTGTTTTTTGTTTTTGTTTTTATTTTTTTGTATGTGGCATCACATACAAACACATTATGTTAAACTTACCTGCAAACGATGCCCTTTGTCATCCCTGCTGGAGGGCTGCATCCATCTTCCATCCGGCACATCGGATCAAATACCAATCGGATGGAAACAGACTGCATGTCTGACCGCCCCATAGAGGAGAGCAGGCTGTGTTTGTGTCCTCTATGCATAGCGGTGTGGACACGGTCATCTGCCTGCTCAGTGGAGTTCAGCGGATCTGCTTAGATTCAAGGGGCCTAATGGATATTAAAGTGGATGTAAACCCAATTTTTTATTTTTTTTGCTAGCACAATTTAGAGTATAAGATTTCCTATTATCTGTGCTCAGTCTTGCCACACGGAGTTAATCCAGCTCTGAACAATCCTCTTTTATTGTTCAGTGAAATAAATCTTGACAAACGGAGAAAAACTATTTACATATCTCATGCACTAGCCTGAGATGGGCATTATTTTAATTCCCACCCCCCACTCCTTTTCTGAAGTCATGTGGTTACTTTTCTGGATTTTGACTGGGTATTGGTGATTATAGCAGAATTTAGTGTAAGGAATACACAAGAGAAAATGCATGTTGACAAGGGGAGTTTAGCGGTGAGCGGGGAGTCTACTAATGTCACGACTCCACCCACTGAGCTCCAGATAACGGACCCACCCACAGAATCTGCAGTTTTTCAGTTCTTATAACAGACAGAGGGGAGACATTTGACAGGTAAGGATACATGCAGGAGGCATCTATATCCTTATAGATCAGCACTATGGCAATAGTTAAAGGATGAGAGTGGCTTTACATCCACTTTAAACTGGCCAATTGTTTAGAAAGCTTGGCTCCCCTACTCCAGATAAAGAGACTTTTAATTGACCCAAGTCAACAATTTATTAATAGTAGTGCCTGTACACATGAGTGATGTGTCGTTCTTTTGGGGTAGAGTTGTACATTTTGGCACCAATGGACTCTAATGGGGGTGGCATAAAATGATCATAATGTGTGTTTTTGCACATAGCAACTAGCTTTCTGTTGGCTTAAAAATGTCCGTATATAAATGCTAAAAAAATGTCCCCTTTGTGTGTATATATATATATATATATATATATATATATATATATATATATATATATATATATATATATATATATATATATATATATATATATATATACTTTTTTTTTTTTTTTTTTTTTATATATATATCTCTGCATACTGCAGCCTTACTCCTACACATTGGAGAGGGAGCTGGCTTAGCAGAGAGTTATGTCACCTAAGCGCCTGTGCACATGGACATCTGTTCATGTCATAACTGTTTTTGTTTCCATACAAGTCAATGGAAATGTGAAAGAAGCTTGATGCAGCTTAGTATGAGTTCAAATGCAGGCTAGAAGCACCTGTGAAGAATCTAATCTCAAAGCCGAGCTGAATGCACCTGAACGCTTGCCACAATCCTTTACACAAGATGTAAGGATTATAGTAACAGCTAGAGGCACCTTGAAAAGCTGTCTGGATACTTTTTTTTTTTTTTTTAAAGCTCAAGTGCGATCAAAATAAAGAAAACGGCACAACAGACAAACTTGCAGCCAGTAGTATGTGTCCCTTGTGCTAATACCAGAGCTTTTTTTCTCAGAAAATAGGTACAGGAACTCAACCACGACCCGTTCAGATTTCACAAACAGTAGAAGGGTCTTAAAGGGGCATTAAATACCAGAATTGCATTACATACAGAGTGCAGCGTTCAGGGGGTTACAAAGCTGTCACTTGTAAACACAGAAACCCGACTTCTGTGTTTACAAGTGATTGTGGTGAGCAGGCACCAAAGGGTCTGAGCCAAAGGTGGTGGAACTGAGTTCCCCCAAGTTCCCCCAGAAAAAAAGCCCTGGCTAATACCATATCTGTTAGTTGAAATCCCCATTTCCGATGCCCCCTGCCGCCATTATCATCCATTGCAGCAGGTTAATAGAACTAAGGGAGCTGACCCATGCTCTCATTGAGTGCCTGACTATGCCTGCCCTTTCCGTCCAGTTCCTTGATGCATAGAAGATGTACTAGGCTCCTATGAATGAAAAGCCTTGTATGAATTGAGGGGGTGGACTTTTCAATAACCTTCCTGCCCTCCATCCATGGATCACTTTCAGCAGTACCACCACCAAACACAATCTATTCAAGCAAATGGAGATGCTTTTTAGAGACGAGGCAGTTTAGACCCAAGTGACGTTATATTCTTACAGCAGAATCTGTCTATCGGTGCCGGATGGGCAAGAGTATTCCAGCTTGCCTATAGTCCAGAACATCAGTAGGACATCCAGGCAACTAGAATTTAACAAAAAGAATGGTCCGTGGCAGCCTCCATGATCTCTCATGACAGGTTTCCTTTCATTGCAATAAAGAGACATGTCTGTCCTGGCTGGCTGTTTGGCAAGAGTGTAAATCATACAAGTGGCTGAACTGAATCTCCAATATTTTAGCAGAAAGGCCTCATTTACACAGGTCTCGCAGTGTAAAATGCCGGCTTTTTCCCCCCTGTGCTCTGGAAGCCCAGGTGCTGCCTTTAGCTGCCCATAGATATGATAGGCTGTATAGTGTGTGTATACCGGTACTTGTGTATGCCTGCATTTAGCATAAGGATGCAAGTCTGCATTTGGGGAATACAGTGGTGTATTTTCATTTTTGTGCTGCCCTAGCAAGACTAAAACCGGGTCCCCCCTTGATTTAAATTTTTCCCCACCACTTCCTGTTTAAGATCCACCCCCTTCATCTGTAAACTCCACCCCTTCCTCTTTAGGCTCCATCTCTTCCTATTAGAGTGCCACCTCTTCCTTGCTGTACATTAAAAGCTGATATATGTGTGTGTGTGTGTGTGTGTATATATATATATATATAATGTGTATGTGTATATATATATATATATATATATATATATATATATATATATATATGTTATCGTTACTTTGTTCAAGTCCCAGCATGAACCCGTGACCCCTTAGATCTCACAGGTTCATGCTGGGACCTGTAGACCTTCACTAGTTGCGGGGGGACCTCAGAGTCCTGGCAGTTCCCCTTTTCTTCCCTCTGAGCATGCCATGCTGCCGGAGATGATGGAGGATGTGGGTGGAACTAAATCAATAGGCGCGGAGGAGGAAGTTAAATCTTCCTCCGTTTTTGAATGCTGGGGCCTCTATCTCACTCACACTGCATTAAGGCAGGGGCGTGACATCACTGGTTGCTAGAGCCACGGCACCTGGTGTCTAGCAACCAGTGGGCAGTAGAACCAGTGGTGGAGATGGAGCAAGCTATGGGCCTTGCCGGCCAGGATTGGTACTGTCAGTAAAGTGGCTCTATCTACAGCAGCCTTTTTTGGGGCACCCCATCAGAGGCTCAGGTGCCCCTGTTCTCTACAGTCCTTGCTAATGTCCCTTCTGCCTAGGGGAGTGGCGCTGCCCCCCTGTAAAATGCCTCCCAAGGCAGAATTTTGCATTAGGTGAGGTCACATATATAGAAAAATGTAGCTGTTTGGCCATAGGTCAGCTGTATTTTATAGTTCTCCTCTTTTTAATATTATTGGGCTTTGCTCACACAGAAAGTATCAATGCGTGTTCCCCTGTGAGGTTGTGGTTAGGAGCACAGGGATGCACAAGTGTTCATGCATCCCAGTGCAGAGAGTCCCATTTGATGTCAACTGGGATGCAGCGGCTGCACGGGCACAACTCCCTAGCTGAAATCTGTGCCCACATGGATGTCATATTTGGAGCACTGCCTGTGTCTGTTCAGCCACTACATCCCAGTGGGACTGCATGCAAGCAGGTGCATGGAAAATGGCCCTTTCATGGGCCAATGCTTCAGTACATCCAAAGTATACAAGGCCTAATTCGAATTCTTCTATTGTAGCGTACTGTGTAATCCACTATTTATAGCATTTCAAAATTAAACCGATTTTACATTTTGTCAACAATGCCTATCTAAACTTCTTTTTTGTGCCTCCCTTTCTAAAGACGAGTTCTAAAATTAACTTTTTAGAAGACGCCCATTTGTAGATTTACTAAACAAAAGTTTCCTAAAATAATCAGGGTGTTGTATTGGAGTCCGGGGGGGGGGGGGGGGGGTTGTGATGTTTGGAATCTGTGTGAACTTCGCTGGGCCGGCACTATCTCAGGAGGAAAAAACTTCCTTTTAAGTCTCTCCGACGTTTCCCTCCGTTGTTCGTTCGAAACAATCAGTCTTGAGTAAAAACTTTGGCGTTCCTCGCAAATGTTTCTTAATTTTTCACTGAGGTCGCTCTGACCTCACCCTAATTGCTCAATTAGTCTCTGGCCTGCTTGTTTTGAAATGGGTTATTTTTGTTCCCATCTAAAGTATGGGTGTCTGACATGAGCCGGGCCGGATCCCATAGGAGAGCTGAGCTGTTCAATTGTCTTTAGTACTGAATGAGTTGCACAGCTCTCTGGCCTAGACAGCACTTTATATAATCATGCCTTTTCATGTGATATGGTGGAAATTGCAGGAAGTCAGGGGGTTCGTGTGCATGTGATTAGAGGCTTTTTTCGTGTCTGGTTGCTGTTCCCGGACTTTTATTGCTGTACATTAGGTCAGTATTATAGACCATGTAATCCTTCCCAGCTCTCTGCTGAATTCCTGGATACAGTGAAACGTGTTCTGTAAAAGCTCAGGTACACTTTTTTCTTCTTCTTTTTTTTCTTTTTACTCAATATTTGCTTTGCTTTTTCATTGTCTATGAATAGAACTGCCTGCACTGGGATGCATAGAACACTTCCTCATCCCTCAAATGTGGCCCTCACACGGGTGTACGCTATAGTACACCTGTTTTTAATGATGCCTAAAGCTGGCTATATACGTAAAGATTTATTTTTTGTCTGCCCTGCAGGCTGAGCAAAATGAATCCAACAGATTCATCCATGCTAAACCACTCAGATGAGTGAACATTCCCCTGCAGTCTATTGTGTTTTGATAGTCAGATCGAATGGCTGTCCAAAAAGGTCAAACAGTGACTGCATCAGATTGGATGCAGGTGCTGTTCAACCAGTTGTAAAATCAAGCCGGTGGTGCCAACAAGGGCACCATTGGCTCAAACTTTGCCAGATTCAAAAGTCTTTTTTTATTTTATTTATATATAATATACATTTTATATAATTTTCTACTTTGTTAGTTCATTAATCTACAGAAGCCTGACATTGCACTTGGTGCAATGCTCTGCAAGACGCACATTTTGTTACCTGCAAAAAATATGTAAATGCATTCATTATCCTTTAAAAGTTCCCAATAGATTTGCTGTTATTCAGGCTTTGCTAGGATCTAGGTTTCGTTGTACGTTTTTAAAGGGGTTGGATTTTACAGCAAATTGCATACATCCCTCCATTACAGTATATTGTCTTGTTTCAGAGCCTAATAAATTGCCCAAACAAGTTGACTTATTAGAGACCATGCTTCAAACCTTCCACTGGGGAGCTTTGATTTATTTCTGATCCCCGCTAGAAGAAATAATGTTGTATTCCAGCCATATTTGGGTATAATCATAGAAGTGATGATGTCACCTAATATTCCTTCAGTGACGCTACTGTAACTTTATGTACCTTCAGGCTTAGAAGTTTTGGCTGTAGTTGTATGGTTTCTAAATTAACGGATAACTGTACCTCTAAGACATGTTGGCTTTTTTTTCCTATAAATCCAGGGACAGCAAGTAGCTTAAAAAATGTAATGTGTTATATTTTGCCATGCATGAGATCTAGGTCTGTTAACTGTACAGTAGACAAAAAAAAATCCATTTGATAATTGTGCAAACAATTTTCACACCACACATACACCATACCTCCATTTATTCCCAATGTCCCTTTTGTTCTGATGATCTCCTGAAACCTTTTTACTTGGGTATCCCTTGGCTAGTTGCCATAAATTGTATCCTCCTATTGGAGGGGGAAGGGTTAATTGGGTAATGGATTACTTAACGGGCCCCAACGTCAGTGCAGTCATTTGCCTAGACCCCAATACAAGCATAGGTCATACAGTCATGGGGTAGACAGCAGGAGACCTAAACAAACCATAGTCAGCTGATCAGGGGAGAACAGAAGGAGAGCCCAATGCATCCAGAGCCCTGGCAAACAATCGGGTACACAGAAGGCAAAATTTGATCAGCCAATTAGGAGTTGGCTAGAAGGTGACGTGACTACTTATCCATGTGGGCCCACTCCTAAGGTCCCTCTCCAGTCACTTGGGAGGACAACACTCATATCCCTAGCCCAGCACAAGTCTGACAAATGGTGCCACTTACCAAAGCATGCAAACTCCACCTACAGAATGACAAAGTTGAGCTTGAGTTCCAGTAAGGTAGACTGTCTTTGGAGGGGTCAGGGCTGGCCAGAAAGTTAGGCGGACAGGTGGCATTACCTTGGGATCCCACTGGAGAGGTCAGGGCTAGCTAGCAGGTTAGGTGGATAGGTGGCATTACCTTGGGATCTCACGGGTGGGGTCAAGGCTGGCCAGCAAGTTGGGTGGACATGTCGCTTTACATTTGGATCTCACTGGTGGGGTCAAGGCTGGCCAGCAAGTTGGGTGGACATGTGGCCTTACATTCGGATCTCACTGGAGGGGTCAGGACTGGCCAGTAAGTTGGGGGTGGACATGTGGCATTACATTGGGATCTCACTGGAGGGGTCAGGGCTGGCCAGTAAGTTGGGTGGACATGTGGCATTACATTCAGATCTCACTGGAGGGGTCAGGGCTGGCCAAGCATGTTGGGAGGACATGTGGCATTACATTGGGATCTCACTGGCGGGGTTAGGACTGGCCAGCAAGTTGGGTGGACATGTGGCATTACCTTGGTATTCTTTGACAGCTGCAGGGCAGGAGCTTTTTTGCCGCCATTATTACTTATTTTTACCCCTCAAAATACTGGTCCATGCCCCTGGATGTACTCGTACCACAGACTGAGTACTATTGTTCAGAGAAACTGGTTTATAGAAATGCTTTAGAGTAACCGGTTTATAGAAATCATGGAGTTTTTATGTATAGTTTGTAGCTTTACGGCCTTCCATACAAGACTTTTGTGGTTAGAGTTAATGGTGATTTGTGCTGTTTTAATAGGCTGTCCACACACAGCATGCTTAGTAAGACGGTATAAATCAAAACTAACACACAAGGGAAGCCCTGAGAACAGAGGAAATGTACACACTGAAGCCCTTTTTCTTTCAGTATAATCCAGAGTTTGTACAACACTACGACATGTGACTCTTCGAGGCCCGGACACAACGATGCTCTGTTTACATTCCGCAGTCTTTAAGTAATTGGGATTTGAGCAAAACAGAACATGTTTTCATTTTCAGTTTCTTCATAATGCATAACGGCAGCAGCTTAAACATCTGGGCCGTCAGGCTGCCAGACTGCCATATGTTTTAAATCCTGCTTTTATAGAATTTTTCATTCTTACAAAGGTATTTTTTTAAAGCATACTATTCTTTAGCCAATGTTTACACAAAAAACTGGAAAATATAAATTATTCAACATATAAACCGCCTACTGGTGCATAAACTCTTCTCCTGTCACCTAAGGGTCCTTTCACACGGAGCGGACCGTTTTTCGGTCCGCTCCGTGTGTCCGTCAGCTCAGCGGGGGGTCTCCGCTCAGCTGTCGGCGGACAGGGCGGTCCCCGCACACTGTGCAGGGACCGCCCCGTCTCTCCTCCGCTCTCCCCTATGGGGAGTCGGATGGAAACAGACCGTCTGTCCGTTTGCATCCGATCCGTTTGGCCGGACGGAAGAAAAATAGGACATTCTTCCGTCCGAAAAAACGGATGCGGATCTGGCGGACGTTAGCAGATGCATCATCCGCTAACGGATCCGCTCCCATAGGGCCCATTACAAGTCCGTTCCGTTCGTCCGTTTTTTGGACATCCGGTAACGGACCTCAATGCTTCCCTATGGGAGCGGATCCGTTAGCTGATGATGCATCCGCTAACGTCCGCTAGATCCACATCCGTTTTTTCGGATGGAAGAATGTCCTATTTTTCTTCCGTCCGGCCAAACGGATCGGATGCAAACGGACAGACGGTCCGTTTCCATCCGATTCCCCATAGGGGATAGCGGAGGAGAGACAGGGCGGTCCCTGCACATTGTGCGGGGACCGCCCTGTCCGCCCGACAGCTCAGCGGAGACCCCCCCCCCCCCGCTGACACACGAAAAACGGACCGCACGTGTGAAAGGACCCTTAGTGAAGCTCGTCCCCCATTGAGTGTTGCCATCTTGCCTCTTGCACATCCTCACATTAAAGACGTCAAAGATACCTCTGCCCTGTCTGTGCCCGCTGACAAAACAATTCTCTGCATTTTTTTTTTGGCTTTTTTAGCTATAATATATTTTATTTTTATTTATTTTATTTTTTAGCTTTTTTTTCAGGCTTCAGAGTTTTTAGCCAACTAGTAACCAGGATGGTTGTTTTAGGCTTGAAAAAACACAAATTTTTAGGCATACTCCGTTTAAAGGGGTTTTAAACCCTCGTTTGTTTGTTTTATATAAAATAAAATAAAAAGTGCCTATACTTACCTGCTCTGTGCAATTGTTTTGCACAGAGCAGCCCAGATCCTCTTCTCTGTGGTTCCCCGCCAGCATGCCAGGTCCCTCTTCATTACGTGCCCCTGCGGAAAGCCGCTTTCCCTAGGAGCACCTGTGCAGGATCGCTCCAGAGTCCCGCTGCTGCTTCAATTGACAAAGACAGCAGTACTTGGCCCGGCCAAGTGCAAATAAGCTCTCGCCAAACTTTTACTAACACAAGGATCATCAAAAGCAGCCCAAAGGGTGGCGCCGTTTGAATGGAACTTCCCCTTTATAGTCCCATCGTACGTGTTGTACGTCGCCACGCTCTGGACAGGCGGTATTTGGGCTGAACGTGGGTATGCAAGGCAGGCTTGAGAGGAATCCCGTCGGGATAAAAACGATAAAAACGCTTGTGTGTACGAGGCATTACAGTGCAGCCCTCCCATGCTGCAAAGGTTTACTTCAGGGGTCTCAAATTGGCGGCCCTCCAGCTGTTTAAAAACTGTCAGTCCCATCATGCCTCTGCCTGTGGGAATCATGCTTGGAACTGTCAGCCTTGCAATGCCTCATGGGAGGGCCACCAGTTTGAGACACCTGGGTGCATGAATAAGTTGCAATTCTTGCCTTATTCCTCGTTCCATCAAGGTCCCTCTAGTGCTGGGACTGGACTTGTGAAGCCTATTCCTTAAGGCACTCCTAGACATAGTTGCACCCCTGCCTCCTTTAAAAAGTTCAGTCTCTAGGAGCTGTGGTGGCTCAACGTGATTGGCACTGCGCTGACAAGCCGTTCACCTCTGCAGCCAAGGGTTCGGATCCCGGTCTCGGCTACATGTGAATTGAGTTTGGTAGTCTCAGCCCGGCTCCCGGTGGGTGTGCTACGCGCTACGCAAGGTACGCCTGTGCTTAGTACGCCTACCCCCCCCTACAAAAACCACCACACTTGCACGCACACGAAATTGGTTTAACACGCACGCACTTTGGCCATGTGGTCTCCTAAAAAAGAGAGGCGAAGGACCTACGGGGCTGGTTGAGCGGGCTAGACCCCCTCACTTCCTCATAGGGGGAGTCCCTCTGCCCCGTTGGGCCCCGTCTGGCTCCCAAGCGGAGCAGGTAGGGCAGGGTGAGTGGGAGCCCCTCCCTCACACCCGCTATTGCCACCCGGGGGCATGGAGAAGGATGGCAGATTGCCTCTGGGGGGAGGGTCTGCCTACTCCCAACTCCTGCAGTCTGGCTCCTCTCTCTCGAGTTCATGCACAAAATACACTTGAAAGAAAAAGAAAAAAGTTCAGTCTCCTTTTAACTTTGGCCCCTTCCCTTGGCCAGAATATCCAAGTGTGTGTGTGTGTGTGTGGGGGGGGGGGGGGGGGGGGGGGAGGAAGAGGCAAAGGGAAATACGTTTTTATTTACAAAGGTTTTAAGGCCCTGCATTGTATGTGATGATGCTGAGGGATGGCCCACAGCCTGTAGCTCTGGGAGAAGAGCTCTAGAGCAGGGGTCTCAAACTGGCGGCCCTCCAGCTGTTGCAAAAACTACAAGTCCCATGAGGCATTGAAAGGCTGACACAGTTACAACCATGACTCCCACAGGCAGAGGCATGATGGGACTTGTAGTTTTGCAACAGCTGGAGGGCTGCCAGTTAAAGACCCCTGCCCTAGAGCCTTGTGAAGTGGGTAAAATGTAAGCACTACGGCCTCTTCTGCTTCCCCCTAGATGTAGCAAGCATTTAACCCTCAAAGTGCGCAGGTGGGAAGGGGGGGCACTGGAAGGGTACATTTTGTCCAATTCCTGTAGATGGGCCTTTAATCCCTGCAGTTTATGGCATTGGCACTCAGAATACACACAGAATGCTTGGATATGAAGTGGTTGCTAGTACAGTTTTTAATTCCGTGGAGCTGATATACAAAACCTGAAACCAAAGTTGAACATTTGCCTTTAGCAAGCAGCAAGGAATTTGGTTGTTCTGGATGAGACTCTTCATTTTTCGGCAGCATGTGTGTGTTCTCTCCTTCTGACTCTTTCACCTTTAGTGTTGAAGTTGCAGATTAGTAGATCAATCATTGAACGAAACTACAGATGAAGAGGGGTGGAATGTATTTGCAGTTCCTGTTTGTTGGCAGCTATGCGCTATCTCTTCAGTGAACTAGAACCTGGGTGGATGTTTAACATGAGGTTAAAGTGAACCCGTGCTTGGCCCACTCTAAAGCAGTATTAAACCCTTGGTGCAAATTCCTTTTTTTCTTTTAGTTCCAAGTAGCTAGCTGTAGAACAAATGTCTTTTCTCCCAAACCACATTTCGCCTTTTAAAAGCTCTTGACGCCGCATCCCTTTCTGTTGCGTTCACTTGAACTTCCAGTCAAGAAGTGCGCAGACAGGATGCAAGCGGGCATGATGCTAAGGACTCTGGCCATGCTGCACATGCCACCCAAATGGGCAACTATTGATAAGGACCACCTGACCGCTGATCACAGATCGGGGTAAAGAGTTAATCACAGGGGGCGTTCACCATGTGATCAGCTGTGTCTTATCACCGCTGATCACAATGTAAACACGCTTACCGATTATTGCCATTCCTTTCCTCATGTGCTGTCGCAGCGCAAGGAGAGGCGAGCCGGTAACTGGCAAGTATGACAGGAACTGTACTAATCATCCGTGTCCTGATCATCAGTGCAGCCCTATCGGCGCCCATCAGTGCAGGAGAAAAATTACTTATTTGCAAAATGAGGGAGGGGGTGTGCATGGGCAGACTGATCATTCGGGCACTACCCGAGGGCTCCATACCACTAGGAGGCCCCGTCAGGGTTGCCAGCCTCAGTAAAACCCTTACCGACATCCTTTTTGTCTAAAAGTCCCAAGATTATAGCTGCCCCGCCTCTCCAGTACCTTCTCACTGTGTGTATGTATACTGTGTGTATGTATACTGTGTGTGATTATACAGTACTGTGTGGCCCCATAATCTCCTTTTGCCCGGAGTGCCCCATGATCTCCTTTTGCCCGGAGTGCCCCATGATCTCCTTTTGCCCGGGGGGGGCCATGATCTCCTTTTGCCCGGGTGGGAGGGCACCATGATCTCCTTTTGCCCGGGTGGGAGGGCACCATGATCTCCTTTTGCCCGGGTGGGAGGGCACCATGATCTCCTTTTGCCCGGGGGGGGGGGCACCATGATCTCCTTTTGCCCGGGGGGGGGGGAGGGCACCATGATCTCCTTTTGCCCAGGGGGGAGGGCACCATGATCTCCTTTTGCCCGGGGGGGAGGGCACCATGATCTCCTTTTGCCCGGGTGGGAGGGCACCATGATCTCCTTTTGCCCGGGTGGGAGGGCACCATTAGTTGTCAGTCCGCCCCTGGGGGTGTGTTAAATAAGGATGCTGTGCAAGTGCTCAGTGTCGCTATTAACCAATGGATTCCAGCACTTTTCAGGACGCTGGCGGCTCGCCTGCACAGTGCTCATGGTTGTAAGGTTGCAGAATAAAAACCTGTGGCTTTGTGTAACAAAAAAGAAGGTTTGATCTACCCACTGGCATGTACACGAATTTTGGACAATTTGGGGTAATTTTTAGGCATTTCACCTAGGCACTCCTTCAGAACCCAAGAGGTACCCTGGTTGAAAAAATGCTGGTCTAGAGTACAAGTTTTCCCCTTTTCCCCTACACTGCAGATTGCAGGCAGGCCCTCCGCATCCTCAATACAATGCAAGACTGTTGGTCCTTCATTGTAGATGATGATGTCAGAGAGTGACCGCCGGACAAGTGATGAAGGGAAATGGCTTCTGAGAACCAATTACTTGGAGAGGAGCTGTCTGCGGAGGCAGGAATAAGTCAGTTGGATATATTTTTAATGGTGCCAAACATTAGGCAGGAGAAGTTTCACTGCAAGGGTAGATTTTACATTTAAAGTTCAACTTTAAGAAGGTAAAACAAGAATGTCATTGCTTAGTAAAACACCTTTTGGCTTCCTGCTAATATAATTTAATGTGATTGTTTTTCATATACGAGATTTAACCCCTTCCCTTCCACACTATAGCCGAATGACGGCTACAGCATGGACCTACTTTGTCGGGAGGCCCTCCTATGACGTCCTCCCGTGCTCGAGAGGCCTGCGCGCTGCATACTCTGTGATCAGCGAGTCTAAGACTCGGCTAATCACAGATTGGAGTAAGGGACCAATCCCGACCCTTTACCGCGTGGTCAGCTGTCAGCCAATGACAGCTGATCATGTAATGTAAGCAGAGCCAGTAATCTGCATTTTTTTTCTCCTCGTACTGAAAGCGCGAGGAGAGGGAAAAAGAAAAAAAAAAGCCCATCACCGGCGGCTGTCAGAGGGACAACGATCCTGATCACGAAGAGCTGCCACCGAGTGATTTGTGCCCACCTGTGTCACTTGCCAGTGCACATTAGTGCCACCTATCAATGCCACCAATCGGTGCCTCATCACCAGTGCTGCCCATCACTGTCACCTACCAGTGCCGCCCCATCAGCGCATATCAATGAAGGAGAAAAAAAATACCTGTTTGCAAATTTTTATAACAAACTATGAATTTTTTATTTCTTTTTTCAAAGTTTTCAGTTTTCTGTTTGTTTAGCAAAAAGTGAAAACCCCAGCAGTGATTAAAGTGGATGTAAACCCACTCTCATCCTTTCTAAACTACTGCCATAGTGCTGATCTATAAGGATATACATGCCTCCTGCATGTATCCTTACCTGTAAAATGTCTCTCCTCTGAACTGAAAAACTGCAGATTCTGTGGGTGGGTCTGTTGTCTGGAGCTTGGTGGGTGGAGTTGTGATGTCAGACTCCCCGCCCACCTCTACACTCCCCTCGTCAACATGCATTTTCTCCTGTGCATTCCTTACACTAAATTCTGATATGATCACTAACATCCAGTCAAAATCCAGAAAAGTAACCACGTGACTTCAGAAAAGGAGTGGGGGTGGCAATTAACCACTTAAGACCCGGACCAAAATGCAGGTAAAGGACCTTGCCCCTTTTTGCGATTCGGCACTGCGTAGTTTTAACTGACAATTGCGTGGTCGTGCGACATGGCTCCCAAACAAAATTGGTGTCCTTTTTTCCCCACAAATAGAGCTTTTTTTTGGTGGCATTTGATCACCTCTGTTTTTTTTTTTTTTTTTGCGCTATAAACAAAAATAGAGCGACAATTTAAAAAAAAATGCAATATTTTTTACTTTTTGCTATAATAAATATCCCCCAAAAATATATAAAAAAACATTTTTTTTCCCTCAGTTTAGGCCGATACGTGTTCTTCTACATATTTTTGCTAAAAAAAATCGCAATAAGCGTTTATCGGTTGCTTTTCGCAAAATGTAAAGCGTTTACAAAATAAGGGATCGTTTTATTGCATTTTTATTCATTTTTTTTTTTTTTACTACTAATAGCGGCGATCAGCGTTTTTTTTTTTTTTTTCGTGACTGCGACATTATGGCGGACACTTCGGACAATTTTGACACATTTTTGGGACAATTGTCATTTTCACAGCAAAAAATGCATTTAAATTGCATTGTTTACTGTGGAAATGACAGTTGCTGTTTGGGAGTTAACCACAGGGGGCGCTGTGACTTTTAATGTTCCCTGTGTGTGTGTTTACAACTGTAGGGGGGTGTGGCTGTAGGTGTGACGTCATCGATCGCGTCCCCCTATTACAGGGATGACGCGATCGATGCTGTGGCCACAGCGAAGCACGGGGAAGCCGTGTTTACACACAGCTCTCCCCGTTCTTCAGCTCCAGGGACAGATCGCAGCACTGCAGCGGCGATCGGGTCCGAGAATCCCGCGGTCCCGGTCCTGGAGCTTTGGACCGGGTCACGGGAGCGCGCCGCGGGTGGGTACTAAAATCAAGCTCGCCGCTGATTGGAGAGGCGATCGCATGGGACCTGTCAGTGTCCCATGTGATCGCCTACAGGGAGGGGCTGGTGTAGGTGATTAAGGCTTAATCGCCTAACCAGCCCCTCGGTGGAAGCAGGACGTGGGACAGGAAGTCGCACTCCTACTGAAGCCCCCACTCCCCCCCCAAAAAAATTACATGCCAAATGTGGCATGTATGGGGGTGAGGAGTGGAACAAGAGGAAGTTCCAAATTTGGGTGGAACTCCTCTTTAAAGTTGAAAATTGGTCTGGGCAGGAGGGGGGTTTAAGTACCCAGTAAGTAAGTGGTTAAGTTGGGAAGGGCTTGAATGTGTCTTTTTTTTGTATGAGTGACAGGAAACCAACTCTATGCCAGTCTCCCTGTATGGGAACATTTCCCTTACTTTCCATCCCTGTTGTCACTAGGGCAGAAGTAAGGGAAGTCTCAATGGCTAAACAAACCATAAAAACCTGAACACCCAAAGCCGTCTCTTCTGTTTGGTAGCCCCAAACATTTAGTGTGAATACTGGTTTCATGAAAACATTAAAAACGTATCTACATAGCCTGAACATTTTTGTTTTTCATGACTGGCAGGGCAGCTGATGCGTGTGATACATGACTAATATTTAATCACAAGATTTAACCATATTAATCAGATAGATATAAAACACAGTGCAGCCATTTTCATCTGTGTTCTTTTGTAACCTCATTTAAACCTATTTTTAGTAATATTGTCATTACATGGCTTTTGGCATCAACAGAAAGGACAGGCCATGTTTGGCTATACTCCTTTTGTGGATGAGTGCAGTTCTGCACCCCTGTGACATGTTTTTTGCAGACAGCTAAAACCTGCTTTTGGTTGACGTCACAGAGCCGTTCCAGGCTCTGGAAAGATCGTGACAATATGGTCGGGATCCACCCACATGCTCCTGCCGCCTTCACAGCCCAGAGCTCCAGTGAGCGCTGGAGGGGCAGAGCAGACAGCGGCGACTTACAGAGAACTGAGCGATCGGCGGTGTTTGATTGCTTGGTTCTCAGCCTTAGAGCCGGCGGAGAACATTGCACCATTGCTGCATCCACCTAGGTAAGTATGATTCTCACATAAAAACAATTCCCATACTTCTCTTTTTTAATTCAGAAATGTTTTATTTTTTTTCATTTACATGTTGTTGAAGATGGGCAGACCTTGAAGTCCAGTGGTAGAATTATTTTATAGCTGGCAAAGAGACCCTGTCACCACCTGTTATAGTGAGTAACCACAGACGGGAAACATGCATTAGAAGTACTTACAGAAACCCTGCCTGCTGCACCATTGTGGATATCGGGTTGGCAGTCCTGCCCAAAAATATACATGGAGTGCTGGATCGAGACATCTCCACCACTGACCATCCTGATATTTATGCCTACTGGAATCAAAATCCTTCCACTGTCATGTTTTCTGCAAGTACCCCAAATACAGGTTTCCTGGCTGTGTTTAGTATGCAGCATGGCAGGTGGTGACAGGTTCTCTTTTTAAAGAAATGGAAAGCAATTTAAAGTACTTTTGAACGTTGATTATCATGCTGTCTAGTATGAATAGACTAAACTTTAGTTTATATGAATAGACTATTGAATATACATATAGTATACAGCTATTATTGAAGCATTTTCTTCAATCATTTTTACTATGACTTTTTTGATATTCCATATTTTTTATTGTATTAAATATAGAGTTGTGTGAATCTGTTGGGTGCTCTGTACATCAGTCACTATGTTGAGATAGCACAGTAATTGCTTTCAATACATTTAGTTGGCTGACCAGCAAAGTCCATTTGGTACATAGATTTGACCTGTTTATAAATACTCGTGTGCATTTTTCACCTTACATTATCAGTTTAAAGCCGGTGTAGGAGGTTTGTTGTGCCCCATAAAGCTTTGCACTTCGCAGTAATTTGTTTATGTCAGAAAAACTGTGCAAAACATCTCTGCAATGCAGATTTCCTGTGATTTTGTTTAGTTTTAAATGCAGCAAGTATAGAAAATAAGGCTAAACAATTCACCCCCCCCCCTCTTTTTTCCCCTTCACCCCCCCTTTTTTCCCCTATTATCTTATATACTCGAGTATAAGCCGACCCGAATATAAGCCAGGGCACCTAATTTTACCACAAAAGGATTGGGAAAACGTATTGACTCGAGTATAAGCCTAGGGTGTCCATCTGCATGCCTCACTGTGCCTAGACTTGCGTTTAACATGGGAGTATATAGAAGGGGTGCCTGGCTTTCAAAAATTGGTGCTCACCGGCCATAGGTCCCCCAGACATTTTGCACACTTGTAGTCGAGAACTGGGGCTACATGTTTGCCAAGTTTTGGGTCCAGGGGGCCCACGGCCGGTACCAGGTCCTCAAATTTACTGGAGAATTTACCGTTTAAAATGGGATTCTATGGAGAGACGTTACAATCAAATAGAATGTGAGCAAGTCTTGTTTTGCTTGGTGCAGTCTGAAGTGGTTTAAAAATAAAATAAAAATGGGATTCTATGGAAGGCCGTAGGTCCCCCGGAGAACAAACTTTACACACTTGTAGATGAAGAGTTGGGCTATATGTGTGCCATGGTCCCCCAGACATTTTGCACACTTGTAGAGGAGAACTGGGGCTACATGTGTGCCAAGTTTCGGGTCCAGGGGGCCCACGGCCGGTACCGGGTCCTCAAATTTACCGTTTAAAATGGGATTCTATGGAAGGGGTGCCCGACTTTGAAAAATCGGTGCTCCCCGGACGTAGGTCCCCCAGACAACAAACTTTACACACTTGTAGATGAAGAGTTGGGCTATATGTGTGCCAAGTTTTGGGGTCCAGGACACCTACGGCCGGCTGGTACCGTGACTCCAAATCCGGGAGATTGGGCGCAAAAAGGTGACTCGAGTATAAGCCGAGGGAGCATTTTCAGCACCCAAAAAATGTGCTGAAAAACTCGGCTTATACTCGAGTATATACAGTACTTTTCCCTTTTCCTCTCTCCTTTCCTTTATTTATCCTCTCCTCCTTCTTCTTTTTTTATATTCTTTTTTTTTTTTTTTCCTTTTTTCTATTTATGTATTTTTTTTTTTTTTATATATTCCTTTTCTCCCCTCTCCTATTTCTTTTTCTTTCCCTTTTTTTTTTTTTTCTTTCCCTTTTTTTTTTTTTCTTTTCCTTTTTTTTAGTTTCTCCTTTTTTTTCTTAATTGGACATATGCACATTTCCCCCATGCTATGTTTGCGAGGTGTTCTTCTTTTTTCTTCTTCTCCTCCCCCAACATACTACCATGTGGTGTGATGATCAGTGCTGAGATTGCTAATCGCTATTGGTCTGTGCGTGATCTTATTAATACATTTGATATTTTGCATGAACTGATGCCACTTGTGTAATGTGTGTATATCTATCTATCTTGTATATTCAGGGTATTAGAACTTTTTCTTGGATAAGGAATCTTCACACTTGCACAGAACAGACTTGCCAGCTGGAAATGTGTTGAGTGAAGTTAAGACAAAGTGTTTATTTGTCTTTTTATTTTCAGGAAAAAAGCCAAAGGCAAGGCTCCTCTTCCTCCCGGGGACACGAGGTGCTCTGACAGTCTGCCGTCGTTTGATTCTGCAGACACCTTTCAGTTTAACATGGATCAGAAGGAGAATATCGACAGAGACATTGAGCTCAATGTAGTTCTTCCAGGTGACAGGGTCACATCTACCACCGTGAATGGCAGGTAAGTGGCTGGGTGATTTGTGGTGTCCGGTTCGATTGTAATCAGGTTGTATTTTTAGCAGAAAGGTGGGGCCAATTATTACAGCAGAGTAGCTTGTTATCAAACGCTCCCATTCATGATTAAAGGCTTTCATATCACTGCTAACATTTTAAAGCAAACCTCTCATGAGGCTGCCAGTGTTGCCATCTCTTCTGTTGCCTAGTTTCCCTGGCTTAAATACTTTACTCTGACTTGTCTGTTCTGCATTTTTTTTTTTTTTTTACCGTACAGTGGGGCTAGGCCCGCACTGCATGGGTTAACTGCTTGTTTTGGTTTAGGAGTTCAGAAAGCCTAGATATACTCACCTAATCCTTTCAGAGCAAGACCGGTACACACCCCCTGCGGTCTTGTTTGGTGGGCTGTTCTTAACCTCATCATGCCCATGGACCGGCTCTAGACATGAAGAAGTCAGGGCCTGTCCACTGCCGGACCTGGACATGGGGGAACACTGTTTTCCAAAGGATCAAAGGTTCGGGTGAGTATAGGCACTGTGCTCACCCCTAGACCAATCGAGAAGATAACCCAATGCATTGTGGACATGGCAAAACCATGGCTAGTGAAAAGGAGTGAAAAACAGCTGAATCCTAAGACCTTATTGATCAGTTTTCATTAATCATAAAATGTAAATTATTTTTAATTTTTTTTACTAGCAAACCCATGATGGACCTGCTTGTATTCCTTTGTGGACAGTATCATTTAAACCCATCCACCTACACAATAGAACTGCTCTCAGCAGATCAAAACGTGCTCAAGTTTAAACCAAACACACCTATTGGAATGCTGGAGGTGGAAAAAGTTATCCTGAAATCTAAAAATGCGGAGGACAGACAAAAAAAGCCCGGGCCAACAATGCCAGAGGTGAGTTTCTTGTCTTAAAATATTTGCTTGGGAGTTTATTTATTGTTTCATCATCTCGTGATGGCAATGGGAGTCTCACATTTCTATCATGTGGCTTAGTTGTTTGTGTGCATTAATAAAGCTCAGATTTCACATAGAAGAAAATAAGCCTGCTTTATTTCGGTGTGGTTTCATAGGTTGGCAGCCAGGAGAAAGGGCAAACTTGTTTTTATTGTTCTGATAGAAGTACTCTCAACTTTAAAATTAAGTGCCCCTTTTCACCCCAAAAATTCTAAATCTGAGATGATGTAATGTGTGCAAAACTTAAAATGTTACTGGGGGTGAAAGGGGGGTCAATGGGGGTGTGGCTTGGACATGGCTGCGTGAGGACCCATAGTGCACGAGCTCCAGGCGCTCCATCAGCTACAGATTGTCTCCTCTTACACAGCTTAAATAAGCAGAATAAGTGATACAGGAGATTCAGCATTATTTCACGTTCCCACAGAAACGGGGACCTTGGAATAAAATGGCAAACTTAAAAGGTCAGACTGTAGGATCTCCAAAAGCAGTGAGTGTCTTACCTGGAGGAAAAGAGAGGCTGGATAATACAATAGAGATTCGGGAAACTGTGGTTGCAATTGGATCGAACGTCTCTACAGAGATTAGTAACTCCTACTAACATAAACGAGGATCTAAGGACACTAATACAAGCACTCCCAATAAGGACAGACATAGAGGCTCTCATTCACAAAGTGGAGGATGCTCATCATATGGAAATACAGCAGAAGACAGAGATACAATCACTAGCAGGCCGCCTAACAGCAGATGAGGTAACACTGATCTCCCTGGAAGAGAGGGTATTTATGTTGGAGAGTTAGAGGGGGTCGCATTCGGAAACGGTGGCGGCATTACAGCTTCAAATCGAAGACCTCGAGGATCGCAGCAGCATCTGTAATTTGTGGCTCGGGGGTATTCCAGAAGCCACGGATCCGGAAAATCTCCAGTACAAGGTAATGGCTATTTTTCATAACATTTTGGATGACCGGGTACCAGCCAATATGGACCTGGGCTGGGTACATAGGACAATGCTTAGGCCCCCCAACGCCCCCCGGGACATAATCTGCCGCCTTCACCGATTTACACACAAGGCGACTGTACTCCGGAAAGCTTGGGAGGCAGGTATAATTGAAGTGGACGGGACATCTGTTAAAATATTACCCGACCTGCCCTGAGCTACCCTACAACGCAGAGCTCTGCTCCATCCTGTATTCGACAGAGTGCGTCAGGAGGACTGCACATATCAGTGGAGATATCCATTAGCAGAAACAATAAGGAAGGGTCTGTCTACATTCACACTCCGGTCACAAAGTGACCTCCTATACCTCCTTTTCCTTTTTAAAAGTGGAGCCTTTTGTGGTTCTAAACTGGCTGCAACCATTATCACAGACAAAGTCGCAGGGAAGCTAAGACCTCACAGAGAAATATTACTATGGACCTATTGGAGATCGGGACTGGAATGGAAGAGGACATTTTTTTTAAATTCCCTTATGAGATTAGAAGAACATTTAAATGTAGTGGACTTAAGGATATATAAACCCTCTCTATCCTATATTTTTTTTTTTTTTTGTCTTTTTTTTCCTTTTTGTCTTGTTTGGAGGATTACTGATCTTAAAGGAGCCACCCCAGTTCTCGCTTTGTGAGTATTTCCCTAACTAAAGGATTTAAATAATGGAAGTATAGAGACTAACAGAACTCCACTGGTTTTGGCCTGGTTCACACTGGTACGATGCCCGACATCTCATGTGATTCGCATCGCATTGCTGTTCGGTTCGCATGCGGTGTCTATGCGATTTCGGTTATACAAACTGTGCGGCTTGGATCGCATCACATCCACACCAAAGGGGTGCAGGGCCCTCTTTTTGGTCCTTACTGGAGTCGGACCGCATGGGTGTTCATACTTATGCAATCTGATTCCTGCACCATTTCAGTTCATTAACTTTACATTGACGCCTGCAGTGGTTCGCGAAACTTTGTTGTGAACTACTGTGCAATGCGGGAGCCCATACTGGATTTGCAAGGTTCTCAAAGTCGCACTGGTGTGAACTGGCACTTACACAGTAAGGAGAAAGCTGAGGTCGGATATCTTGCAGAAATGCATGCTCTATCAAGAAGGAAAGAAAGGAGGGTCAAATAGGGACCTTTTGATGAGAACTGGGAGGACATGTGAACACAGACCTCACCCAGATAGAGGAGGAATGTATCCGTAAATTGAATGAAAAAGGATTGTTGAAGTGTGACGGGTAAAAGGTAGTGGTAAATATAGGAATGTGTAGGGGCATAGGGGGTAGTAGCAGTAGGGTAATGAATGGATTGATTAGGAAGCAGACCAAGTGGAAGGAAAAGAGGGAATGAATGGAGGAGTAGAGAGTTGGAGGCTAGAAAGGTGAGACAATATTAGAATAAGTGGTGGCACTAATGCCGCGTACACACGATCACTTTTCGGCATTAAAAAAAACTTTTTCAGCATGTAGAAAAAACGAAGTTTTTCCAACTTCATCTTTAAAAACGATGTTGCCCACACACCATCATTTAAAAAAAAATGATGAGCAAAGCGCGGTGACGTACAACACGTACGACGGCACTCTAAAGGGGAAGTTCCATTCACGCACCCGTCTCATAACTTGCTTCTGAGTATGCGCAGGCTTAAAACGTTTTTTCTTTCTCGTACATCACGGGACACAGAGCGGCATATTCATTACTATATGGGTTATATGGAGTACCTTCAGGTGTGGACACTGGCAATCTCAAACAGGAAGTCCCCTCCCTATATAACCCCCTCCCCTAGAGGGAGTCCCTCAGTTTTTTCGCCAGTGTCTTAGGTGTTGGTCACGGAATAGCTTTGCTCCACATCCTTGGGATTAAGGGCGGGCTAACCGGATCTGTCCAAGGAGCCTCAGTGCCAAAGTGGACAGTACCCGGGCCCCAAGCCGTGGGGTTTTGCCTATAATGCTCCTCTTTGGAGGGCTGGACCCTGGGCCCAGGACTTGGAGTTTGTAAAAACCATAAGTTCCTGCTTGCCAGGGTGCTATATAGGTCCAGGACAGTGGGTACCTTCATAGGACCCCAGGGCCTGAAGGTCTACTACGCTACCCACGGAGATGGGAGAAGATTGGATCAGTTTGCTGGACAAACATCCTGCTGCATGGAGCAGGTAAGGGGGAGCCTGCGGGACTTGGTTCGACAGCAGGCTCTCCGGGGTAACCTAAAAGGGGGGATAGCCTAAGTATGCTCTGCATGGGCAACCTTGTTCACTATGTCTGAGAGAGACAGGATGACACCCTTTCTCCCCCATCACTAGGTTCCCCTGTCTAAAAATGTGTTGCTAGCTAAACCTGCTGTTTTCTTCCTAGGGCTAGTAAGGATCCCTAGGGGCCTTTGGAGAGTCCTACCTGGCCGGGGGTTTGAATCTGCCGCCTGTTTCTGCGTTCCTGGATCTCCAGCAGCGTCGCTCCTCCATGTTCCTCCTTTTTCCGGCATACGCGCGCGCGTGCGTGCGCACGTCTTATAGACTTTTTTCGCGCCGTTCAGACAGGAGGGCGGGGGGGGCGTGCCTGCGGCGTCATACAGGAGGCGCGCCTTTGTGCTGTTATAGACAGCAGGCATTGTCAGTGCTCAGTCTGAGGCTGATTTTCAGAAGGAGAGGACGCAGAGCGGCAGAACAGTGACTCCCGGTGGCGGAAGAGGGGTAGTACATGCTGGACTTTGTTCCAATGCCTTTTTTGTTAAGCCAAAAAATTCCCCTTTTTGCAGCAGGTTGGAGGCTGGCAAACTAAGTTTGGGGTCACTGTATGTTGTAAAAAGAAAATATATAATATATATTTAAAAAAAAAAAAAAAAAAAAAAAAACAACATACGGGATCCCATCAGTTTTTGGGCATTAGTGATCTATTGTCCCCTAAACTCTGGTTTTGTACTCCTGGCCACTACAGTCTGTTGTGTGGGTGGAGTCCCTCGATTTTGTATTATGGCTTCCAAAGGTTCGGGGTCAAAGGGTACAAAAAAGACCAAAAAACAAAAGGGTTCCCTTTCTGATTCTGTTGATATGCCGATACTTTCCCCGCAACTTATTAACATAAAAGGCGCCTTGGATGAGCCATTAGGGGGATCTGGTGCGGAGGCTGGCCCAGATCAGCCCAGCCCTGTGTTTATCACAGAGGAGATGCTAGCCGTATCCCTAGGGGGGCTAGAAGAGAGAATAGCAGCATTGATCGCTAGAGCTATTCCTGGTAAGAAACGGGTTAGATCCCCATCACCAAGAGGTGTATCCTCAGATGCTGAGATTCTCTCGCCGGAGGAATTGGAATCACAGGAGGATCAACTAGACCTGAACCAAGAGGGTTCAGGGATTGAGGGGTCTGCCTCGGAGGAACCATTTTCAGACTCCCAGACAGAAAGACTGTGGGTACAGTCTTTGACGGACATGGTCCGCTCGGCATTTAGTTTACCATTGCCAGAGCCTCAGGTTCCTCCGGTATCCTCTCTGGGCTCTTTGAAAGCTCCGTTAAGCAACGCAGTTTTTCCGGTCCATCCTCTTTTAGAGGAATTGATCTTTCGGGATTGGGTACGGCCGGACAGGATTTTTCTGCCACCGAAAAGATTTGCGGTCATTTACCCCATGGAGGAAAAATTCTCCAAGAGGTGGAGGCTCCCAGTAGTGGATGCAGCCATCTCATGTGTGAATAAATCACTAACTTGCCTGGTGGAAAACATACATATGTTTAAAGATCCGGTTGATAAAAGATTAGAGACACTTTTAAAAGCATCCTTTGCTACGGCAGGAGCAGTGGTGCAGCCAGCGGTGGCTGCGATTGGTGTTTGTCAGGCGTTAAAAGACCAGACAAAGGAAATGTTAAAGGACATGCCTACCCATCAAGCAGAAGAGTTTTCTGACATTCCCAGAGCTCTGTGTTTTGCTGTAGATGCTATAAAAGGTTCCATCCAGCAGGCCTCTCGTTTATCACTATTTTTGGTGCACATGAGAAGGCTCTTATGGTTGAAGAACTGGGCGGCGGAGCCCCCATGCAAAAAGCTTCTGGCAGGGTTTCCCTTCCATGGAGGACGACTCTTCGGAGAGGATCTGGATAAATATATTCAGACTATTTCAAATGGCAAGAGTACCCTTTTACCGGTCAAAAAGACATTCCGGGCTCCTACATTTAAAAGGCAGCTCTTTCCTGTCTCGGGGCCCTCAAATTCCAGGCAGTATCGACGGCCGTCTGCACGATCCAACGTTAACAGTAGATCGCAGGGACAGGCCCCTGGGGGTAAGAGGCCATGGTATCGCAAGCCGACAAAGACAGCCCCTAAGTCTGCCTTATGAAGGGGCGCCCCCACTCTCGCGGGTGGGGGGAAGGCTTCGTTTCTTCTCAGAAGTTTGGGAAGCCAAGATCCCCGACAAATGGGTCCGGGCATCGGTAACCACAGGTTACAGACTGGAGTTTCTAAAGTATCCTCCGCCTCATTTTCAAGTATCAAGGCTACCAACGGATCCAGCAAGGAAGGCCTCAATGCTGGCAGCTTTGGATCACCTGCTTTGCCAGGACGTAATTATAGAAGTGCCAGCCCAAGAGCAAGGGCTAGGTTTCTATTCCAATCTCTTTGTCATACCAAAGCCCAACGGCGATGTCAGGCCAATCTTGGACCTAAAGAGGTTAAACGGTTACCTAAGGGTTCGTTCCTTCCGGATGGAATCCATCCGGTCAGCAGCCGCCGCGCTTCAGGAGGACGATTTTCTGGCCTCCATAGACATAAAGGATGCTTACCTTCATGTACCAATCTTTCAGTTGCATCAAAGATTTTTACGCTTCGCGGTGGGGCAGCGACACTTCCAATTCAGGGCGCTCCCCTTCGGGCTGGCCACGGCCCCCCGGGTATTCACGAAGATCCTAGCCCCAGTTCTGGCCAATTTAAGGATCCAGGGGGTCACAGTCCTAGCATACTTGGACGACCTTTTAATCATAGATCACTCACGGCCGGGTCTGCAAAGGGCAGTAAACCTCACGGTTCGGTACCTCGGAGAATTCAGCTGGGTCCTAAACCGGGAAAGTCAGCGTTCCAGCCTACAAAGCAGTTGGAATACCTCGGCATGAGGTTAGACACAGAACAGCAAAGAGTGTTCCTGCCCCTGGTAAAGATCGAGGCTATCAAGGGGCTGGTTCAGTTGGTTCTAAACAAGAAAAAACCAACTATTCGCCTGTGTATGCGATTACTAGGCAAGCTAGTGGCCACGTTCGAGGCAGTACCATACGCTCAGATCCACACTCGCGTCCTACAGGCAGCCATTCTAGCAGCCTGGGGCAAGAGGGCACATGCCTTAGAGTCCCCTTTGACGCTATCATCAAGGGTCCGACAAAGCCTGGCCTGGTGGTTGAACCCCCAGAATCTTCTAAAGGGAAAATCCTTCAGCCCTGTTGTCTGGAAGGTAGTTACCACAGACGCCAGCCTGGCAGGCTGGGGGGGCGGTCTTCGAGGGGTCCTCTCGCCAGGGAACTTGGGTGAAAGCAGAGAGGCAGCTCCCCATCAATATCTTGGAGATCAGAGCTGCTCGCCTAGCCCTTCTGGCATGGACCTCCAGATTAAAGGGGTTCCCGGTGAGAATCCAGTCAGACAATGCCACGGCGGTGGCATACATAAACCACCAAGGGGGAACCAGGAGTCGGGCCGCTCAGAGGGAGGTGAGCTTGATTTTTCAGTGGGCAGAGGTTCATGTACCCTGCATTTCGGCGATATTCATTCCCGGAGTGGACAACCTGCAGGCAGACTTAAGTCGCCAGAGTCTGTCGCCAGGGGAGTGGTCTCTGCATCCCCAGGTCTTTCAGACAATCTGCCAGAGGTGGGGAATGCCAGACGTAGATATAATGGCATCCAGGTTCAACAAGAAACTAGACAGGTTCGTGTCTCGAACGAGGGATCCTATGGCCTGCGGAACCGATGCGTTGGTTTGCCCTTGGCATCAATTCAAACTTCTATATGCATTCCCTCCGCTACAGTTACTCCCTCGCCTGTTGCGCAGGATCAGAGTGGAGCACAAGCCAGTCATTCTAGTAGCTCCGGCTTGGCCCCGGAGGACTTGGTACTCACTAGTCCTGAAGATGGCAGTGGGAGACCCTTGGACTCTTCCTCTACAACCAGACCTACTCTCACAAGGCCCGATCCTCCACCCTACATTACGGCGTCTAAATTTGACGGCCTGGAGGCTGAATCCCTGATTTTCAGGGGTAGAGGTCTGTCTAGGCAGGTAATCCCTACCCTGATTAGGGCTAGAAAGCCGGTCTCCAGGGTGATTTATTACAGGGTGTGGAGGAACTACGTAGGCTGGTGTGAATCCAAAAGATGGAATTCCCGCAAATATACTATTGATAGGGTGTTAAGGTTTCTCCAGCTAGGAGTGGATAAAGGCCTGGCACTAAGCACAATCAAGGGACAGATCTCAGCTCTGTCAGTGTGGTTTCAGAGGCCGCTGGCCACCCACTCGCTGGTAAAGACCTTCTTACAGGGGGTCTTGCGTTTTAATCCTCCTGTCAAGTCACCACTTTGTCCATGGGACTTAAATCTTGTTCTGTCATCCCTACAGAAACAACCTCTTGAGCCGTTGGCTGAGGTACCTTGATTTTACTGACTAGAAAGTCGGTATTTCTGATCACCATAGTTTCGGCCAGGAGAGTATCGGAATTGGCAGCCTTATCTTGTAAGGAACCATATCTCATTTTGCATAAGGATAGGGCGGGGTTCCGTCCTCATCCTTCCTTTCTACCAAAGGTTATATCCAGTTTCCACCTGAACCAGGATGTGGTACTTCCATCCTTCTTCCAAAACCCACCTCTAGAAAAGAGGGGTTGCTGCATACGTTGGATATTGTCAGGGCCGTAAGGGCCTATCTTAAAGCTACAGAGAAGGTTCGGAAAACAGATGTGGTGTTCGTTTTACCGGAAGGGCCCAAGATGGGTCAGGCAGCCGCTTGATCCACCATCGCAAGATGGATTAAACAATTAATTGTTCGGGCCTGCGGTTTGAAGAGGTGCCTCCTCCTTTGTCGGTAAAGGCCCATTCTACCAGGGCCAGGGGCACCTCCTGGGCAGCACATCATCAGATCTCTATGGCTCGAATATGCAAGGCAGCAACGTAGTCATCAGTCCACACGTTTACAAAATTTTATCAAGTGGACGTAGGAAGGAATGCGGATACAGCCTTTGGGCAGTCAGTACTAAAGGCCGCGATTCAAGCTCCTCAGGATCTGAGGGGGCTCCCTTGATTTGATTTGAGATTTACATTTCTCGTTTAAGTTGGATTTACTAGTATCTGAGTATACCTCTAGAATTAAATCCTTCTTTGGAAGATGTCTCCCTCCCCTCATTAAAGCATTGCTTTCGGACATCCCATATAGTAATGAATATGCCGCTCTGTGTCCCGTGATGTACGAGAAAGAAAAAGGGATTTTTAAATACAGCTTACCTGTAAAATCCTTTTCTTGGAGTACATCACGGGACACAGAGCTCCCACCCCTCTTTTGGGTGACCATTTTGGGAGGCATACTGCTTGCTACAAAACTGAGGGACTCCCTCTAGGGGAGGGGGTTATATAGGGAGGGGACTTCCTGTTTGAGATTGCCAGTGTCCACACCTGAAGGTACTCCATATAACCCATATAGTAATGAATATGCCGCTCTGTGTCCCGTGATGTACTCCAAGAAAAGGATTTTACAGGTAAGCTGTATTTAAAAATCCCTTTTTTTGGCCCACAACACATGATAATTGCTCGAATTTTTTTTTTTTGTCGTTTTTCAGAAGATGAAAAACGATGTGAAGCCCACACACGATCATTTTAATTTTTTTTTTCATGCCGAAAAGTGATCGTGTGTACGCGGCATAAGATTACACAAATATATTTTACAAAATTTTTATTGTGAGATCGACAATATGGTTTTGGATTTCATCATTTACACATTTTCTTATTTTTATTTGAACTATTTATCATCCATCTTTTTTTTTTTTTTTGCACTGGAAGATGATAAAAATCCACACATGAAGTATAAAGGGGAGAGGGTAAGAAAGGGGGGAGTGGGGGAATAGGGGAATAAGAAGCAGGGAAAGCATGTATATTATATGAATAAATATATACAAATAATTTTCACTTAAATCCCTGTTAAGGGAAACACATTTTTGTAGAATGTTTTATATAATCCCTATTAAGGGATACACATTTTGTTTATCACTGATCCCTATTTTATTTTATTCATTTATTTTTTATTGGGGGAATTTGGCCCGAAGGGGTCTTTTTTTTTTTTTTTTACGTGCTTACTAAGGCCTTTGAAATCCTGAAGGCGTTGGTTGGTCTTCGGGGTCCTGTACGCTGCTAGGCTTCAAAAAAAGATTCACATGTGGTATCCTCGTACTAGTGTGTGTGTGTGTGTGTGTGTGTGTGTGTGTGTGTGTTTTTTTTTCTTCAATCTTTTGTGACAAAAAATTAATGAAATATTTAATGGGCTCAACAAGCCTCTCTGCAAATTCCTTGGGGTATCTACTTTCCAAAAAGGGGTAATTTGGCGGGAATTCGCACTGCCCTGCCATTTTAGCACCTTAAGAAATTGTATGAGCAGTCAGCAAGCAAAAGCTGCGTAAATTCCAGTAAATATACCATCGCTTGTAGATGCTATAAGTTTTGTGCAAACCAATAAATATTATTATTATTATTATACAGGATTTATATAGAGCCAACAGTTTACACAGCGTTTTGCAATATACAAGGGAGAAATTACAGTTATGATACAATAAAATACAAGGGGATCTAATAGGGTGAAATATACTCTTATTGAAATTTTGATTTTTTTACTAAAGACATGTGGCTGAAAAATTGTAGGCCTAAACGTATGACAAAAATTTAGTTTGTTTGATGTTTTTTATAACAACAAGTAGAAATTAAAAAAAAATTATTCGAAATTTTCATTCCTTTTTTCGTTTTTATATCTCAAAAAATAAAAATCCCAGTGGCGATCAAATACCACCAAAAGAAAGAATGTACATTTTGTCTGGGTACAGCGTTCATGACCACGCAATTACCAGTAAAAGCAGTGCAGTGCCGAATTGCAAAAAATTCTTTGTCCATTAAGAGGGAAAAACCTTCTGGAGTTGGAGTGTTTAAAGTGCAACTGGCCTTCCATGTCAGAAGTAGGATGTACCTTACCTAGATATCGATGGGAGCAGAATGCTCCATAACTTGGTATTGGTGGGAGCTGGATGCCCCTTACCTTGTCAGTGGCAAGAGGATTCCCCTTAACTTGGTGTCAGTTGGGAGCAAAATGTTCTGTACTTTGGTGACAATGGGAATAGAATGTGTCTTAACTTGGTGTCCATGGTAGTAAGATGCATTTTACATTTAGTATAATTTGGAGGAGACTGTCCCCTACTTTGCGGTCGGTGGAAGTAGGATGCACCAATTTCAAAGGTGTTGGTGATAGTAAGATGTCCTGTACTTTAGTGTAGGTGAGAACAGGCTGCCCTTAACCTTGGTACCATTGGGAGTAGGGTGCCCCTTACCATCTTGTTGATGGGAGTAAATTGCCCATAACCTTAATCTTTAGTGTTTGTTTACCCAAACAAAGAAGCTCCTAACCCTACATTGCTGGCTCTGGCTTTGCCAAATTACTTCAGCACAGGGACTATAGAGGCACTGCCAGACTGGAGAGCAATTGGTTTGACTGTGCCTACAATAGATCACACAAGCGTGGTGGTTGATTTTGAAGGGTTGTCAGGGTTTGAGCCTGGAAATCAACCCCCCCCCCCCCCATACCTATGAATTATTGCAATTTTGTTTTCAGAGACTGCTTTACCATAGGCACCTATAGTAAATAATATTATTTTTCTATTTCAGCAAACTGTTCGACTTGTTATCAACTATAAGAAAACACAGAAGACGGTGATGAGAGTTAGTCCTTTTGTTCCATTGCAAGATCACATTCCCTCCATTTGTAGTAAATGTGAATTTGATCCGGAGACTACAGTACTCCTACATGATTACCAGTCTCGGCAACCCCTTGACATCACAAAGTCTCTTAATGACCTTGGTTTGAGGGAACTCTATGCTTTGGATCAGAATAAAGGTAAATCAGGGCTAAAGTTAACATAACCCAGTCTAAAATAACTTTTAAGTGATTGATTAATAATGTCTAAACAATGATGTCCTTGTGATCTAATCAGTGCTCAATGGATGACAATGCAGCAAGTTAATGGATGAAGACCCTCCATGGGAGGCAAGCTTGGCTGAGTATTCAGCAGACATTGCATTTTATTGTCAAGTCCTCTGCTCATTTCAAGCATCTCCAGACCTATTTCTACCCTACATAAAGTGTTGATGTGGGGCATGTGCAGGAACTAGTGTTCATACTGAAAAAAAGACAGGACCACTGTTCATGATTCTTGTGGGACTTAATTTTTGACCAACTGGATAAAACCAGCTATATAAATTTTCTTTGTTTTTGGGAAACAAAACACTAGTTCCTCATGTTTTTGTGAGTGAAGCTTCATATGTCTTCTTCTACAATTTGTATTTATTTTGCATGCCCATGTTATCTTCCCCATCTATCTTTTTAAAGAGACCCTGTTACCGAGTTGGCAAAATTCAGGTAGATGTATAGAAGAATCAAGTATTTAAAAAGCTTATTTCTAGCATACCATTTTCATTAGACATGCAATGTGCTTCTGAAGTTGCTACAGTAGAAATTCCTTCTTGCCTCCCTTCACCAGCTTACATAACCTATGTAGCGACAGAAGGAGGAGTGAAGAGGAATTTTATAGAGCAGGGTTTCTCAACTAGGGTTCCTCCAGAGATTGCAAAGCATTCCTGCCATTCAATTCATGCCTCTCATATACGTTTCCAGTGGGACCCCTGATCTTTTTAGCTCTCCGTAAGAGCATTTTTCCCATTGACCCATTAAGGAGCATTCTTCCCGTTGACCATCACACTTGTGTATCATGAGTTGTAGCTGTAGTCTTTTCTAGCCAGGGTTCTCTGAGACCAGAAAGCTATTTCAAGGGTTCATCCTTGTTGAAACGGTTGAGACAGGCTGCTATAGATTGTACATTTGAGTGACAGCTCTAATTTCGATAGAGCTGCCAACATCGCATCCAAGATGGTGATGTCCAGCAGAGGTCTTGAGGAGAATCTACACAAGGGTGTTTTTTTTTTTTTTTCAAATAAAATAATATTCATTTAACCTTATGGGAACATAGTTGAAATTAATGATCTGGTAACATGGTCTCTTTAACATGAGAGCTGACTTTATTTATATTTTATTATATAGATATATAATATTGGATAACTTTGTTGCGTACCATCAAAGTTGGCACCATTTTTTTTTTCACATGGTTGAATAAATCGTAGATTCTTGCATTTTTATTAACAAACTGTATTTTTGCTTTATTTTAGCAACGTCTCCAACAGAATTCAGACTGCCACCTTTACAAGGCAAGTATTTTTAGTGTAAAAAGTCTTCTTTTCAGTCTCCGCTTACTTCTTTTGTGACCTTTCAGAAGAACATAATAAATAGAACGTTAATAGGCACAGATTCTTATATACTTGGCAATGTAATGGCCCTTTGGTCAACCTGAGATAACTTAGATTTTCTCTGAAACAAAAACTTCTATAGTTCGTAGTGCCAGATTGTTCAGATCTCTAAATATATCCTCAAGTCGTTTTCTCTGCTTTATGTCTTAACCTGGGATGGCTGCTGCTATGAAAATTACGGTAGCTCATTTCCTAGGCCAGACACCCAGAATAATTTGTTATATGTATCCATTGTTAAACCAAACTTGTGTTTTACCCACAAAGAGCAAAGGAAAAGGTAAGTATAATATTTATAATTATTATTCAGGATTTATATAGAGCCAACAGTTTATTCAGCGCTTTACAAAATAAAGGACATTTTAATAAAGATTACAGCACTGCAAGCTTAACATTTTGAGTAGACTTCAGGAGCCATGTTGCCTGATTAGCTTCCACCACTGGCAGCTTTAAGATGCTGTAATGAAGATTGGGCCATTTTTTGTTATGTTCTTCAAAATACACACAACTGTTAGAAACATGGGGTACTATAAAAAAATCTTCAGAAGAAAGCTAGTAGTTTTTCTAGCTAATTTACACCTAAATGATCGAGACCTGCCGCAGGCCCTGGTTGCAGGTCATACCAGAGATTTCTGTCATACTGTATGATCAGTTGTCTTCAATCAATTTTAATTAAAATCAGACCTGTGATTTGTTCTTGAACGTTTGAAAAACACTGTGGATTAATGACCCCAAAAATATTGTTCCCTTAAAGCAGGGCCTTTTTTCAGGGGGAACTTGGTGGAACTCCGTTCCACCACCTCTGGCTCATCCACCTTTGGTTCCTGCTCATCACAATCGCTTGTAAACACAGAAGTCTGGTTTCTGTGTTTACAAGTGACAGCTCTGCACTCTGTGTGTAACCCCCCTGAACCCTGTATGAAACACAATCCTGGTATTTAATGACCTTAAAAGACCCTCCTACTGCGTGAAATTTGACTGACCACACCCACTATTGTGATTTGGAGGGTGTGGATGGGGAAAGTGGTTTTGGGGCGTCGTGGTTGAGTTCCAGCACCAATTGTTTGGTAGCTTTAAGGCAGGGCTTTTTTCTCAATGTCACTATTAGAGATTGCTTTGTATTGTGTATGTCTTGTCCTAAGCATATAAGAAATATCATTTACAGAGTCTTGTCAGAATGTGGAGATGAAGCAGAATGATGACAAACGGTTCTTCAATTTTTTCCGGAGAAGCACTAAAAAAAAGCGGGATCAGGTAAGATGATTACCTCTAATTACTGTACCTGTATTCTACATGGGATCTGTTTTAGATGGAACAGTTATGAATAGTCTCTTAGATTAACAGAAGGTTCTGGTCTTCGCTAGACTACGCATGGTCCATAAGAAGTATTTGTAGGGTACCAAAGGATTATGGTCATTCCCTCTAAAGCTATAGAAAACCTCAGCGACATGCACTTGTGAAGAAGACATCCACCTATTAGAACAAAAAGGCAATGGGGTTTATTTACAAAAGACAAATCCAATTTGCACTACAAGTGCACTTGGAAGTGTAGTTGCTTTAGATCTGATTGGAGGATAAAATCAGCAGAGCTTCCCCTAATTTCAGATCTCCCCCTCAGCTCTAAAGCGACTTCATTTCCAAGTGTGCTTTCAAGTGCACAGTGGATTTACATTTAAGTAAATCAACCCTAATGTGTTTGTCGGTGAAAATAATGGCAGCACAGTGGCTTTGTGGCACTTTCACCTAGCAGCACTATGGTCATCGGTTTGAATCTCCAAAATGGCCTTACCTGCATGATGTGTGCGTGTTCTCCCTGTGCGGGTTTCTTCTGGGTACTTTAGTTTCCTCCCACACTTCAAAGACTTGCATATGAATGAATGTGAGTTGGGGATCTTAGATTGAGGACAAGGACTGATTGGAGTTTTCTTATACACAGTGGAACCTCAGATTGCATGTAACGGAGATACCCGAGTGTTTCCAGGGGGGTTTCCGAGGGCAGCCAAACGATCTCCGAGTATTTCCGAGTCTCTCCGCCCCCCACCTCTGGCCACATGCGGTATTGCATGCCATAGAAAATTCAATGTGGAACAAATTATTTTCATTTCCATTGACTTTTATGGGGAAATTCGCTTTGATATGCGAGTGCTTTGGATTACAAGCATTCTCCTGGAACAGATTATGCTCTTAATCCAAGGTTCATATATATATATATATATTATAATATATTATAATATATTATAATATATTATTGTGCTGTGTAAATTGACAGCCCGGTAAAAGTACCTGTAATAATAATCAGCAGCTAAAGTGAAACTCCATCTTTTTATTTATTTTAGTGGACAAGAGCATAGGGGTAAAACTGCTGGCCCAATTTCTTCTCTCTATTTAGCCACTTATGATCATGAAAGGAAGTGAGGAGACACAGATGACAATAAATAACCGGCAGAGTTCTGGCTATAGTTGCTTTAGAATGGGTTCACATATGCGGTTTGCAGTCCAGAGTCCAGTGCGTTTTCTGTTCAGCAGTTCAGGTGCGACTCGGGTGCAGATTTTTTCCTTGAATTCCCACCTGAACCGGACCCAAAAAAAAAGCACAGGACCCTTTTCAAAACCGCAGTGTGGCCGCCTTGCACACCAGCTTCATTGAAAGCCAGTCACATTCACATGTTATGGGAATTGAATGCAATTAAAAATGCATCCAATTTGCATATATGTGAACCCAGCCTCATAAGAAAAAAAAAATGGCTGTAGTGGTACCAATCTTGGTTAATTCCCCACCTGGGTGAAATAGCAGACTCCTCTAGCTACAGATGTAGCTGTAATTTTATCATGCAAATACTAACTTCCCCTTGCCTTTATATTGGTCAGTTAGGCCACTCATTACAACAATAGACCAAAGGGCCACTTCCCTAGCCGAAAAAAATGATATTCATAAGAGAGCTACTGGTGCCATGTGCTGTTTTATCCACTTGCCAACAATATTATCAATTAACCGTTTGGCACGGCTGAGCAAATGGGCGTACAGGTACATCCCTTTTTAATTTGCCGCCCTGTGGTCCCACGCGGCCGGCAGACTCTGTCAGCCGGTGTCCCGCGATCGGGTCACAGAGCTGAAGAACGGGGAGATGTCGGTGTAAACACAACATCTCCCTGTTCTTCCTAGTGACATGTCACTGATCGTCTGTTCCTTGACATCTAGAACAGTGATCAGTGATGTGTCACTCGTAGCCACACCCCCCTAACAGTTACGATCACTCCCTAAGACACACTTAACCCCTTGAGCGCCCCTACAGGTACCGTTAACCCCTTCACTGCCAGTGTCATTTTTACAATAATCGGTGCATTTTTATAGCACTGATCGCTGTTAAAAAAGGACAATGGTCCCGAAATGGATAGAAGAAGATCCTGGACTGCCGCACTCCTTAAAACGATGTCTTAATTGTACAAATAAAATCCAAAAAACAACCAAAGCAATGCAGTCAAAACGTAGTGAACAGGAAAAAGGTGGCTGACGTGTTTCAGATCATGTGATGCTTACTCATAGCTTATGGTCCCGAAATGGTGTCAAAAGTGTCCGATGTGTCCGCAGTCCCGATGAAAACCGCTGATCGCCGCCATTACTAGTAAAACATTTTTTTTATAAAAATGCTATAAACCTATCCCCTATTTTGTAGACGCTATAACTTTTGCGCAAACCAATCAAACGCTTTTTGCGATTTTTATTTTATCTTTTTTACCAAAAATATGTAGAAAACATATCAGCCTCTTCTGTTGCTCTATTTTTGTTTATAGCGCAAAAAATAAAAACTGCAAAAGTGATCAAATACCACCAAATTGCAAAAAGTGGCCTGGTCTTTGGCCAGCCGAATGGTTCGGGGCTTAAGTGGTTAAAGGCACACTTTAAGGTTTATAGCCCCCATTATTTATGAGGACAGACTTTTGCTTTGTTTGTGTTTTGTGCGATTTCTTACTGTGACCAATAAACCGTTAGGGAAAACTTTTTTCAACCCTATTTTCCATACACCCCTCTCTACATTTTCTATAATATACAGTATTTATTGTATGCTTCCCATTTTCAAGGACACCCATTGCTCCAGTAACTGCCATATGTATTTACATTTTTAGTAACAGTTTAGAGACAACAGGCCCAGTTTACTGAGCTTGCCATTGTGATTGGTGTTTCCAGCCATATGGCTGCTTTTTCAGCTCTCATTGCTGAAAATAACGTCTGTAATAGCTTAGTGGATTGAGCGTTATCAGTGCTGTTCTAGAAAAGGGGAGGGGGTGTTCTGGTCACATTATTTACACACCACAGAGACCAACTGTTGTTTGAAAGCCTGCCTGCTGTTTGCTCAAAGAACCAGACTTCTAGCTAAAAAATGTGAAGCGATGAATCTATTAGACGGCATAAAAAAAAGAAAATTGATTTGTGAAAACAGCAAATCCTTCTACTCCCTTATTGCATGTATCACTGATACTGCACAGCAAGGAGAAATTCTGTTCTAAAGGATACATTCACGTTAACCACTTAAGACCCGGACCTTTATGCAGGTAAATGACCTGACCAGTTTTTGCAATTCGGCACTGCGTTGTTTTAACTGACAATTGCGTGGTCGTGCGACGTGGCTCCCAAACAAATTTTTTTTTTCCCACAAATAGAGCTTTCTTTTGGTGGTATTTGATCACCTCTGCGGTTTTTATTTTTTGCGCTATTAACAAAACAGAGCGACAATTTTGGGAAAAAAAAACAATATTTTTTTACTTTTTGCTGTAATAAATATCCCCCAAAAAGATCGAAAAAAAATGTTTTCCTCCGTTTAGGCCGATACGTATTCTTCTACCTATTTTTGGTGAAAAACATCGCAATAAGGGTTTATCAATTAGTTTGCGCAAAATTTATAGCGTTTTCAAAATAGGCGATTTAGTTTTATTGCATTTTTATTAATTTTAATTTTTTTTTTTACCACTAATGGCGGCGATCAGCGTTTTTTTTCATGCCTGCGACATTATGGCAGTCACATCGGACAATTTTGACACATTTTTGGGACCATTGTCATTCTCACAGCAACAAATGCTATAAAAATGCATTGTTTACTGTGAAAATGACAATTGCAGTTTGGGAGTTAACCCCTACAGCGCCCCTAGTGGTTATGTGTGATGTCATATGCTTTTCTAACTGTAGGGGGGCAGGGCGGGACGTCATTGATCGTGTTTGCCCATATTAGTGAATGCACGATCAATGAAGCTGCCACTGTGAAGAATGGGGAAGCTGTGTTTACAGCTCCGGGGACCGATCGCGGGACTCCGGCGGCGATCGGGTGCCGCGGTCACGGAGCTTCAGACCGAGTCGCGGGCATGCGCCGCGACCCACGGCTGGGCACTTAAAGAGGGAGTACCTGTACGTGCTTGTGCCATTACGTGCCAAATACGCAGCAGCTGAAAAACAAATCATGGATGTGAACATGTCCCATAGGAAAACATGTAAATTAACTGTAGTGTGTTTCTGCAAAAAACAGAGGTGTGACCCAGGTCTGAGATGTTTAGTAACATAATGGGGTTAAAAAAACAAAAATAAGTACGAAAAGTGCAAATAATCGCTACTGTAAGGGGTTCATTTTTTTTTTTTTTTACTGTGGGACAGTGAAAGTAATATTTACAGTATCGATTTGCTTTTTTGTACTGTAAAGGGCTAATTTTAGTTTTTTTAACCCCATTATGTTGCTGGCCGATTAATCGAATACAATTTTCATAATCGATTAGTTGTCGATTAATTGATTAGTTGTTTCGGCCCTAGATTAACCACTAGTGGCCGAAAGATTAACCAGTACAATCACCCTGCCTAACTGCATTACAACTGTTTAACAGGTTTATTTCTGCCAGAATACATTGCTTTCAATGAGTTAGCTTACCCATAGACTTGCATGGGGAGAAAGAGCAGTAAAGCAAAACCACGGTGTGGCACTGCAAAGCAGGGAGCCAGTATGCAATTAGAATATGGCTGCCCCTTAGACATACATGTTTAAAGGGGTTGTAAAGCTTCGTGTTTTTTCACTTTAATGCATCCTATGCATTAACCACTTCAATACAGGGCTTTAATACACAACTCCGTACCGGGCCTATTCTGGCACTTCTCTCCTACATGTACAAATCATCATTCTTTTGCTAGAAAATTACTCAGAACCCCCAAAACATTATATATATATATATGTTTTTTTAGCAGACACCCTAGGGAATAAAATGGCGGTCATTGCAACTTTTTATCTTGCACGGTATTTGTGCAATCATTTTTCAAACGCCTTTTTTTATTTTTGTTTTGGCTTCATGAATTTAAAAAAAATAACAAAACCGTAAAGTCAGCCCAATTTTTTTGTAAAATATGAAAAATGATGTTACGCCGAGTAAATAGATACCTAACATGTCATGCTTTAAAATTGCGCACACTCATGGAATGGCGCCAAACTTCATTACTTAAAAATCTCCATAGGCGACGCTTTAAATTTTTTACAGGTTACCAGTTTAGAGTTACAGAGGAGGTCTAGTGCTAGAATTGGGGCGCACGCTCTAACCCACACAGCGACACCTCACATTTTTTTTTATTTATTTTTTTTTACATTTTTTTTTTTTTTACATTTTTTTTTTTTTTCGATCGCTTTTATTCCTATTACAAGGAATGTAACATCCCTTGTAATAGCAATATTGTGTGACAGGTCCTCTTTAAGGAGAGATGCGGGGTCAATAAGACCTCACGTCTCTTCTCCAGGCTGGAAAGAATGAGATTGGGAAAAAAAATTCACAGATCTCATTCTTTCTAGCCGCAATTGCGGTTTCTTTACTTACGGGTGCCTCCGACGGTCATAGAGATGACTGGTGACAGTCATCTCTATGCCTCCTATCCAGCGCACAGCGATCATCTCTCCGGGCCCCCGATGGCACGGGAGAGCCCGGAGGAGCACCGGATGGCGGCGGGATGGGGGGGGGGGGGGGTGGAGTCATACACTCGGCGGCTATGGTCAGCGACCTGTATCACATTGGAGCGCGCCCACAAGGTAACCTCCTCAGAAGAGAGCTTCCCAGAGGGGGTTAGCTCTTGTGGGGAGGAGCCGCGAGAGCCGCTGTGGGACCCCAGAAGAGGACATTCGGGGCCACGCTGTGCAAAACAAACTGCACAGCGGAGGAAAGTATGATATTTTGTATTTATTTTTTTAAACTAAACCTTTAGTTTTTTTTGTTGGGCTGATCTATCTTGCATGTGTTTAAAAATAAAAAAATGAATAATGTGCAGTTGCCTGTCCGTCATGATGGCAGTGCAAAATATAGTCCTATTCATTGCATCAATGCTGGAAGTAATCTAATCTGCTGTGAGCAATCTAGTAGGACAAATCTAAAACTGTGAAATGCATCATTGCAAAAAATGTAAATCAAAGATTTCCTGCAACTTTTCAAATGATATCCAATTCTCCTGTTCTCTTTCCAGACCGCCAGTGCTCCAGCCACTCCAGTGCTCAATAAATCGAGGCCAACCCATGCAGTGAGAGCAAACACCATTATCAAATCCTATGACTCCAACACCATGCCTTCTGATGTACCAAAGAAAAGAAGAGCTCCGCTGCCACCTATGCACCCCTCTCAGAACAATGCTATAGCCCGCGGACAGATTCGTACCTCCTCTTGTGTTGTAAAGTCTGTCAGTATGGACGAATCAGAAAAAGTATGTGTGTGTGTGTGTGTGTGTGTGTGTTTGTTTTTTATTTCAATTTTGTTTCGTTTAAATTAAGAAATGGTGTGAAAATACTTCCAGAAAAAATACTTTTAATTTGGGTACATATTCAGATGCATTTAAATAAGTAAGTATTTATTGCTAGCTGAAATGAAAATTAAGTGGTTGTAAACCCTTACATATAGCCTGTGAAGTGACCAGGCTCAGGTGATACACAAAGGTGAAACAAATACCTAAGTTGTTCCTGTTTTATCTGCATCGTTCTCTTCGCTACAGCCGTTCAAAGTCCAGAATATATAAAGCTTGTCTGAGCTGTCAGAAAAAAGAGGGAGGAGAGTTGAAGTTACTCTGCAGAGCTCAGTGAGGAGAGCTCTGAGAGCTGATTGAAGGGAAGGCACACTCCCCCCCCCCCTCCTTTCACCCAGCACACAACTACAGAGCTGAGGCTGTCAATCAGCTGGAGTGCCCTCCCATCACCATTTTTTTTCTTGGTGTGAGGAAGATTTGTCAGAAGTGAATCGCGCTGATTGAAGAGTAAGAAGAATGAAGCAGTAAAATGTATTGTAGGGAGCTGTAAAAATGGCATCATGCCATAGGACAGTGATGGCGAACCTTGGCACTCCAGATGCTTTGGAACTACATTTCCCATGATGCTCAGGCACTCTGAAGTGTGGTGGAGCATCATGGGAAATGTAGTTCCAAAACATCTGGAGTGCCAAGGTTCGCCATCACTGCTATAGGACATAGGGAAGGGAAAACACTCCAAAAATGCGGGAATATTATAGGCAATACGGACAAGTGACCACAAGATAAGTTTTATTAGAAGCATGATGAAAATGATCTTGGATGAAAAAAAAAAGAAAAGGAATAAAGCAGCAGACAGAAATCACACTTGGTGCTCTGAAATTAAACAAGTATACACTATATGCTTTGTTCAAATTTTCGTGTACAACCACTTTAAATCTATCTGCACAGACTTTGCATGTTCTCCGTGTGCTTTTGTTGGTTTTCCTCTGGGTAATCTGATCTCCTTCAACGCTCCAAAGATAAACTGGTATGGGGGGATTGTTCGCGAGATTGTTACTGTTGGAGGTGACACAGTCAATCCAATAACCAGCCAGGAGCCAGGGCATTAAGTGCAAAGTTGCAGGCTCCAAAAAGTGTTGCACATTTTTGCTTGGCAGGCATATAGAATAGAAGATGTGGTATCTGTAATTGCTCCAAGTTGTTCTAAAGGCAGAAGTTTTTTTTATCTTAATGCATACTTACCCGAGCCTCATCTCGATCCAGGAATGTTGCACGAGAGACTTGGCTGTCCTGGAATCTCCCTCCTGATTGGCTGAGACACAGCAGCGAGCGCCGTTGGCTTCCGCTGCTGTCAATCAGTGAGCCAATGAATCGAGAGGGGGCGGGGCTGAGCCATGGCCTTGTGGCTAAATGGACAAAGAGCAGCAGCTCCGCTCAGCTGCTCCCATAGCAAGCTGCTTTCTATGAGTGCACTCGGCAGAAGGGAGGGGCCAGGAGCACCGGCGAGGGACCTGAGATGTGGAGGCTCTGGGCTTCTCTGTGCAAAACCACTACACAGAGCAGGTAAGTATAACATGTTTGTTATTTTTAAACAACAACAAAAAGACTTTAGTATCACTTTAAAGCAGAGCGATCACCTGCTAAACACTCTGTCCTGTATTAAACCTTCTACTGCTCTATACTGCGCTATAATGTGCTAGCAGAACCTGTTTGTGCATACCTGTCCTGAAGAATCGAGTGTCCTTCTCTGGAGATATCACATTGCAGTGCCTTGTGGCATTGGTCAAAGTTTACAGCCAAAAGTTATGTTCCATTTATAAAGGGCGTTCTCTTTTTGAAAAGACTATGTGATCAATGTCTTATTGTTGGACACATTACATGCTATTAGGGTAGGGGTAGGAATGGCATCTGAAATTAAAACTTTTCTTTTTGCATTTATAAAGCATTTTAGCATCCCAACTACATAGCTGACCACTGTGTGCTAGGTATCCCATGGTGCTTAAAGTGTCACCTATCCCAAGTGTTACCTAAACCCGCATCATAAAAAAATCAATAAATGGTGTATTGCATACTATGGGATGCGTTTTCTGTAATTTGCAAAAAAAATGGTTAATCCTGCTGTTCTCTATCTCCACCTTTTGTTCATGTCCACAATGCAGTTGGGAATTTTGCAGAGCTGTGGTGGCAACTCTGCACATGCTCAGTTTTCAGTGAGTTTCTATGCTGAGCATTTCCTCCCTATCACATCTGAGCAGCCCATGTAACTGTATAGAATCACACATGTGGGCATATGCACAGTGGTAAATGACAGCCCACTCCCTCCCTCTCTCCTTCCTGTCCACTAACCAGCTAAACAAAATGAGGATGGGATATTGCATGTATATTAATGGAGACTTCACCTCCCTCCTTATTCTAAGACACATGCTTTAGGGGCGTGACACAGCCTATGACTGGAAGAAATCCACCAACAGCATGTTATTCCCACAAAATAATAAAGATTTGATTTCAAATATATATTTTGTATGATGATTTAAAACTGTTTTGATATTTATTTTTAATCTGTATCCCAAAGGCTTTTTTTTTTTTTTTTTTTCAACATGTGACCAGCGGCAGAAGATCTGGGTCATGTGACAGCTGTATGTCGATTAGGAAAAACGTACTTGGATGTTTTATTTTATGAAAACAATTAGTGCCATCATCCACATATAGAAATAGAAGGGAGAATGTAAATTAAACAGTGTGGGCCAGATTCACAAAGCGATTACTCCTGTCTATCTCGCGTTAGACTGGAGTACTTTCGAATTACGCGCGTTTTTTCACTACTCTGAAACCTCAAACCATGAAAATACGTCTGCGGGCTTCAATCCGACTGGTTTACGTGTTCGTACGCATTTGGATCTACGCTGCAATAAAATTGCGGCCGCTGGGTGGAGTTCCCGTCATTTTCCGCGTCGGGGTATGCTAATGAGCTTTTGCCGACGATCCACGAAGTTACGAACGTCAATCGCAATCTCTTACGGCATCTTTAGTCATCTTTTTGCCTCGTAAAGTTATACCAGCTTTTTGCTGGTCTAATATTAGACAGCCCATGTTAAATATGGCCGTCGTTCCCACGTCGTATTTCAACGTTTTCCGACGTTTTTTTATTTTTGACGCAAGTCGTCCGGGAATAGGAATGTCCGTAAACTACGCTACTCAAACAAAAAATGACATAACGACATTATTTCGCGCAATGCACGGCGGGAAATTTCTGAACGGAGCATGCGCAGTTCGATCGCCACGGGGACGCGCCTAATTTAAATGCTTCACGCCCCCTAATCGCGTATTTCGATTACGCGGCGAGAAATACACTATGCCGCCGTACCGTAAGGGACAAAATCTACCAGAATTTGTCGTACAGCCTGGTAAAATACGGCGGCGTAGTGTATCTCTGATACTCTGCGCCAATGTAATTATATCTGAATCTGGCCCTGTGTTTTTAGTATCAATTTAAACAGAACCCTTGTGCTACACTATCCCAAACCCCCCATCGTGCTTAAACTGAACCCTCCAAAATGTAAAGCACCATAATAAAGTTACTAACATTATGTGGTATGGTCGGTACTTGCACACTTTTTGTTACATGCCCCATTCTGTCGGGTGACAATTCATGGGCCTAACAATTGTCTGTTCAGGCTTTGGGCACTGCTTGAGATAATCTTGGCTCCACCATTAAGGATAGGTTCTGGCATTGGAGAATGCTTATAGTGGAGGGGGGGTTTGGGTTTTGAATGCTTATGTTTTTTGCTCAACCAAAACTTTATTTAGCATACTTCTTTGTAGTTTGTTTCAGGATTTGACCGATCAAGAACTGGCTCTTTTCAGCACAGTGGGACATCGTCCTTTAATTCTTCTATAAGAAGAGCAAAACGCAAAGCCCCGCCGCCACCAGCTCCACCTTGCAAACCACTGCAGGCCAGTGACGAGAATAGCAATGATATCGGTAAAGCTTTTACTCTGTTGACAATTAAATCACTCCTATGGTCATATCATGTTAAAGGGCATCTGTTCTCTAAATAAACACATTACAATAAAGCTAAGGGTTGATTTTCATTTTAAAAGCTTTCAAACATGACGGATCTAATTTTTGTGACCAGTGATTGTGTTTATTATAGCAGAGCAGCAATGTAGAGCCATTTCTGAATGCAATGATAGACTGCTGATTAGCTAGGATCTCAAGTGGGATGCAAATGCCAATCAGCAAGAAAGAGAAACCTTCACATGCAGACCTTGAACTATTACAAACACAATGCAAAGCAGGTTCCTTTTTTTAAATTGATTTCAAAGGAAAAAAAATACTTTTTATAAAAATATGCTTTAATAAAAAAATACCCTGCAAGTACCGAAAAAGTACCTGTTGATCTGCCAGAAATTCATTCAGCTCCTAAAGTTCTATAGGCAAAACTATTTACAATTTTTTTACATTTTGGATAGAGTAAGTCAGGGTTACAACTGTAACGGTATGGCCCGTAGGACCCAGAGGCTCTTGAAGGATGCGGGGTACTCCCGTTTCAGCTTCACCAATGACTCTTGGGTCTAGGCTCTAGGGTCATCCTATGTCCACTAGGGGCATAGGATGACTGAGAAATGATATCTTATGTTAATCACCTCCCAGCTACCTGGCTGTAGTGGTAAAGCTTGCTGTGATTGCATTTTATTGTCTATTGTGCTAATTAAGTCTGCTAGTGTGGAGATGTGGAATGTGACTTGGCACCCTTCAAAGGTCAGACGTCTGACTTATGTTTACTAAAGGCAAGTGTATTGTGTAGCAGGTGAGAATAGCTTATTGCGGAGCCAGAATGTCGGTCTAAGATGTGGATTGAGGGGGGACTGGTTGGGAACCATTGTGTGATGTTGTGGGTGGAGTTTGTGATTGTCCTTTTGATTACTGCAGCATGCTTTTGGTTGCTAACTGTATAAAAGCCTGAGTTTTACCATTAAAAGATCTGTCTGTTTGGAACCAGAGAACAGAGCTGTGTCTCGTTATTCTGGGGGAAAGCCAATGGGTTCTGTCTGCTGGATTGTGGAGTGTCGGAAGCTGTCTTGGATTGGTGGAATGGAATATCGTAAACGGCGTTAACCCCTGACCGTTACAATAACCCTTGTCACATTTTTTTTTTTCACCATCTTTGTCCTAATGTAGAATTTACCCTTTAATTCCTGTCCCACAGCGAAGCTGGAAGTGAGAGAAAATCCCTGCAAATTAAGAGAATACTTGGGCCCCCACAGGGCACCAGAACTAGTGTCCCCATTTGGAAGATTTCCCCTCTATTACTTTTGTAGGGACAACCCAAACATAAAGATTCTTTTACTTTCAATGATAATGGTAAAGAGGACAAATAGAGAGGATGAATCTTCTTAAAGTGGTAGTAAACCCCGCTTGGTCATTTTTACTTACAGGTAAGCCTATAATAGGGCTAACCTGTAGATAAAATGATAATCTCCTAAATGTGCCCCGTTTAGTAGATATTCACCCTGGATCCAGCCAGTTATGTCACCGGTACATGCGCTCTGAAGGTCTGGCATACCTTGCTGGACCTTCAGAGTGCATGCATGCTCTTGAGTGATGTCATCGCGGCTCCATCACATAATGTGCTGATATTGCCTTGCAGGTGTGTTTTGTGGTTTTTTTTATTGCAACAGCTGCAGTTTACTATCGCTTTAACAGGAGTACAGACAGCACTAACAGGTGTTCTAATCCATCTCCATTATACCCAAAACTTAAAAAAAAATGTTTTCCCCTCAGTTATACTTTTTAAAAGAGATGTTTGGGATTTAAAAAAATTAAAATAAACTTTTTTACTCATCCAGGTGGATGCTTCCTTGATCTGATGCTGTATCTATCCCCCGGCTCTGCAGTGAGAACTCAGCGATCAAACACTGCTGATCGCTCAGTTCTCCCCTCCGCTTGGAGCAGAGAGCCGTGACTGTCAGCGGGGGTGGGAGGGGCTGGCTCAGGCTCTTGGCGGATCGCTGAGGGGCTGAGCCAGGTACTGGTCCAGGCTTCTGGGCGGATACCCACCATATGGTCGGGATCTTTCCTGATCCTGGACTGGCTCTGTGACGTCAGCTACTTTCAACTGAAAACTGGTCAGAGGAGTGCCGAACGAACTGCAATCATGTGATTTATAGGAGATGTATGGCCAAAATAATCTTTGCCCATACTTCTCCTTTAAGTCCTTTGAGGGCTCACAGCACAGCATTTTGTGGACTGAGTACTGTCAGTCCTGCTATTGTAATTTGCTAAACTACTCAACCACTCCTACTCTCTCTTTACAATAGAAAGGCTGATCGTTCTGTATTCCAGGATAAGAACTAGGAGGAAGGAAGTGGAGAGGGCACATGGAAGCTCTGAATTTATGAAAAACAAAATAAGTGATATATTAAACGGATCAAAAGGGAGCAAAAAAGAGAAGTTTATTGTTGGGGTTCTCGAGGATTTGATTGGTTAGTATAAGAGTTTTCTTCCTCGCAGGGTTCAATAACTGAAGCCAGGTATTTCTACACAAATGGGCACCACAGTAACTATAAACCACATTTTAGCTGATGCCCAGGATGTTGTGTTAGAAGAGGATTCCTAAATTTGACATGCCCGGCTATTATCAAGCACGTTTTAATACATTTTGATCAGTTCTAGATTCAACGACCCAGAGGAGTAACCGCAATAACAAGTACACCTGTTTTTTTTTTATTTTAGTACATGTTTCAGAAGAAGCGACTGATGCTAAAGTGGAAAATTACGAAACAAATCTTGATGGCGCTGCTCCAGAAGGTATACATGTTATTTATCAGAGTTCCCCCACCTTTCCTCTTAACATACACGTGTGATGTGTAAATCTGATGCTGGGAAGTAGAGCAGCACGATTCTGGCCAAAATGGAATCACAAGTAAAATCTTTCACATTATACAACAAAATTTGGGCTAACTTTACTGGTTATTTTCTTTTAATGAATTAAAATAATTTTTCCCCAAAACATTGCATTTGAAAGACTGCTGCGCACAGTGGGACATAAAATATTGCAACAACCACCATTTTTTTTTTTTTACACCTTTACAACCCCTTAAACCACTTCCTTACCACGTGAAATTTCAGCTTCTGGCACTGCGTCGCTTTAACTGACAATTGCACGGTCGTGCGACGTGGCTCCCAAACAAAATTGGTGTCCTTATTTCCCCAGAAATAGAGCTTTCTTTTGGTGGTATTTGATCATCTCTGCGGTTTTTATTTTTTGCGCTATAAACAAAAAAAGAGCGACAATTTTGCAAAAAAGTCAATGTTTTTTACTTGTTACTATAATAAATAGCCAAAATTTTATTTAAAAAAATAAATGAATAAATAATTGTTTTCTCAGTTTAGGCCGAAAAGTATTATTCTACATATTTTTGGTAAAAAAAAAAAAAAAATCGCAATAAGCGACTGGTTTGGGCAAAAGTTATAGCGCATACAAAATAGGGGACAGAATTATTATTAATTTTTATAATTTTTTTTTTTTTTACTAGTAATGGCGGCGATCTGCGATTTTTATTAGGACTGCGACGTTATGGTGGGCACATCGGACACTTTTTGGCGCCATTCACATTTATACTGCGATCAGTGCTATAAAAATGCACCGATTACTGTATAAATGTGACTGGCAGTGAAGGGGTTAACACTAGGGGGGCATGGAAGGGGTTAAATGTATTCCCTGGGTGTGTTCTAACTGTGTGGGGGGAGGGGGGTGACTGGGGGAGGTGACCGATGCTGTGTCCCTATGTACAAGAGACACATATCGGTCTCCTCTCTCCCCTGACAGGACATGGATCTCTGTGTTTACACACAGAGATCCATGTCTTGTCCCTATAACCACTGATTGCGAGTGCCTAGCGGACATCGCGGCCGCCAGGCATGCGCATCGGTATACCAGGAATGCAGCAGGCACGCGCGCGCCACCGGCGGCCACGCGTGCCCTCTAGTGGCCAGGAAGAGCACAGGACGCATATATGCGTCCTGTCAGAGATTCAGAACCGCCTGACGGCCGCATATATTCATACGGCCGTCGGGAAGTGGTTAAGTTCTACTGATAAAGAATGTTGTGATATTTGCAGACTGCCCAGATTTTACGATTTTTTTTGGCTGTGGCTTCAGCAGAGCAGAGAGAATTCTTTGCATAGAAAGATCGGGAAATACTTTGTCAAGATTGCAAAGGGGGAAAAAATCGCGATAACGATTCTTGACGATTAATCGTGCAGCTCTACTGGGAAGGAATAGATTTGGATAATGCAGAGGGGTCAGCAACTTGTCCATCACAATCTACCCATTGATGGAGGCCTTGTGATGGTTGGATCATGACACCACTGTGCCTTCAGCTTCTGTCCCCACCCGCTGCCTCTCAGACCTAAGATCAGAGTGGCAATGTATATACAGAGCCAAGAGAAGTCCTAGGCTACTCCTTTTTTTTTTTTTTCTCTGACCTGTCTGCTGTATCTGAGCTCTGGTGGTTAAAGATTTAGAGAGGGGGGGGGGGGGGGATTGTGCTTACTATTGACCTCTGAACTGTTAAACTCAACACGCTGCATTATTCTACTGACCTCTGCCTTGTGCTACTGATCTCTGCATTATACCATTATACTTCTGACCTCTGAACTCTGCATTACTTGCCTCTGTTTTCTGAACTCTGTTTCACACTACTTATCCCTGCAATCTGCATTAATTGCTCCTTATGCTGATGGTTTGATTTGACTTGAAAAGCGTAAAACAAAAGTAATTTTCTAGCTTTTCATGATAAACCTAAGTCCCCCATTAGATTTCCTGCAGATTTTTGTCTTCAGATTTACCAACACCATATATTATGAGGTCAAACTTTAGGAGTTTCAATTTGTATGCAATCAGGCAGGGCCTTGTACTACATGGTTTTGGTAAATCTGAAGACAAAAATCTGCAGAAAATTGAACAGTGTGTATGGGGTCTTAGTCTCACAGTATGCCTTTTTTATGATTTCTATATAAATTATATGTCCAAGTAAATGTATATTGTCACTATAATGTGTAACAAGCGTATTATCAGGATTCTAAACTAATAGAAGATAATTTAATTAAACACTTTAGTCCGTTATATCTGATTGGATCGTATTGGTTACTCCTTTAAAATGTGAACATTGATTTTTATTTTTTATCATGAGAAGTCACATCAGCGGCATGTCTCTTGGTTGTTACAGTACTTTATCGCCACCTGCTGGAAATTATGTATATAGCAGTCTTCCCTAAGGAAAAAGTCACTACAATGTTGTTCAGTGGGTCTACTGAACAGGAACTAAAGTATTTAGAGAGAGGTTCTATATGCCCCCATCTTAAATATTGTGTACAGAATATCAAAACAGTTGTAGCCATGGACTTACAGGGCATTTTGATGGGCATCACAGTGGCTAAGTGGTTATCACTTGGCAGCACGGTGGTATGGGTGTGTAAACTTATGAGCACAACTGTGTGTGTGTGTGTAAATATAATTATCGATATTGGCACCACATCAAAAATTGTATAAAAACATAAGATTTATTGTACAAATGAGCTCACATGTGGATTGTTAGATGAAAAAGTTGTGAACCCGGTGTTGTATGTGTTTTAACATTTGTACAATAAATGTTATTTTTTTATTAGGGCTGTGGGAATTAAAGATTAATTCCTCGATTTAATCATTAATTTTTTTTTTGATCGATCAAAATTCTTTTGATCGGTACTAGTGGTGCAACCGATTGTAAATGATTCGTGATCCGAACGGGTCACCGTATGCGGATTGGCATACCATGTGATCTGCGGAGCTCCACTGCTGCCTCAGCCATAGGAAAGACCACAGCTTCGGCCTAGCTCCCGGCGGCTGCCATCTTGGTCCACCTGGCGGCAGCCTAGGTGAGCCTAGAGCGGCGCGTTGACGTCATCGCCTGGCCTCAACTGCTTGTGTTCGGCCGGATTCTCCAATAAGACTAAGCTAGCACTAATCTTCCTATACAGTGGGGGAGATGTCTGTGGATATTGCAGTGGGGGAGAGGTCTGTGGATATTACAGCGGGGGAGAGGTCTGTGGATATTACAGCGGGGGAGAGGTCTGTGGATATTGCAGCGGGGGAGAGGTCTGTGGATATTACAGTGGAGGAGATGTCTGTGGATATTGCAGTGGGGGAGATGTCTGTGGATATTGCAGTGGGGGAGAGGTCTGTGGATATTGCAGTGGGGGAGAGGTCTGTGGATATTGCAGTGGGGGAGAGGTCTGTGGATATTGCAGTGGGGGAGAGGTCTGTGGATATTGCAGTGGGGGAGAGGTCTGTGGATATTGCAGTGGGGGAGAGGTCTGTGGATATTACAGTGGGGAGATGTATGTGAATATTACAGTGGGGGAGATGTCTGTGGATATTGCAGTGGGGGAGAGGTCTGTGGATATTACAGTGGAGGAGATGTCTGTGGATGTTGCAGTGGGGGAGAGGTCTGTGGATATTGCAGTGGGGGAGAGGTCTGTGGATATTGCAGTGGGGGAGAGGTCTGTGGATATTGCAGTGGGGGAGAGGTCTGTGGATATTGCAGTGGGGGAGAGGTCTGTGGATATTGCAGTGGGGGAGATGTCTGTGGATATTACAGTGGGGGAGATGTCTGTGGATATTACAGTGGGGGAGATGTCTGTGGATATTACAGTGGGGGAGATGTCTGTGGATATTACAGTGGAGGAGATGTCTGTGGATATTACAATGGGGTCGAGGTCTGTGGATATTACAGTGGGGGAGATGTCTGTGGATATTACAGTGGGGGAGATGTCTGTGGATATTACAATGTGGAAGATGTCTGTGGATATTAGTGGGGGAGATGTCTGTGGATATTACAGTGGGGGAGATGTCTGTGGATATTACAGTGGGGGAGATGTCTGTGGATATTACAGTGGGGGAGATGTCTGTGGATATTACAGTGGGGGAGATGTCTGTGGATATTGCAGTGGGGGAGATGTCTGTGGATATTGCAGTGGGGGAGATGTCTGTGGATATTGCAGTGGGGGAGAGGTCTGTGGATATTGCAGCGGGTGAGAGGTCTGTGGATATTGCAGCGGGGGAGATGTCTGTGGATATTACAGCGGAGGAGATGTCTGTGGATATTACAATGGGGTCGAGGTCTGTGGATATTACAGTGGGGGAGATGTCTGTGGATATTACAGTGGGGGAGATGTCTGTGGATATTACAATGTGGAAGATGTCTGTGGATATTACAGTGGGATGATGTCTGTGGATATTACAATGGGGTCGAGGTCTGTGGATATTACAGTGGGGGAGATGTCTGTGGATATTACAGTGGGGGAGATGTCTGTGGATATTACAGTGGGGGAGATGTCTGTGGATATTACAGTGGGGGAGATGTCTGTGGATATTACAGTGGGGGAGATGTCTGTGGATATTACAGTGGGGGAGATGTCTGTGGATATTACAGTGGGGGAGAGGTCTGTGGATATTACAGTGGGGGAGATGTCTGTGGATATTACAGGGGGGGAGATGTCTGTGGATATTACAATGGGGTCGAGGTCTGTGGATATTACAGTGGGGGAGATGTCTGTGGATATTACAGTGGGGGAGATGTCTGTGGATATTACAATGTGGAAGATGTTTGTGGATATTAGTGGGGGAGATGTCTGTGCATTATACAGTGGGGACTATATATATGGTGGTTCTCCGAAAACTGTATGTTCGTTATAATTTTTTGAAATTAGTAAATTAATCAAACTTTTAATCCGTAACAGCCCTAATTTTTATATATTTTTGATGTACTGATATCGATATTCTCTGTAAAGTCGGCGGCTACAACTGTTCTTATGTTCTGTTACTAAACAGTAAGTTGGTTTCCTTGCAAAGGTATAAATAAAAAGTAAGATTCACATGCCAAAAATTGTGCGTAGCAGGTTTATTTTACCTGACAATCCTAAATGAGCCAAGAGAATGCTTGCTGCTGTGCCCTAAATAGGCCAACCGACATCCCACAATGCACACTTCTGCTTCAGGATCCTACTTGGAAAATAGACCGTTGTTGATTGATATAAAAAGCATTTCTCCTAGGAAGATCTATAAGAAAAACTCCATGTGTATTGGTGTGTTAACAATGGCATTGAGCAAAGTATAAATCCTGACCGGGTTCGTCCTTTCTCTAAATCGGAAGACTTTGCTGAGCCTGTGTATTTAAACTTTAATCAATATACCTCTTTATCCCCAGTGTCTGTGTAGTGCTTAGGAGGCATGAGAATTGCACAGTACCAACGTGTATAGGACCTATATTCACTGAACTGGTATTTAGTAATGAATGAGTCCTGGGAAACTGTCTGCACCTGAGTTTGTTCTGCTGGTGTACCTTCTAAGCAAGTTGTATGTCTTTTTCCTTTTGCTTGATACCTTGTTTAAAGGATAAGTTCACCTTTTGTAACATCCTACATGTTACCCCTGTATTCTAGGAGTAACATGTCACTGTTGTAGCAGCCCCCCCCCCCCCTTGATCCCCTGTTATGACAGCGGGCTGGGGATCTTCTCCCCACACCTGCTGTCCCAATTTTAAAAAATGTGGCTGTGTTGGGTTCCGCCCTCTCAGCCGCATCATTCATTTACATAATTCTGGCAATGGTTGAACTACAAGTACTGACATGCCTTTGCAGCTTATGCCTTGTAGTTCTCGATGAACTTCAAGGGCGCTGTTGAGCACGCTAGGTAGTTCTTGGATGCATTGAGATATGAAGGTACGAGCAGATCCATTACACTGACAGTCTGCAAGAGCCCGGCATGGCATCCATAATCTGCTGATTGTGGGTGCAATACTTTGCAGGCTCCTAGTATGCAATTCAAAAAATTAGAGGTACAGCGCTAAAATCAATATAACATAGATACTAATACATAAATGAATATAAGATATCTGATGAATATAGTGAAAAAAGAAGTAAAGTGATTATAGGAAATTATAATCAGATGTGATCCAATAAGTAAAGTCCATGTTCAGTGAAGCTAGACAAAAAAACTTCTTCCACCAAAGAACACCCAGTGAATAAGGTTGGCTCCTTACCACAAAGATTGACCGTATGTATACCGGTCAGATGAACCTAGGGATAATTAAAGTCTTTCCACGTCGTTGTTGAGTAGAATACAGGGATGTTTTCAGAGGCTCATGAGAGGGAAAACAAAAAAACAACCCATAGTGTAGTACGTAGAAAAAAAAGGGTTTATTTGGACAAAAGAAAGGAAATGCACTCACACTTTAGTTGTAGGTACAACGCGAATGATAATGGAAGATTGCGGCGTCTCCTCTGCTTCGTGCTAGTGTGTTAGAGCTCCGTGCTGTGTAATCCGTAACTCGTGGACGTGATGACGCACCACTGCTTAGGCCACACCTACGCGTTTCGTCATGAAAAGACGTCGTCGGGGATTGCCTAGTATGCAATTAATTGCACATTTTTTTACCTGCAAAACAATGTACTTTTTTTTTTTTTTTTTTAACAAAGGTGAGCTTTGGTAATTATTTATTTTTCTAGTATTTAATACATATTTATGTTTAACAAAAATTGTGAACTGCATGGCATTAGAAAGCTTTTTCTTAACTGGGTGAATTCCTGTTTTACAGGACACCTGTTCTGATAACAACTTTGTAATATTTAAAGCGGAGTTCCAGCTAAAAGTGGAACCTTCTCTTATCCGTCGCCCCCCCTCTCCCTCTGCTGCCACATTTTGCACCTTTAAGGGGGTTCCCCACTTCCGGAACATGGCACCTTCCCTTTGGGAGTTCGGCCCCCCTCCTTCTTCCTCCACCGCCGGGCCAGTTAGCACAGTGGAGATGGCAGCACCAAACAGCTCATCCGACAATGGGCTGGGGTGAGGACATAGACGGCTCCCTGGACAAGTGTCCATAAATTGACAGTCAGCAGCTACAGTATTTCAGTATTTTTTATCCCAGGGGGAACACCACTTAAACTCCCTTCTCATTCAACTGACCGCTTTAAACTTTTGGTTTTCCTTTTCTATGTTGGTGACAGTGGTCACTAGGACAGAAGAAGGCAACAGACAGCAGTACGATTTTTGAAAGGGGCTCTAAACCTTCCTTACTGTATCCAAAACTGAAAATCGTTTTAGCTAAACCTACGCTGAATCTGTTAGGATATAAAGATGCCTGGTGCCTTTGCTAGCCTCTCCTTTAGAGAATTTGAGTTGCCTGTCATTCTATTGCATTGCTTCGTTGCTTGCACATTCACTAATCTCAAACGATGATCAAGATGAGGAATTGAAACACTCAATTACAGCATACTTGTTCTAGGTCTATGAGTAAGGCCTCATTCACATGGGCATGCTGATCTGTACACCCGTTTGAAGGGCCATTTTAACCCACGCGGCATGCACAGGTGTTTAAATCACTGACAGGTGAGAGGCTGGGATGCATTTGGAGATCCATGCAGGTCTGTGCAGCCACCTGTATGTCACTGATTGGAACAGGTTGCTTGCATGCCACTGCATAGATCACTGGTGCACTCCGCTTGGGTAAAAACAGCCCTGTACGGATCAGTACACTCGTGAGAATGAGGCCTAAATAAGAATTACAGCCAGACATTTTTTATGGTGGTGCAAAGACTTTTTAATGCCCAGATTAATTCTCCTTCTATCCTGTTCATTGCAGCAGATGTAGTTCTTGAGTCAGACCAGCAGAAGGTGGAGGAGAAGAATGAGTCAAGCGTCTCTCTGAAGTTAGAGGAGAATACCTCATTAAAGGAAGAAGCCACAGGCTCTGGAAAGGAAGAAATAAGTATATCTTCAGCTGAAGAACAAAGTGTGGAAACGCTGGTCACAGATGAAATTGCAAGTTCAGAAATGCACAGTTCTATGGTTTCTAATGTAGAAAACATTTCCAAGATTTCAGAAGATGAGATCATCACCGAGAGCACGTAAGTATTGCACAAATGTAGTTTCTTTAACATTTCCGTCGTCTAGTTTGGCAAACACCAATGTTCATAGTGCTGTAACCCATCACAGCTGTTTTCTGTACTGAAGGGTAGAAAATGTGCTTCCTGTGGATTGTAACGATAATAGATGATTGCGCTCCTTTTGTAAGTTGTATGATCCTCTCGCAATTCAAAACCAGGCACTGAAATGCTAAAAGGACCACAAACTACCTGTAAAAAGCTATTATTTTTGGCCACAGACATTACCGTCCTGCTCGAGGCCACCACCTATGCCGTGATGCCCTGTGTGCCAATATCCTTGTTATCTGTGAATGTCATGCCAAGTTGCAATTTAGTTTTGCCTAAAGTTTACCTATTGTTAGAGCAAACCTGTCAGAAAATAAAAATAAAAAATCCCACCCAAAAAATTGACTGGGCATTCTCCGGTACTTAAACTTACCCTTAACTCTAATGCCCGCTCCTCAATGTTCACTGTTGTCTGGTTTAATAATGCTACTCTGAATTTGACTAGGCAGATATCGTATTATTGGTAAAACACTGGGGGGGATTTACTAAGCCCAGGTTCACAATGGGTATGATTTAGTTCGATTTGAGATGCGATTTCACATGTGAAATCGCATCTCAAATCGGCGGCATTTGCCGACAATGACACCGTCCTAATCGGTGCGGCGCTGCACCGATTTCAAAAAGTAATTCCTGTACTACTTTTTGCGATTTCAGGACGCGATTTACATTGACATCTGTGCAGAAACCTGCACAGATGTCTCTTAAATCGCGGCTGAAATCGGGACTGCCAGCGGGAGTGAAATCGCGCGAGTTCAGCTGAACTCTCACGATTTCACTCCCGCAGCCCAGTGTGAACCAGGGCTCTAACTGGTGCACTCAGAATCTGGTGCAGCTGTGCATGGTAGCCAGTCAGCTTCTAACTTCAGCTTGTTCAATTAAGCTTTGAAAATAATACCTGGTAGCGGATTGGTTTCTATGCAGAACTGCTTCAGATTTTGCACTCTCCAGCTTAAAGCGGGGGGTTCTGCGTTTTTTTTTTTTAAAATCCTTCTACCGCTCTTACCTTGTTAAAACAGCAACTTGTGTGTCCCAATCTTATAGCCGCCAGCATTTGTTTTGTCCCGAAAACTATATTTTATAAAATCCAAAGATGGACGTTTCCATCTTGATTGTGGGCACTCTGAAGCCCACCTGGAGTTCCTTCCGTGATACGGTGAAGAATTCGTAGCCGCCCACGTCACATGACCGGCTTGCGGCGTCACCTGACCCGCAAGATATCACAGGATTACAGTACAGTATAGTATTCTCATCACTTATTCCCAGGAGACACAGCGCTTGCAGGGAAAAGCTAATACACGCCCACTCCCGCGGGCAAAGGCTGATGGATACAAGATTGATTGCTGGATTAAAAAGGTAAAGATTCTGTTTAAAAAAAAAACAACAGATTGTATATAGTCGATGGGTAGTGGTTTCATTAAGAGAAAGTTGTTATTTAGGGTGAACCTCCACTTTAAGTAAATCTCCTTCACTGTCTGGTACACTGGAAGTGATACAAGAGAAGCAGCAAGCCATAACATGGTACGGAGCTGCTAAGCAGAGCCTGCATATATGACCAAAAATGGCAGCCCCATGTATATCTATATTGACAAACTACTGATGCAAGTTTTTTTGAAAACTTAACACACTTAAAATTATTAACATTAGCTCTAAACCTTTTGCAGTGCTAATGCACTGTGTGTAATTCCATAAAATGCTGATGAAAATGTGTTAATCTTTTTTGCATCTCAGTGTTGCTGATCTTTTGCAGCCTATTTTAGCCACTTCCTGTCTGCCTCCACACATCCTCGCATTGACTGTAAATAAACCAGCTTCCTGATCGTGACCGTAGTGCACCGTGGCTGAGCAATGTGCTTTGGCAGTGCTGCTTGCAGTCTCCACCAGGGGGAGCATGTGACAGATTATCAATGCAGGAGCATGATAGACAGCTGTCATTTCAAAACAGGAATTGTCTAAATAAGGACCTTTATAGCAGGAACATTGGGTATTACTGTAATGAAAGCTGCATGATTAAAACGCATTGGAATCAACTTTTGAATTTGCATTCACAGTAAAAAAAATTATGAAACAAAATGATTTTAGATCTACTTTTAAGTTTATCTTATTCACGTATGTATGTATGTATGTATGTATAACAAACAATAAAAGGACTACAAAGATTTTATAAAACTTAATTGCAGACTCTCACCAACTTTGATTTGGTTAATTCTCAGAGGCTATAAAAGTGGCTTCATTAGACTTAGTTACTGCAGGATGAGCAGGTCTGCCTGCTATCAGGCTTGGTGTGGTGCAATCAGAGAGCCTGCACCCCTGTATGTCTTCCTTGGTGGCATATCTAGTCTGTGCCTCAGTCATTGTGAATTCAAGCAATGCTTTTGTTCTGTTTAAAGCGGAGGTTTACCCAAAAATCAACTTTCTGCCATTAGATCCAGCATACTGCTGACATCTGCAGTATGCTGTTTTTTTTTTTTGTACTTACCGTTTTAGCAGTCTTTCTCATCTGGCACCGAGCGAGAATTCCTGCGGGGAGTAGGCGTTCCTAAGGCAAGCGTAGTTGATTGACGGGCTTGGATAGCGTGTCACGCCTTCCGGAAATACTTGAAGTGACACTCGGCTGTTTACGGCACTATACGGCGCCTGCCGTGTAGAGCTGACTGCGCAGGTGCCGTAAATTGCAGAGCGTCACTTTGGCTATTTTCAGAAGGCGTGACGCGCTATCCAAGCCCGTCGATCAACTACGCTTGCCTTAGGAACGCCTATACCCGGAAGGAATCCCCGCTCGGTGCCAGATGAGAGAGACTGCTAAAACGATAAGTACAAAAAAAAAACGGCATACTGCAGATGTCGGCAGTATGCTGGATCTAATGGCAGAAAGTTTATTTTTGGGTGAACCTCCGCTTTAATATAAAATGGATGCATATACTACAGTGTGCCTGTAGGGGGTAGTAGCTGAAAACTCAATTCAGTGTTTTTGAGAGTGATGCCTTGTACACAGGATCGGCATTTCCGACTGTGTGTGGGCCCCATCGGACTTTTTTCCGTCGGAGTTTAGAAATAGAACATGTTTTTTAATTAAATGGAAAAAATCGGAAATTCCGATTGTCTGTGTGGAACTATGACGGAGAAAAAAAAACACGCATTTGAACTTAATTTTTCTCGGCTCTTCTTAGGCCGCTTACACACGATCAAATCTGTCTGCTGGAAACAGTCTGCTAGACCGTTTCAGCAGACAGATTAGATCGTGTGTACGGGCAAACAGACGGATTTGGCCACCCGACAGATTTGAAAGCATGCTTTGAAATCTGTCGTCTGGGAACCCGTCCGCCCGACATGTCTGCTGGTTAGTACGCTAACCAGCAGACATGTCTTCTCGCACACGCGCCAAATCGTTTCGACGCATGCGCGGAAGTGTTTTACTTCCTGGTGCGGTGACGTGGCGGCGTCAACGTCACCCCCACGTCAGTGCGCTGTCTGCTGGCGGGGATTTTGGTTTGCTCATGTGTACACGCGAGCAAACCAAAATGCCAGCAGACAGATCTGTTCAAATCGGTCGGACCGACCGATTTGAACAGACACATTTGATTGTGTGTACAAGGCCTTAGTGTTTTACGTCACTGCGTTTTGGATGGTCGGAATTTGGTCTGACAGAAAAATTCCATCAGATTTTACCCCATCGGAAATTCTGATCGTGTGTACAGGGCATTAGAAAAAAATGAGCAACTCTTTTTTTTACTTCAAATATTTTATTGGATTTTCAAAATAGGTACAGAGTACAGTTAAAGAGTGTACGTTGTGCAAAAACATTATAACAGGAGTTACATCATAACAGGTTGTGCTGCTAACAATAATGAGTATACTAGGCGTGGGGTATAGGCTATAGATACATATTAAGTATAGGCGTCCACTCCTCCAATGTGGCACCCCCATTGGGAGCAGTAGTGCCACAAGGGAGGAGGGGAGATACATATCGTGACAACATAAAACATTGAAGATAACACATAAGGAACCTTGTATAGCGAGGTCTGAAAGAGGAGAAAAAGAGATTTGAAGTGAAGAATAAGGTGTTGCTCGGTCAAGAAAGAGTGCAATGAGAGTCTTGGAGGGTAGTCTTTATGTAATATTCGCAGCTTTCGTCCAGGTGGACCACGGCAGCCACTGTTGGTTTGTGACAGTGGCGTGTCCATTGCTGGAGGCCATCATGGTCTCATAACTAAAGTGCAGGGCCACTAGATTTAGGATTTGATCCCTGGATGGGGACACGTCTGATTTCCAGTGTCTCGTTAAGTTAAGCCTAGCTGCTAACAGTATGTGTGTGGTTGTGTATCGCAGGTGGTGAGGGATGTCTTCGATGGTGAGGTTGAGAAGTGCAAGAGCAGGGGATGGCAAGATTTGGGCACCGGTGACTTCAAATATAAGCTTAAAGGTGTCGTTCCAATAGTTCTGGATATTTGGGCATTTCCAAAAAATGTGCAGCAAGTCCCCTTTAGCGGCCTTGCATCTCCAGCAAACGCTGGAGTTTTGCGTGCCGAAAGATGCTAGTTTTGTGGGAGTAAGGTACCAGCGCAGCGAGATTTTCTGCGTAAGTTCCCAAAGGGCTGCTGATTTGGTGAATTGGTATATTGATCTAAAAGCACGCTGCCATTGGGCTTCAGTGAAGGTGCATGTGAGGTCATATTCCCATTTGTGATGTGGTGGAAGTTTGGAGAAGGTACGTTTTTGGCGGAGGTTGTTGTAGAAGTGGGAGATGCCTTTGGTGGTGGAAGCGGGGTCAGTGAGGTAGTTCCACGTCTTAGAAGGAAGGGTGTAGAGGGGGAGGGGGATGGAGCGCAAGCAGTGGTTAACTCGTAGGAAGGTAAACTGTTCAGCGTCTGGGAGTTTGAATTCGGCCTGTAGTTGTGTGAAGGATTTAGGACGACCGTCCCGAACTAGGTCTTGAACATGGTGGATCCCATGTGTGGACCACCTTGATAGTGAAAGGTCTGGTGAGAGGAACCGTAGGGATTCCAGAGGGATTTTGAAGTGAGTTGTGGCAGGAGCTGGCCCGAGCATGGAGATCAACTTCCCCCATGCCTGGATCGACGCTTTCATGGTCGGGGGGATGGATGTTGGGACATGAGCACCTAGAGGGGTGCTCAGCATCCAACTCCTTAGGTCAGGATGGGTGAGTGTCAGGCTCTCTATTTGTCCCCACGGTGAAGTGAGGAGGGGTTGGAACCATGCGGGCAATTGGGCCAGAATGGCCGCAGTGTGGTAATCTTTAAAGTCTATTGAACCTGCACCCCCAGCTAATTTGTGTTTGGATAGTGTCGCATGAGCGCATCTAGGTTTTTTACCGTTCCATAGATACTTGTTGTAAATCGTTTGCAAGGACCTGAAAAATGAGGCAGGTAACGGGATGGGGAGGGTTCTAAAGTGATACAGGACTTGGGGCAAGCAAATCATTTTGAAAGCTGCGAGTCTCCCTGACCAGGAAAGTTCGTGTTTCGCCAATTGTTGTGTAGTTGCTTGGACGGTTTGGAGAAGTGGTGAGAAGTTACAGGAGTAAAGATTTTTAAGAGATCTTGGCAGTTGAATGCCCAAGTAAGAGATGTCGTTGTGTGCCCATTTAAATGGATATTGTAGTTGTATGAGGTTTCTGGTTGTGGCGTCAATGTTGAGGTCTAGAATGTATGACTTAGTCGTGTTCACTTTGTAATACGATACCAAGCTAAACCAATTCAGTAATTTTTGTACCTCGGCCAGGGAGGATGATGGGTTAGTGAGGATGAGAATGACATCGTCAGCAAAGAGGCTAATCTTATGGGACTGTGGGCCAATTTGGAGGCCTGTGATGGCCTTATGAGAACGTATGTGTTCCGCCAGGGGTTCCATAAGCATGTTGAAAATAAGTGGAGATAGTGGGCACCCCTGGCGTGTGCCGTTTGTAATGGAGAAGGGGCAGGAAAGCATTCCTTCCGTGAAGACTTGGGCCATAGGGTTGGTGTAGAGTGCTAGTACGGCGTTTAGGATGAAGCCTTTAAAGCCAAACTTTTGGAGAACAGCATTAAGGTAAGTCCAGTTAACCCTGTCGAACGCCTTCTCTGCATCTAGTGATAGCAGCAGAGAAGGCGTTCCGGTGGATTCTGCGTGGTGGATTAAGTTGAGCATTCTCCTGGTGGCGTCTGAGGCCTGTCTGCCCCGTGTGAATCCTGTTTGGTCTTTATGGATTAAAGTGGGCATAATTCCTAGCAGTCTTGAGGCAATGGTTTTGGCGTAAATTTTGAGGTCGAGATTTAGAAGGGATATGGGGCGGAAATTCTGGGGAGTATTGGGCTCCTTCCCTGGCTTCGGTAGAGTTATAATCAAAGCTGATAAGTATTCTTTGGAGAAGGTAGAAGAAAAGGCAGCGCTATTAAACAGTTCAGCGAGGTACGGGGATAGAGATAGGGAGAATTGTTTGAAGTATTCTCCTGTCAGGCCGTCGGGGCCAGGTGCCTTACCACTAGGGAGGGAGGCAATAGTTTTATTAATTTCCTGTTCTGTGAACGGGGCGTTAAGCGCCTCCAGTTGTTGTTCAGTCAGGGATGGCAGGTTTATCTTGTGTAGGAAGTTGTCAATTTCGTCCTGTGTGGGTTGTGGGGTACCAGGGTCCCGTTTCAAATTGTATAGATCACCATAATAAGCGCTGAACGCATCAGCTATGTCCTGCGGGTTCGTCAGAGTGAGATTTGAGTGGGGGTGGATTAAGTAGGGAATCTTAGCTTTGGCGCGTCTACCCTTAAGGCGTTGGGCAAGCTTTTTCCCTGCTTTGTTGGAGGTGGAATATGAAGTCGCTTTGAATTTCCTCTGAAGGAATTCATAGGAGTGTAGGAGCAACGTCTTAAGTTCCTGTCTGAGGGACAGTAGGAGGGTCGTCTGGGGGCCAGTAGCGTTAGTTTTGTGTGCTGATTCTAAGGAAGCTATTTGGGAAGTCAGGTCATTCAAGCGCTGCATTTTCTTTTTCTTATGATGGGAGCTCAATCTAATCAACATTCCTCTCATGTATGCCTTGTGCGCGCTCCACACCACCGCAGGGTCAGACACAGAGCCCTTATTCAGCATAAAAAAGTCATCGATTTTTTCTAAGATATCTGTCTTGTATTCGTCATTTTGAATAAGGTAGTTATTTGCCCGCCAAACAAATGTGGGTCTATGTGAGTTGGGATCATCTATCGTTATTGTTATCGGGGCGTGGTCTGACCATGTTGCAGTGTGGATCTCTGATATGCATATTTTCTGTAAGATCCATTTGTCAGTTAAGAACAAATCGATTCTGGAGTATGAGGCGTGCCTGTGGGAGAAAAAAGTATAGTCCCGGTCTGAGCCGTGGAGACATCTCCATGCATCATACAGGTCATGGCGGAGAATGACGTTTTTTAGAGGAGATTCGCGCCTTTTTGCGGCTGAGGTGGAGTCTAAAGTAACATCCGGGACCATATTGAAGTCTCCGCACATTATGAGGTGTCCCTTCTGGATAGGTTTGGTGTAAGCAAGTACCTTGCGCAAGAACTTCATTTGATGGGTGTTCGGGGCATATAGGTTTACAAGGGTATATGTGGCCCGGTTTATGTTGCAAACAGTTATTAGAAAACGACCTTCAGTGTCTGCAACAGAGTCTAGGAGTTGGAAGTCCAATGTATCTTTGAATGCTGTCATGACACCTTTAGTTTTGGTAGAGTGGTTAGCGTGAAAGACATGTGTGAACTGTCGGTTGGAGCAAAGAGCCGTATCTGACGGCAGCAGGTGTGTTTCTTGGACACACACAACGTCACTGTGGAGGGCCGCAGCGGTCCTCCACAGTGAGTGTCGCTTGGCAGGGTGATTAAGACTGTTCACATTTAGTGAGAGAATTGTGAGCGGCATCTTGAGGGCTGCGGCCCGGTGTGTGTAACTGGGTAACACTTACAGATAGTTGACTCAGACCCGTCTGGGTGTGGATTGGGGAGGATGACCTGAGGTGGGGGTGTAGTAGCAGACCAGAGGCGTGCGGTCCCAAAAGCGATCGTCGCTGTAGAGTCGGTTCTTGAGCTGTGGCGTGGAGATTAACTGGTAGTAGAGTGGCAGACAGTGGTCCTGGAAGCAATGGATGCGAGAAAGCTGCAGATAGAGCAACAAGTTATCTGATCATAAAATGAAAAACTTAAACCAAAGAAAAAAAAACAAAGCAGGATAGTGATTAGTGCGATCCGGTATAGTGAAAACCCCTGTGGGTCGCAATGCCAGCAACATCAACAAAGGAAAGATTCTTAGAGGGGGTGTAAGCCACCGCTGAAGCCTCTAGGTGGGGGTATCAAACAGTTATTAACTCGAGGAGTCGGGTGTATAAGGGATGTAACAAGCCAGAGCTCAGGGGAACTATGTGAACGTTGAGTGGCCGGGGCACGTAATGGCAATTCAGGTGCGGTTGCGATCCATGCGTTTCTTCTGGGGATTCGGTCCCCCCTGGGAAGTGGCGGGTTTGGGAGGTTCTAGCAGGATTCCCCAAGCGTGGAGCAGACGCATGCCGTCATCTAGAGTGTTGATGGTGTGGTTCTGACCATTCCTCACGATGAGGAGGGTGGCAGGATAACGCCACTTGTATGGCACCTTGTGGTTCTGGAGACCCTTAGTAATCGGGCTTAGATGGCGCCTTTGTTGTAGTGTGAATTTGGAAAGGTCAGGGAACAGTTGGATGCCGGTGTAAGGAGCTGGCAATGGCGATTTGGTTTTGATTCCCATCATAAGTTTTTCTTTAACTTGATAGAAGTGGATCCTCATTAGTACGTCTCTGGGGACCGAGGCTGCCAGGTGGGAAGGTTTGGGGATTCTGTGGATCCTGTCTATTATCAGGTCGCGTGGGGCTGCATCAGGAACGACAAGGTGGAGCAATTCCTTGGCATAGCGAGGCAGGTCCGCGGGTAGAATGGATTCTGGGACCCCCCTTAGCTTAACATTATTCCTGCGGGACCTGTCCTCTAAATCGGCCAGCTTGGCGCGCATCCATGCCTGATCCTCCTTCACCTCCTCATAGGCGTCTATTATGTCATTTACTGTGGATGTGCAATCAGACATTCCCCTCTCCACGTTAGTAACTCTGTCGTCTAGGGAGTGTATGTCTGAGGTGACCTTGGCAAACAGGGAGGAGAGGTCTGTCATGAGGGATGTCTGTAGCGAAAGGAGCATGTCCTTCAGGGTGGTGTCCATGACTGGTTGGCCTGAGGTGGGGAAGGACGCCATGGAGGAATGTAAGGCCTGGTTGGAGAGGAGGGGGTTGAAAGCCTGGGCCTCAATTTGCGGGTGGAGCACTCGCGGCGGCGTGTCTAGCCGCATCTTGGCTTTAGCTGGGCTGCGGAGGAGGGGGTCACTCTCCTGGAGGTGGGACAGGGCAGCATCGGTACCTGGCTGGAGGGATTCCCCTGTAGTTTCGTCCGGGAGGTCTGTATAGGAGTCGCGAGGTTCTTCCAGGCCGGCGCCATCTTGGATAGCTCCGGTCCGCATCGCCGGCTTGTAGGCGAATTCTGTTAGTTTTTGCGGCTGGTACTCCGGGTATCTCTTTCTCGACATGTCGGGGAGGATCACTGCAATGTCTGGAGTAAAGGAGTGGGTAGATGGTGGCTCGATTCTGGCCGTTGTCGCTGATTCTATTCCCCTGGCTTAGGAGCTGTGCTTTCAGGCGTCCATGTCCCTCTCCGGCCCAAAATGAGCAACTCTTAAGTATCAATTTAGGGTTGGTTGACGCTTTAAGCAGTACTGAATGTGTATGAATGGCATGTGTTTGACAAAACTAACGTTTTTTTTCTTCATGTATTGTTCATTTAAAACTTATTGTGATGTCATTGATGTGCAGGTCAAGCCCTTTGTCAAGAGATGAAACGGTGATGGAAAATACAACACTTGAATATGATAAGATTGGTAAGTATAGACATCTAATGTTGCGCTAAATAAGAGGCAGCAACCAGTCAAGAGTACAGCGTCTTACACTTGTATCTTCCATCCATTATTCTTGGTTGGACACTGATCAACACAGCAGAAACAAGGCAACTGCTGTAGATGAGTGATGTTGTAAGAAGAGTACTTTAGAGGAAATCTATAGGTTTTTTTTCACATATGTATGTTGATGTAAATAGTTTAATATAAGCAATACAACCGTCTCTAGGTGATTTGTCCTAAGATCTCAGTGTTTTTTTATTAAGGGGAGTGGTGAACTTTAGATTGAAAGCTTTGGACCCTGTTCCCCAGCCCCCTATTCTAATGGCAGTGTCCTACACTGTTTTCAGTAAAACATTGCCTACAGGCCTGCAAGGTAAATCCATACAGATAAGGCCTGTTTTAAAGGATAAGTTTACCTTTGGGAACATGATACACCCATTATTAGGGTGGACATGTAAAATATTCCCAATGCTGCCCAATACCCCAACATTCATCCCCAGCTTATGGTGCAATGCTTTACAGACTCCAAAAAAAGTAGGTGGCCGCGATATTGTGTCAATCTCGCTCCCTTTCTCGGCGAGATTGACCACCTACGAGCTTCGTTGCGGGAGCCAGCGCCGGGCCGGCTCGCAGAGATGGGGAAAAAGCCGACATAGAAGGTTTTTCGGCGTAGGAGTTCTCCTTACAATCCATACCAGACCTAAGGGTCTGGTATAGTATGCCCCTGGAGGGGAACCCATGCCGTTTTTTTTTTATGTAAACATTTGGCGTGGAGTTCTCCCTCATGATTCATACCAAACGCCGCGGCTAGAATTGGCGGGAATCCAAGTCGGATGCCCATCGCTTCTATGTCGCGCTCGCTGGAATGTGCTCTTCCTATTCCAGCGAGTGCGAGATGTCGGCACCCTGTTGCCGAGAATCGGTGCGATGCCGTCGTGCTGGAAACACATTCTCGCAGACAGGTACTGTATGTAGTGGTTTTGCACAGAGCAGAGCAGTTTCTTCTCCTATCGGGTCCCTCTTTGGCACTCCTGGCCCCTCCCTCCTGCCGAGTGCCCCCACAGCAAATCGCTATGGGGGCACCTGAGCTGCCACTCCCTGTGTCCATTTAGACATCGAGCTGCATCCCAGCCCCCTCTTTCCTTCTTTCCTGACTTTGATTAGCAGCAGTGGGGGCCAATGACTCTTCGCTGCTTTCTCAGCCAATGAGGAGGGTAGAGTCCCGGACAGCCAAGTCTTTCCTGCAACATCGCTGGATCGAGATGGGGCTCAGGTGAGTGTGAGGGGGGGCAGGGCTGCTGCACACAAGCCTTTTTATCTTATTGCATAGAATGCATTAAGATAAAAATAATCTTCTGCCTTTACAACCACTTTAAACTTGTTAAATATGTTGATGGTCTCTGAAAGGACCCCATACATATGTGTTTTAAATCCTATTTTATTTGATGTCTACAGGTTTTATAAAGTGTGCCCCCTCTATTTTTCTACTGGTGAGGACTTTTTTTTTTTTTCAGTTTTTACCAGCATTTTTTAAGTTGGTCACGGGGTCTTTCGGGGTCTCTTTAATCATATAAATATAAGGATTTTTGTTAAAAAAAAAAAAAAAAAATGAAAAAACCCTGCATTTGTTCCTTAGGGTTGTCATGGTAGGAACATTAAAATATAAAATGCAAAGCTCAGACACTAGCCTTTATCTTGTCTATCCAGCTTAACATTTGTGACGCAGTGTAAATGTTCCAAGATATATATTTTCCATGAGTGATATGCATGGCTAGAGGTTTCCGTTTGACATCTGGTGACGTAAGGAAAATGGCTGTTAAAAATTGTTACTGTGAAGGAAAATTTCAAGCTACTGCTTTAGAAGCATATAATGTGTAAAAAAAAAATATTATATTGAATCTGTAAAAGGTAACTCAACTTTTGTGGGGAAAAAATGGGAAATAAAGAAAAAATAATATAGTGTATACTAGAGGTCGACCGATATGGGTTTTTCTCTGGCCGATGCCGATATTCAGAAATCGCGGCGGCCGATAGCCGATTTATGATGCCGATTTTTTTGGGCCGATAAGTTAAGCCGATTCCCCCCCCCCCCCCCTCATTTCATAAAATCTAACAGTTAGACCCCTTTCACACTGGGGCGTTTTCAGGCACTTTTGGGCTAAAAATAGCACCTGTAAAGTGCCTGCAAAACTGCTCCCTTGCAGTCTCAGTCTGAAAGCCTGAGTGCTTTCACATTGAGGCGGTGCGCTGGCAGGACATTAAAGAAAAGTCCTGCAAGCAGCATCTTTTGAGCGGCTCCTCCACCACTCCTGCTCATTGAGATGAACACCGGCAAAGCGCTTCTGCAGTGGTGCTACATGGGAGCATTTAACCCCTTAATCAGCCGCTAGCTGGGATATAAGCACCCCACTAGCAGCCAAATAGCGCTGCTAGAATGATGGTCCAGTGTTTAGGCAGCGGAGTTCTGCGGAAAAAATAAATAAAAGTCAGCAGCTACAAATACTGCAGCTGTTGACTTTTAATATATGGACATTTACCTGTCGTGGGTGGCCACAATGCTGGCACCCAAAGCCGATCTCTCCCTCGGGTGCTTCGGCCACCATCTTCCGTAAGGGAATCAGGAAGTGAAGCCTTGCGGCTTCACTTCCTGGTTCCCTACTGTGCATGCGCAAGACGCGATGCGCAATCCCACTGGTCCCTGCTGTCTTCTGAGACCTGTGCGTCTCCCAGAAGAAAGCTGGGGGCGGATTAAGCACCAGATGTGGTGTAGGTCACCACAGTCACCGCAGTGGTCTATGCCCGGAAGAGGGAGCAAATACCTTGAATTACGCAGGTATCTGCCCCCCCTTCCCCCTGAAAGGTACCAAATGTGACACCAGAGGGGGGGGATTCGGAAAAGCGGAAGTTGCCCTGCAGTAATACAGAACATTTCTTACATTTAAATACAACAAGCCTCCAATCAGTGCACTTGTATGTGTAATTTAGATATAAAAATTATATATATATATATTTAAATCCAATACACAAAAACAGGTAATGAAAACTTTTGGACGAAAAAAAAATAGGTTAACTTTACTGTTTAGTTTTTTTATTTGTTAAAGCATATTTTTTCCCAAAAAAAATGCGTTTGAAAGACCGCTGCGCAAATACCGTGTAACATTAAATATTGTAGCAATCGCTATTTTATTTCTTAGGGTCTCTGCTAAAAAAAATATATATATAATGTTTGGGGGTTCCAAGTGATTTTCCAGCAGAAAATACAGGATTTTTACTTGTAAGCACCAAGTGTAAAAAAGATTTAGCCTTTAAATGGTTAAACTGAGAACTCTCCTTCACGGAGTTCAGTTAATTGATAAGTAGCAACATTGTAACTTTTCTCAAAACTTGGCAGGCTGCCCAGAGTCTCCTCCACGGGAAACTTCAGGCAACTTGCATTGACTTCTATTATAGAAGCTTTTTGCAAGTCGCGCTGCTGAAGTTAAAAAATAAATTAAAAAATCGGCTTTCTTACAGCACAAATCGGCCGATGCCGATTAATTAAAAAACGCAAAATATCGGCCGATATATCGGCACAAGTCGTATTGTAATTGAAAGGTATTAAAAATTGTTTCTATTTTTCAATCTTCAGCTTTGTAATTTTCTGAAAATGCAATGCAATATGGCTACCTGGAGGCGTTCTGTACACACAATGTGTACAGAATGCTCCCCCAGATGTGTAATTTCTTGCTTGTGTGATTGACTTACGGATTTTCCCAGAAGTCTGCCGTCTTGCTTGTGTGATTGACAGTCAGATTTCAGGCATCCCCTGCAACAAAATTGTAATTGTTGGTGATACACGCTTAATAGGAAATCATGTCTAAAGGGATGTAGGCCCAGCAGCTTTCTTCTCTAAAGCCCTACAGGTGCACAGCTGATTGATAATTATGAAACCACTTCCATTAGACTCGCTTTTCCACATGGATATAGATAAGCACACAGGGATTTCTTCAGAATAACAAAAGGTAGGAATCTACAGCAAAGTTTGGTAAAAATCCCTGCAATGCTTATAGATCACCCAGAGGCAGGGCAGGACTTAGGGTGGTGGGGGCCCCTGGGCTTGAGTGTTGAAGGGGCCCACTTGAGCGAGGGTTGTTGGCGATTGATGTTGTTGAGCGGGGGGGGATTGAAGTTGTTGAGCGGGGGGTGTGCATTGAGTGTTGAAAAGGCCCCCTGGAGCGAGGGGGGGGATCATAGTTGTTGAACGGGGGGGGCGAATTGAAGTTGTTGAGCAGGGGGGGAATAAGGTTGTTGAGCGGGGGCAGACATCCCCACACCGCTCCGGTTCCTCCTGGGGGAGGTTTTGCAGTTGTTCAGCGGAGGGGGGAGTGCCTCTCACCTGTCATTAGCCCGGCTGTCGGCTTCCTTCCCTTCAGCAGCCACAGTCCTCCCCACACCACTCCGGTTCCTCCTGCTTCCGTGCTGCCTCCTATTGCAGTGTGGGAAAATTAACCCTTTCATGGGACTGCGGGAAGAAGCACAGAATCCGTGCGTGTTGGGAGGTATGCGCAGGGCCGCCATCAGGAATTTTGGGCCCCTTACACAGCTTAAGGCATGGGCCTCCTGGAGCAGAGAACCGGGGGGGGGGGGTGCTGCCGCCTGAAATTGAGAAGCGGGGGTCTGCTGCAAATTGAGAAGCAGGGGGGTCTTTACAAAAAAAAAAGAAGAAATGAAGAAAAAAATATATATATATAAAGGGGGTAGCCATCCGGGGCCCTGGGGATCTCTGGGCCCTTTAATAAAAAGAAACATCTGGGCCCTTTAATAAAAAATAAATAAATAAACATTTATAAAAAAATATAAATAAAATGTAAAAAAAAAAAAAGTGGGGGTTGCTGTCCGGGGCCCTGGGGGCCTCTGGGGACCTCCAGACCCCTAAAAAAAACACATATATATATACATTTTTTTTTTAGGGGTCTGGAGGTCCCCAGGCGCCCAGAGGCCCCCAGGACCCCGGACAGCAACCCCCACTTTTTTTTTTTTTTTACATTTTATTTATATTTTTTTATAAATGTTTATTATTTATTTTTTATTAAAGGGCCCAGAGTTTTTTTTAAATTTTTTATATATATATATATATATATATATATATATATATATATATATATATTTTATTAAAGGGCTCAGAGGTCCCCAGGGCCCCATGTGGCAACCCCCCCTTTTTTTTTTTTTGTTTATATTTTTTCATTTTTTATTAAAAGGCCCAGAGGTCCCCAGGGCCCCCGGATGGCAACCTCCCTTTTTTATGTATTTTTTATAAATGTTTATATATATATATATATATCACATTTATAAAAAATACATAAAAAAGGGAGGTTGCCATCCGGGGGACCTCTGAGCCCTTTAATAAAATATATATATATATATATATATATATATATATATATATATATATATATATATATATATATATATATATATATATATATATATATATATATATATATATATATATATATATATAAAAAACTCTGGGCCCTTTAATATTATATATATATATATATATATATATATATATATATATATATATATATATATATATATATATATATATATATATATCTTTTTTTTATAAAAAAATAAATAAAGTAGGGGTTGCTGTCTGGGGGCCTCCGGACCCCTAAAAAAAAAAATATTGAGCCCAGTCAAGCCCAATGGTAAGTCCGGCCCTGCCCAGAGGGGAGAGTTTTCTCAACAAAAGTGGATTTACGCTTTAAAGATGTTTAAATTCAAAGCTCAAAGACCAAAATGGCATATTCTTCATAGCATGGTTGTTTCAATTCAAGGAATCCTAAAATGATTTCTGTACTGCTCATCCCATCTGTGTAGTGTCAGAAAGCTAGGGGGATTTGAATGCGGGGAGATTTTTATTTGGTTGTCAGCCAGGTTTAATTTGTAAGCAATTACTTTAGTTGCAGTTCATTATTTTTTGTTAGAGGTAGTTTGCAGCCCCACTAACCAGTGATTAAAGCTGTATTACTGGTTGAATCACCAGGTGAAAATAGAAGTAAAAAAAAATCTAAAAACTGAAACTAAATTGGCTACCATATCTAAAAATTGGTAAGCTGCAATATGATACATTTTGAGGGTTTAATGCTTCTTTTATTTGCTAGCCCAACCTTGCAAAAAGGGAACAGTTCTGGATTATTATAATTTCCATATCTTTTTTTTGTTGTAATGATTTTTATTAATAATAATTCAAACAAGAACAATTTAAATAATACAGTGAAAAAGACATGGAAACACGGACGCAGCCGTGTTATGTAACAGAAGAATGCAGTGTCAGAAAGACACGATAACAGTAAAGTAACATCTTAATACATGGCTTGGATAAAGTAAGCATATCAAACTTATCAAAAGGATTGTGCTCATTAAGTGATGGCAAGAATTACCAAGATATGGAAATTAACCTTGGGGGATTAACCTCCACTTTATTTAATTCTCTTGATCCATTTATATAACGGCAGACCCCTTCTCTTCATTCCTTCCCCATTTACTTTCCCTTAGTTATATTCAGAATGTTGTTATTTACTTTGTTTGTTTCAATATTCTGGTTTAACCTGCGGCCTGGATTCATGGAAAAATCATGAATCTAGACTGTATGCTCTTCGTTGATTTCTCTAATATATGCTCTAAATTGTTTATTTAGAGCATATCCACTTCCATACCAGGCACTTACGCACCTTCCCGCCCAAGCCAATTTTCAGCTTTCAGCACTGTCGCAATTTGAATGACAATTGCGCGGTCATGCTACACTGCACCCAAACAAAATTGGCGTCCTTTTTTCCGCACAAATAGAGCTTTCTTTTGGTGGTATTTGATCACCTCTGCGGTTTTTTTTTTTTTGTGCAACAACTAAAAATAGAGCGAAGATTTTGAAAAAAAAATAAAGTTTTTATTTTTTTCTGTTAATTTTTTTGTAAATGAGTATGTTTTCTCTTTCAATTATGGGCACTGATATGGTGGCACTGATGGGCACCGATGAGGTGGCACTGATGGGCACCGATGAGGTAGTTCTGATGGGCACTGATTAGGTAGCACTGATGGGCACTGATAGGCGGCGCTGGTATTGGGCACTGATGGGCACTCATGGGCGGCACTGATGGGCACTCATAGGCAGCACTGGGCACTCATAGGCAGCACAGATGGGCACTGATAGGCGGCACAGGTGGGCACTGATAGGCGGCACAGGTGGGCACTGATAGGCGGCACAGGTGGGCACTGATAGGCGGCACAGGTGGGCACTGATAGGCGGCACAGGTGGGCACTGGTAGGTGGGCACTGGGCATGGATTGGCACTGTGGGGTGGCACTGACAGACACTGGGGTGGCACTGATGATCACTGAGGGGTGGCACTGATGGATCAATGTTGCCAATCAGTGCCCATGTGTGGGCACTGATTGGCATCATTTTTTTTTACTGCCCCCCCCCCTTTTTTTTTTGTCTTTTTTTTTTTTGTCTTTTTTTTTTGTATTTTTTTTGTATTTTTTTTATTTCCCTGGTGGTCTAGTGTGGCGATCCGAGGGGGGGCTGCGCTGATAAACAATCAGCGCGAACCCCCCCTGTCAGGAGAGCCGCTGATCGGCTCTCCTGTACTCGCGTCTGTCAGACGCGAGTGAGGAAGAGCCGTCGGCGGCTCTTCCTGTTTACATCGTGATCAGCCGTGATTGGACACGGCTGATCACGTGGTAACGAGGCTCCGCCGGAGACTCGTTACCGAGATCGGAGGTGCAGGGTGTCAGACTGACACCCCGCATCACCGATCGCCGCGCTGCGCGCCCCCACGGGCGCGCGCGGCATTGAAATCGTGCTAGACGTTTGAGAACGTCTAGTCACGATTTCATAACCACTTCCCTGCCGTAAATCGGCTATTGGCCGGGCGGGAAGTGGTTAAATTAGAGAAATCAACGAAGAGCATACAGTCTAGATTCATGATTTTTCCATGAATCCAGGCCACAGGTTAAACCAGAATATTGAAACAAACAAAGTAAATAACATTCTGAATATAACTAAGGGAAAGTAAATGGGGAAGGAATGAAGAGAAGGGGTCTGCCGTTATATAAATGGATCAAGAGAATTAAATAAAGTGGAGGTTAATCCCCCAAGGTTAATTTCCATATCTTGGTAATTCTTGCCATCACTTAACGAGCACAATCCTTTCTGGCTGTTGAAACCTGTAATTTTAAGTTTAGTTTGGCCATCCGAAATGTTACAAATCTGTAGTAGTTTTTGATGAAGTTGGCCTTTGCTGTGTCACATCCTGTGTAATATTTTTTTTTTTTTTTTCCCTCTTAAAGTGGAGCTTGAAAACAGAACTTCAACCCCAACTGCAGAGCTAGAGAACCATCAAACCTTTACAACAAAAACGGTAGTTTCGGAGCAGGGCTCCCAAACTCTGTCCTCCGAACAACACACCAAAGATACAAATATTGTTTTTCAAGATTACCGCCACATTACAGAGAATGAAACGCGTGAGCATCTGAAGATCATCAACACAGAAAAGGGAAAAATGCAGGATTCAGCTGTCCAGACAATGCAGGATTCAGCGGTCCAGACTGTTAACTTTGACCATGATGCAGAGAAACTTGCAGAGGAGTTTTTACATTCCCGGGAATCTACTTACCTGACAGCTGTGAGTAGCACAGACAATGTTCAGCATAAACTTAATGGTCACATAGGCCAGTTGACACAGTTTAATGGCCAGCATATGGCTGTAACTGTGAAAGAACCAAGTAAGTTGGAACTTGTTGACAATCTCAGGGAAAGTATGCACACACAGACCATTGATGAGAGCAGTGTTGAGAGTTCTTTGATTTCACAATCAAAAACGGTCCCATTTTATAGACAGCATTCTGATCCCAAGCCCAAGCCTTCCAATGAAATTACTAGAGACTACCTTCCCAAGATCGGAATGACAACTTACAAAATTGTTCCTCAGAGATCGTTTGATGCAGAGCAATATATGGAATCTGAAAGTCCACAGGATGTCCATAATATTGAGTACAGACCAATGAATGAACATATGATAAGTCATACTGTTACACATAGCAATAATACATCATCTGTAGGTGAAAAACCTATACTGTTGTCACAAACAAAAAATGGACACCATTTACCAGAAGGGTCAGCTACTTATTCCTTTAACACTGCTTCAAATAGTGTTTCTGAGCCTAGTCAAAGAGACCATCTTGCCTTATCTAGAAGTTTATCTGCAGCACCTGCCTTAAGCACAAATAAAGTTGCTCCTGAGGTCAAACCAAAGCCGAAGCCCACAAGCCCAGTTAAAGGTCCAAGTTCCTTTTACTTACAAATGCAGAGGAGAGCTTCCAGTATGTATGTGACATCTGCAATTGCCAAGACAAAGTCTTCCGCTAGTGTAGCGAACAGCACGGCTAAACCTAAGGATCTGAGCAATGAAGCTTCTATGATTACAATTGCAACTCTTCCCTCTAGAAATAATGTAGTAAATATGTCTTCCGGTTTAGAGGAAAGGTTGCCTGGAGATAGATCAGAATTATCGGGAAGACCTTATGAGGTCAAAAATGGTGGTCTTGGATCAATCAATGAAGTCAATTTGGAAACTGAAAAAAACATCTACACTTCACATTCTTCCTTGGAAAGCCATGTTAAACCAATACAAAGTGAGGTATCTTCTGTCGGTGTGCCAGTAGAACACAAAAAGCATGTAACGTTCCAAGAAACTATCCAGACTGATGACTCGGAACCACCTCTGCAAGTGAAGAATTCTGATTACACCAGCACTGTACCAGAAATCTACCGTGCTAACAGACCATCTGTCCCACAGGATTATAAACCCGAAGTTCTTTCAACAACGTCACATAGCAAACTGACCAGAACTTTAAGTTCTCCAACTGGCCAGTCTGCTCCGCTGACCTTGCCGAAGTTGAGTACTTTTATTACTCCCAAGCCTTTTACAAGTACAAATTCCAGTTCTTTTTCTTCTGCTGTTACATCACCGGTTAAAAGATCTCAGTCATTCAGTTCTAGTATCTCACCTGTCAAACAGCAATTGAATGCGAATGCTCCCATTGGTTGGTCATCAGTCACTTCACCAGTTGAATTCAAGAAAGATTCCCTGGTCTTCCCTGAGAGTTCAGAAGAAATCCTAGAAAATGAGGTAATAACTAGTATACCAAAAAGAGCTGATTTTGCTACAGTTCTATCATTTACATATATGTGTGTATTTGCCATGTTATCAGCCCCTTTCTCTATTTTCCCAAAGTGTATTTGTAATTATAATTTTTATCACCATATTGTTGACTGTTTAGTGGGATGTCATGCAAGTAATTGTTATACACATAGAAGATTTCTCAAATAGAATCTGTGTGGGTCATTTTTATTCTGCATGTTGTAGTCAAGCAGGTCTGAAGCAAGACCAAAGGAGCTTGTTTAACCAGTATCTTTCCTTCTGGTGCTTCATGTATCAGTTCTCATATAGGCCTGGATGAAAAAGTACCTTCTACCTATGATGCATCAAGATAGTCCAACCAAAACTTATTTGAGGCAGGGGTTGATCCAGGGGGCGGTGGCAAAGGGACAATTGCTCCCCCTAAAAAACTATACAGACTTCGAGAACGGGCACACCCTGGGTAACCAGACATGTGATCGGGACAACTCGCAGTCATTCTTAGTATGAATTGCTGCCCACTGTGACCAGACACATTGGGACTGCACTCTTCCCCCTTTACCTCCCAAAGCAGTTTTTCAGCGCCTCTCCTGCAGGCTGCTGCTTGAGTTGGCAGGATGGGGATGTGCCTGACCCCTGAGATTGCACCTGTCTGGAAGAGGGATGTGTAAGCAGCTACTGACCCCTGTACACTGTATTATACATGAAATTCAGTTCCATAAGCCCCGCTGTGAGGTGTCTGGTTTAGCCATAGAGCTAAATTTGTATACTATTGCTTCAAAAACGACAACAAAATTATCATAACCCTATAGTTAGAGCTGTAAACATCTTTTTTATTTAGACCATCGTTCTTCTAAAGTAACTCTGTAATATCATCAAATTATAGTGGATAGTAGACAACATGAACTAAAATGTTGCCTCCCCAGGATGACTATCCACTTCCAAGTTTGAGAAATGGGTACACTCTCTTCAATATCCCACAATGCATTGTTCATTGTATGTCTGTGCTTTTGCAAATGCAAACCCATCAGATGGTCAGTTTCATTATAGGCTTTCTATAAGGGCTCCTGTACTGCACTAGGAAGAATGGCAGGTACAGTTTGGCACATTATGGTGCCTGCATGCAGTTCTGTTCTACATTCTTTTACTTATTTCGATATACTTGAAATATCGCTCAACCTCTTTCTAACAAGTTTCTATCCCTGTCTGCAGGGCATAGCAACTGGTTTGCCCTTAATGCCCTCCCCCTACCTTCCCCAGCAGCACATACTCAACTTTGTGTTGCCCCCACCATTCCATTCAGCTGCTGGGAGCAAAGAACATGCTGGTGATACGTAGTATTAAGAAAGGCCGCGTACACACGACCAAGAACCTCGTCGGGCTAAACTCATCGTTCCGCCCGACTAGGTTCTCGGCCGGCCGTCGAGTTCGTCGACCAGGCTGTCGAAAAAGACTTTGAGCCATTATGTACCCGATGGCCCGTCGAGGAAATAGAGAACCTGCTCTCTATTTTGGCTCGACGCCTCGCTCGACAGTTTGCTCGGCGAAAACGTACACACGATCGAGCTTCTCGGCAGAATATGGATCCCAGCGAGCTTCACGCTGGATTCTGCTGAGAAGCTCGGCCGTGTGTACGGGGCCAAACATGTTGCTCTCTCCCCTCCTTCTCATGTGCTAGTATTGGGGCTTGGTGATTGGCTCAGCGCTGGCCCTTTCTTTCCCTGCTGCTGGCAGCTGAATAGAGTTGTGGTGGGTAAAAGTTATGTGCTGCTCCCGAAAGGGACATTAAATCGACCTATTTCTTCTGCCCTACATGGACAAAACATAGGTTCACTTTAATAATTTCCAATGTTCTGTTTCTGCGGGATTCTCTGGGTTATGTTAAGCAGTCAGAACAGTTAAATGTATTCCCTTATGTGTGTATGTGTACATGTATGTGTGTGTATATGTATATATATATATATATATATATATATTATATATTATATATATATATATATATATATATATATATATATATATATATATATATTATATTTTTTGTTTAATAAAATTGGGCTAGAGACAGCAGTAACCATGGAAATTCTATTAATAAAAAAAGATGTAAACAGCTGTATATTCCCTCTGTAAAAGCCTGTTAAAGAGCTATTGTCATTAAAAGGGTAAAATCGACAGACTCCTAGAAGCTACCTGCATCTTCCCATAGATAACAGACCTTTCCGAGACTGACCTGTTAAATGAATACCAACACAGTACCTGTGATATTTATACACAGGACAGATTAATATAGAATCCAAGAGCCAGTCTGTCAAATATTGGCACCATCATACATTTTTAAAGAGCCAAGGATTATATCCTTATTATTGATAAATAAAAACGAGAACAGATATGGCTTTCTTTTTTTATACTCCTAGACTTCAAGGCTCTTATATTAAAGTGTACCTAAGCCAAATTTTTTCTTAAATGTACATCACAGGACACTAGATATTCATGACTTCTTGGGTTATGCTGTCATCTTCACATGAATGGACACTGACCAAATAAAACTAAGAAATCCCTGCCCTGCTCAGCTAAGCCTCAGTTATTAGATAGTGTCCTTAGGGGATGATTATGGATATGGATGCTTTCTGTAGATTTTCCTTGTAAGGGCTTAGTCCTGATTCCCTGGCTTGTTCCTATTAATCTTAGTAGTCTAGAGGGCTTAATCTGGATCGGTCTCTGCGGCCTAATTACCAACTGAGACTGTACTCAAACATCAGGTGGGGACATTAGCCCTGAATCCCTGCCCTTATCTGGTATTTCCACTGACTCGGGGGCCCAAACCTCCACTTTGTGTTGAGGGAGGAATTTTTACTGAGCAGTCTTTGATCACTCAGTTCTCAGTCTTGTGCCTAGTACACACGATCAGTTTTCCCGGCGGTAAAAAGTCAGCCGGGAAAATGAGAAATTGCTTGGTAACTTTTTTACCCCTACACGACTGGGTTTCCCGACAGGAAAACTGCCATGAGAGCTTTGGTCGGGAAACCCGGCCGTGTGTATGCTCCACCGCAGTCTTTTCCCATAGGAAAACTGCCGACTTAAAAAAATACGGGAATCCAGGCAGGAAGAAAGAGAGCTGGTTCTCCTTTTTTTTTTTTTGGCAGTTTTCCTGTCTGGAAAACTGCAATATAGCATACTGGTCGGTAAAGATGAGCTCTGGCGTTTTCGCACAGCCAATGTGCAGAGCACGCCAGGAAGTCGGCACTGCGCTGCGCTAATCACTGGCAGGGAGACATTTCCCGATCCCATTTGGGATCCAAGAAGAGTTCTTTCCTAAGCAAGGAGAACTGGAACTGGACCCCCAAGTCGTCTGGTTTCGGTTTGTTGCCATTACTTTGACTCGCTGAGTTGAATGCGCTTTCCTGCAAGGAACTTTTTCAGGATCTTTACCAGGATAATATGGTGTTTGAGGCTTTGCTCCTCCTTCCTACCTAAGGTGGTTTCTTAAAGGATCATTAAAAGAAAAACATTTTTTTGCTGAAATTACTTTACAGGGTATAGAGACATAAAAGTTAACTGATTCCTTTTAAAAATGATTAAAAATAGATAAAAATCAATCATATATAATATGCCTCTAGTTTCACTTTCGTTTTTAAACTGGTTTTGTGTTTTTTTGTGAAGTAGAGAGTGAGACAGAACAAAAACAAACACATCCAGGGCAGTGTTTTGTTTTTAAATTGAATCCCAGGGCAGTGTTTTGTTTTTAAAATGAATTTGGTTCTGAGGAGTTTTAGACACACAGCTTGGACCACAGTGAAAAGCTGCCATGAGATTTTTCATAAGGAGCCAGACAAGCAGGAAGTGTGGAGATCAGAGCAGAATTACAGTAACTTCAAAGCAAAAAAAAAAACGAACAATGAGAACATGAAAACAGCACTGCATTAAGGTAAAGGAAGCTATTTAGCTAAAAAAAAAAATTCCTTTAGTGATCCTTTAATTTCACCTGAATGGGGACATTGTGTTGCCATTTTTCTTCTTCTTTTTTTTTTCTCTTTTTGTTCTAATTCAAAGCATCCCAGTGAGAAAGTGCTTCCCTCTCTGGACACGGGACACAGATCCTTCCCCTCTTGTCTGATCCTCATTGATTGCTACAGAACTGAGGCTTAGCTGAGCTGAGGGGTATTCTGGCTGGGCAACGATTCCTGCCTTTTTTTGGCCAGTGTCTATTCACCTGAAGGTGGCAGCATAACCCAAATGGTCATGAATATCAAGTCATCTGTGCTTTGTGACAAACTCAAAGAACAGAGTTTTATAGGTTAACCAAAAAATACCCCTTTTTAGGGAATGGATGGGTTTTTGTGCAGTTTATTTTCCATCTCCCTAACTTCCAGTTCAGGTAGCAATCTTAAAAGGTTGGATTTCCAGTAGCTTTCTTTTTCAGGGACAGTGGTCACCAGGACACCACTCCGCCATATATTTTTCTGTGCATATTTTGTTCTCCCATGGAATGTCAGTGCTTTTTTTACTTAACGGTTGTTGTTTGTCTTCGTAATTGACAAATTTATTTAACCATTTGGTCATTGGATAGGATTACTATTTTTGAATACACACTGATTAAAATAATGATGCCCTTTTAAACAGTTAACAAATTGCATTTTTTTTTTTTGTGTACAGGTTAATTTTTACTAATTTTCTTACAGTTGTCTTGTTCTTGGAACTCGTGCTCATGGGCTTTTCCTGGTAGTTTGTTCATGGTTATTTTGTTTTCCAGAACATCTATAAATTGACTAGGAAGGTTTTCCACAAGGTTGAAATTTTTCATGACTCTATGTAGTAATTAAAGTGGAATTTAACTTGCAATTTCGAAAAAAAAAATGACAGCCAGGGGTTTTATAATAGAAGAGAGCTCGGTGGTCTCTTCTGTCATACATGCTTCCCCCTGCCTGTTGGCGGCAATGTACGCTGAGCTGCGCATGCGCAGCTAATAGTACATTTATGGCACTGCTCTATGCCACAATGAAGTGACTCCTGTGTGCATGATCTCCCGTGTGCATGATCTCCTGTGTGCCATTCAAATGACTGAACAGAGCGCAATGAGAAGCAAGAGTGGGCGATGATATGGCACCTGGGACCAGCCGGGCACTGTAGTGCTGGAGGGCTTCATTTGATTTCTAAGTATTAGCACATTATGGCATAAACCACCTGGGGGCTCATTAAAAGAAAAAAATCTGCTTTAGGCTCCTTACAAACTGACAGAGTCTGCCCCGTCAACAGGGGATCTCTCCACTGATCCCCACTGATCAGGTGGATGACGGGTCCTTGACTGCTCTGCTGATGCAGGATGGACACAGCCCACTATCCTCTATGGGCTGTTTGATGGAATCGGACCATCTGTCTGTTTCCATCTGTCATCCGATTCTTCGGACAGATGGGGAACATCTGTCTATTTTTAGCGGACAGGATCAGATGTCAACAGATACATGTTCATCGACATCCGATCAGCAATGTGCACGTTTGCAGAAGCTCCAACCGCTGCCTCTCTCCCCATTTGACAGGTTGATAGCAGCAGAAGCCATTGACTACTGCTCATGTCAATGAAATGTAGTGACACAGGAGCAGGAGGTAGGGCGGAGTCCCGCTGTCTGTGTCAATGGACACATGAGGGCATCCGATGAAGAGGGGGCCTAGAGCGCCTGCCGGGCACCCCAGAAGAGGAGGATTAGGAATGCTCTGTGCAAAACATAGGCATGTATGTTTTAAAAAAAAGAGGGTTTACAACCCCTTTAATTTTTCTGCTGCAGTTGAGTGACACTTTTTTACAGGTCCCTCCCTCGGCATGTAACGGGACAGTGAAGGGAGAAGCAGAAGACTTCTCTAATCCCTCTGTCACTCTGCTCTCTCCTCCTTTCAGCATGTTCCTTGTTGGCACATAAGCACTGCAGCTCACCTCACAAGCTTCTTCTGCTTCTTTCCCTCTTCTAATCCTAAATACTAGGTCCAATTCAGATGTGAGTGAGGCCCAGTTAGCACACGTGTTACCATGACACAAAAGTCTATCGCAATATGTGGTGACACACATAAAATGCGTTCTTGCATTGAAACATCCTTAATTTGGAATGCCAAACGCTCTTGCGCTGTAGTGCACCGCAACCTGCGGTGGTGTATTGTGGTTTAAAAAAAAAAACGTAGGCCCCATATAATTTTCTGCATGTTTAGGTGTGTTGGCAGCGTGTTACTGCGCTGCAAAAAATGTAAATGGTCCATTAAAGTAGTATTCCAGGATATACCTAACTAATTGTAAAACTGCTGCCTCCCATCTCCTAATACCTATACCAAATAACCAATGGGTGCGCAACCTGTGGCCCTCCAGCTGTTGCGGAAGTCCCATCATGCCTCTGCTTTTGGGAGTCATGCTTGTATCTGTCAGGCTGCGTACACACGATCGAATTTATCTGCTGGAAACGGTCCGACGGACCGTTTCAGCAGACAAATTTGATTGTGTGTACGGGCGGACAGACAGGTTTTTCCAGCAGACAAATTTTAAGGCATGCTTTAAAATCTGTCTGCTGGGAACCCGTCCGTCCGACATGTCTGCTGGTTAGTACACTAACCAGCGGACATATCTGCCAGCACATGCGTGGATTTGACGCATGGGTGGAAGTTTTTTACTTCCTGGTGCGGTGACGTGGCGGCGTCAACGTCACCGCCACGTCACCGCGCTGTCTGCCGGCGGGGATTTTGGTTTGATCGTGTGTACACGATCAAACCAATATATCCCAGCAGACAAATCTTTATTTAGTCGTGTGTACGCGGCCTCAGCCTTATTTTGCCTCATGGGACTTTTGTAGTTCTGCAACAGCTGGAGGACCACAGGTTGAGGACCCATGACCTAACCTTCTGGAAGAAAGATCTGCATACTTATTTTTAGGCCATTCTGGTCTGGTCACGTGATCCCCTCCTCAGCGTGTCAGCTTCAGGGGAGAGGAGGGAGTGCTGACAAGCCTATGGGTGAGGTCACTGCTCGTGCATTCCAGCCATTGTTCAGCACTCTCCTCTCTCCTTCAGCCGGCACGGAGGAGGTCACGTCACATGACCACACCAGAGCGGCCTGAATATAGATAAGCATACAGATCTTTATTCCACCGGTTAGCTAGTATAGTTGTTGGGAAGGGGGGAGGCAGCAGTTTTAAGATGAATTGCATATATCCTGGAATTCTATGTAATGATCTAGAGCCGCATTGGTTTGTGTCTTCCATATCTGTTCTGCTTTGAATGAAACATGCATAAGCACCTTGCACCTTTTTTTTTTTGCATTCATTTTTTCACATATTTACATCCCTTGCCATGTGAATGATAAAGCCCATGTGCATGAGCACCTAAGAATTCTATGTGTGTGATGCTTGTGATTTTGTATTAATATTTTTAACTTTATACATGGTGTTACTGCAAGCTATTTTGTTTTGTAGACACTAACCCCTGAACTAAAATACAGAGTGCATAGTCCACCTCCTGTACCCGAAAAAAAGACAACAGTATCCTTTCCAAGCTCTGACCCAGAAGAGCTCCGCCAAAACATTCTGTCCGCCATTCGCTCCGGAGAGGCAGCTGCCAAGCTGAAAAGGGTGAGTGCATCTGTGAGAGTGCCGAGACCTGGACAGACCTAGTGTGTGTTTTCTGCTCCAATAGAGAAGCACATTAGAAGTGCCACACTTTTTTTGTGATGATCCTTGTTCATTGTTCAGTTTGATGCATGTTTTGATGGAGAGATTGAACTCTTTCTTTGCACTGGGAAAAAAAGATTTGTGCTGTGATCCCAGGGTGTGGGTTCATAACAGCCTGGGCTCACAAGAAGGGGGTTAAATGACAATGGCTGATATTTAGCCTGGAAGACTGGTGACATAGGGATGGAGTGAAGGGGAAGAGTGGTAAGGGTAGCTCTGGATTTAAAGTGAGTATTGCGGCAAATGATTGTTTGTTTTTTATTTTTACAATCTTCACTTTTTTCGTAAATTGTAGTTCTGAATTAAGTTATGGTGATTTGCAGAGCATAAAGAAAAATATGCTATATTATAATAATATAACCGACTAGAAATAACCCTGAAAATGATCCACTCTCTCTACAGATAAACAAGGCAAAACATTAGACTCAACAAGGTCAACCACGCCAACTTCTCTGTTTCACTTTTGCATGTTAAGGCTCCGTTCAGACCTGGGCGTACGCTGCAGCGGCGTATTGCGGCGACAAATCAATAGGCGTTTTGTCCCCGCGATTTGCGGCGACAAAACGCCTATTGATTTTTTGCAGAAGAGGTGAATTAACATTGCCGGCTATGCCCGTACGCCCGATACGCCTGAAAAAAAGGGTCCGGGACTTGTTTGAGCTTCAGGCGTACGGGCGTTTGGGCGTTCGGCGTGGAGATGTGAACCATCTCCATAGCCGACAATGTTAATTCGCCCCTCCAGCGTATCTAGGGCTGCTTCAGCGTCGGGCGTAGGGCGACAAAACGCCTAGGTCTGAATGGAGCCTTAAATTGCATACAGTCTTTAAAGTGGTTGTAAAGTATGTGTGTGTGTGTGTATTTATTTGTTTATTTATTTATTTATATATATACACACACTCCTAAACCTTGTGGACAGCCTTCACGGAAGAGTTGAAATTGTTATAGCTGCAAAGGGAGGGCCAACTCAATATTGAACCCAACGGACTAAGACTGGGATGCCATTAAAGTTCATGTGTGTGTAAAGGCTGGCGTCCCAATATTTTTTTTAATTGTGTGTGTGTGTACCTTATTTTTTTAATTTTTTTTTAAATAATGTGTGCTTGTTATATGCATATATCTGTATTTGGCTGCCTTGGGGGGAGGGGGGAGCGCTAACAGATTATAGAGAGAAAGGATTACCTATATACTTAACAGCCTCTGTAATACAAAGTTCTGCCTCCTGGACCAGCATTGAATCAGTGTTCTGTCTATCATAGGAGCTGGTCCAGAAGGCAGGACTTCATATTAAAGAGGCCACCGAGTAAATGGGAAATCCTTGATCTGTGTAATTTGACGTGAGGCTGTAGATGGGCACTGATCAGGCTGCAATGGTGAGGCTGTAGATTGGCATTGATGGGCAATGGAGAGGCTGCAGATGAGCACTGATCATTGTAGAATCTGACACTTCAGGAGTGTAAAAATAATTTGCTAAATAATTTTTCTCATCAGAAGTATATAGCAGTCTTGTGACTTCTATCAGTGTCTGGTAAAAGCTTACAGGAGGAGTTTTCATTCTCCCCTGACTGTCCTATGAGGCTGCAGGACACCTGACCCTCTGTCTGGACAATGCCGATTGGCCCTGTGCTGATCACATGTACTCTGCCAAGGAAAAAAAAATCTATCAGTACACACCAAACTGAGCATGTGCACCTTGCGCCTATGGCTCTGTTCTATCAGGACATGGTTTGGGGACTGTGGAAAAAAGGGAGGATCAGAAAAGGCAGGATCCAACAGCCTTTTTACAAAATGTGTAGAATAAACATAGGTTCCACAGTAAGTATAACAAGCATGCTTTACTGCATATACAGACTAATTTTACTGTTGTGGGTTTATTAACTCTCTTTAAAGGGGTTGTAAAGGTAAGTGAAAAAATGTGAAAAAACTTCCGACTATATCGGCCCCCCGTTATACTTACCTGACCCCTCGAAAGTCCCGCTATCGGCCCCGACATCCTCTTCGCCGCTCAGCCCAGCCATTGATTGGCTAGAGCGGATGGATTGAAAGCAGCGCAGCCATTGGCTGGCGCTGCTGTCAATCACATCCAATGATGCGGCGCACCGAGGGGCGGGGGCCGAGTGATACAGTGAGCGGCTATGGCCGCTCACTTTATTATGGGAGCGCGCCCACAAGGACTCCACACAATGCGAGGGAGCTTGCATGAATGTGTGGCGTTCTTGCTGGGAGGACCATAGACAGCCGCCGAGGGACCCCAGAAGACGTGGATCGGGGCCACTTTGTGCAAAACAAGTTGTACAGTGGAGGTAAGTATGACATGTTTGTTTAAAAAAAAAAAATCTTTACAACCCCTTTTAAGTATTTAATGTCATCTTTTCATGGAGCCTAATAGATTCAGTTGTAGGCACCAACGGGTAAATAATGGTTTCTTCTATCTCTGAGAATCCACTAAGAAGATCTCTTTACTACAGCACTGATCGGTGGCATGGGCAGCAGGAGAAGTGAATGCTTTTAAAACTATTTGAAGGTTCCACTTGAGGAAGGTCATTCGAATTCAGTATCTAATATTGACATGTTCTGTCCTGACAAACATGATTTCCCAGCCAATGCAATGGGTTTTTTAGCTTAAAATGTTCTACACAGATTACTTTAGTGTTGAGGACATTCTTCAATGACATTGAACTTGCAGTACACCATGTCTGAGAACACAATTTCTCTTTATACTATTGTCATTAGACCTTTACTTTGTAAACCAGTTCTGTTTAGTTTGAAGTTGGTTAATGTTGGCTTTTATCAGTAGTTGCCTTCTAAGCCATGTACATGTGACCAGTTAGGCGAATGTATAAACTGGTCAAAAGTTTGATAAATGGCCTTTTTTTTTTTTTTAAGAAGAAGAAGAAAAAAATAGTTCACTTTGGTCTGACGGTGCTTTCCACTAATGTCAAGCCCAATGTTCTGCAGGTCTTGTGAGCAGAGGCGTATTTAAATGTCAGACATAATCCTCGGTGCTTTTTAATTAAATATGAACTTTACATTACCTATGCTTGATGGAATTTGACTTTTCACATTTCTGCACCATTTTTTAAGCCTGTTTACTAACGCGGCACGATAAGCAGGTGTATAGTTGTAGTTGTGTGCTACTTCAGTCTCCCGGCATGAGCGCAACTTAAGTAACATGATCACCAACACAACACGACTCCAGCCTTAATATAAAGCTAATAATGTATATAAGCAAGCTCAAAAAGTCACTTACCGGTATTTATTTAATGGCTGTCCAGTTTGCAATTTCGCTTTGTTAATGCCATGGAAAGCATTTAAACTTTTGCATTTTGTTGGGTTTCTTACTAAAACTGATCATCTGCTTATTTAGATGATTCAGATTTTTTATTTATTTTTTGGATAAGGCAGTGAACAACAATATAGAAATAAAACCAGGCGAGTGTTACCCCTGGCAACCAATGCTACACATTTTGGCAGTGTCATCTAGGTGTTAAAACTGGCCATGTAGACACTAAGGGCCAGATCCACAAAGGAATTACGCCGGTGTATCTATAGATACACCGGCGTAATTCGAATTTCCCGCCGGCGTGTCATTGTTTTCTATCCAGAAAACAAGATACGCCGGACTTGCGCTAAGATACGACTTGCGTAAGTTTTCTTACACCGTCGTATCTTGGATGCATATTTATGCTGGACGCTAGGGGCGCGTCCGCGTTAAGTATGCAAATGAAGTAGATACGGCGATCCACGAACGTACGTACGCCCGGCGCATTGTGTTTACGTTGTTTGCGTAAGCGTCTGTACGGCGTAAAGATAAAGCTGCTATAGTGAGGCGCAGCCAATGTTAAGTATGGACGTCGGGACCGCGTCGTATTGGACGTCGTTTGCGTAACTCGTTCGCGAATAGGGAATTGCGTATATTACGTACACGTCGTTTTCATTGACTATTTGCGACGTGATTTCACGCATGCGCACTAGGGTACGTCCACGGCCGGCACATGCGCAGTGTAAAAAAAGCGTTGTTTGCGTCGGGTCATTCATAATTATACTAAACCACGCCCCCCACTAGTAAATTTGAATTACACCCCCGTACGCCGGCCCATTTACGCTATTTCATTGAGGATTCGTAATACGCCGCTGTAAGCCACACAGTGTAAATGGCATACGCCGCGCGGGCGTCCCATCTTTGTGGATCTGGCCCTAAATCTGAATTGCAGGCGATTGAGTAAATCCGGTCACCTCTTGAGCCTCTAATTGGACAGTGAAGGCAAAGCAGACAACTAATGTGAGCAACAGACCTTTCTGTATTTTTCTTGTCATGTTCCTTTTCAGTATACAGTAAAAACTTGGTTTGGGAGCGTTTTGCGAGACCAGTAAAATGCTTTAATAAATTTTGACTTGATATACAAGCAATGTCTTGATAAACAAGTAGCATCATGCCGCGTACACACGATCGGTTCGTCTGATGAAAACGGTCTGATGGACCATTTTCATCAGACGAACCGATCGTGCGTGGGCCCCATCGGTGAAAAAACTTGGAACTTGTTTTAAAATTATCTGATGGTTAAAAAAAACGATAAAAAATAAAACCATCGTCTTCACTTACCTCATCCTTCAATTTTGCTTTTAAATGTCTTTATTTCTTCTGAGAAATCCTCACTTCCTGTTCTTTTGTCTGTAACTCCACACAGTAATGCAAGGCTTTCTCCCTGGTGTGGAGAAAGCCTCTTGAGGGGGAGGGGGCGAGCAAGCAAGTCGGGACACTCTACTTTGCAGATAGAGAAAGGAGCTGTGTTTTAGTGGGCATGCTGACACTCCTGCTCGCCCCCTCCCCCATCAAAAGGCTTTCTTCACACCAGGGAGAAAGCCTTGCATTACTGTGTGGGGTTACAGACAGAAGAACCGTAAGTGAGGATTTCTCATAAGAAATAAGAACATTTAGAAGCAAAATCGAAGGATGAGGTAAGTGAAGGAGGACTACACTAAGGTAAAGGAAGCTATTTATGGAATTTTTTTTTTACCTTTACAACCCCTTTAAGGTTAAAAAAAATAAAAATAATCTGTTTCCCTGTGCCCCCTTCCCTTTGTGAAGAGGTAGGGAGGGGAGAAAAGATCAGCGATGTGCATGTCTGCATCTATTCTCCCCTCTCTTCCTCTTCACACAGCATTTGAGCAGCAGCATTTAACTATTTCAAGCCCCAGAAGTATTTGCCCCCTTAATGACCAATCCATTTTTGACACTTCATCACTTTAACTGACAATTGCACGTTTTTTCCGTTGTTCAAAAAAAAAAAAAAAAATGATAATACTGCTATAATGCATATCCCAAAAATATATATATTTTATTAATCAGTTTAGGCCAATATGTATTCTACATATTTTTGGTAAAAAATATATATATATCGAAATAGGCGTATATTGATTTGTTTGCACAAAAGTTATCGCGTCTACAAACTATGGGATAGATTTAGGGTCTTTTTTATTTTAGTTTTATTGTATTTACTGGTAATGGCGGCGATCTGCTTTTTTTTTCCGGTACTGTGACATTGCGGCAGACAAATCTGACCCCAAATGACACTTTTTGGGGACCAGTGACATTTATTACATTGATCAGTGCTATAAAAATGCACTGAACAATGTATAAATGACACTGGCAGGGTAGGGGGCGATCAAGTGGTTAAATGTGTTCCCTCAGCATGTTCTAACTGTAGAGGGGATTGGGCTGCCTGGCTCATAACAGAGATAGCTGTTCCCGATCACTGGGAACAGCAGATCTCTGAGATGTGCCCTGTCCAATACGTGGCACGCATGGCCACAATCTCGCATGCATGGACCAACATACAGGTATGTCGGTTCGCACAGGATAGCGGACCTGCCGCAGTATGAGTGTTACAGGTGGCCGGCAAATGGTGAACATGGACCTTCAGTCAGTTTATGAACTTGTTTCTACAGGACCTGCCATCCATATTGGATGAAAAAGTGTGCTGTGCTGCTTCTAAATATATATTTTTTTTCTAGTAGCTCATCTTGTCATTTACTTAGGCGAATAGCTTGGGCAGACCACTTGACTCCTGGGATACTATCGTCATTAATCCCAGGAGTCTAGGGCTTTTTTTCCCGTGAGGGGAGGAGGAGGGTCGAAAAAGGGCTGGATGAGGTCAGGATGATGGCCGGGGACAGGTAGAGACAAACTGTGACTTTACTTGTCCTGCATGTTGCCAGCTTTACTGTGGGCAAGTGAAACCATGACCGCTCAAATCCATCCTGCATTTAATGTAAAATATCGGACTAGGACCATATCTTTGCCACACTAAGCACAGCTTTTCCATCCCTTTGTTTACATGTTGCTATAACAGCACCATGTTACTGCTATAGGAACGTGCGCACCAAGCGCTGGAAGCACTTGGCAGCGTAGTGCGCAGGCGAGGCTGAGATGTGGACCTAGTGCACATGTGATATTTTACATTAAATGACGGGCAGATTGGATGGGCCATCACTTCACGTGCCCACAGTTAGGATGACCACATGCGGGCAAGAGTGAATAATAAAACGGCTCACTTTTAAATGTGAAATAATCAATTAAAGCGGTTGTAAACCTGCATATACAATTTTTTTTTTTTTTTTTACTGCAAGGCAAAAGCCATAATGAGCTAATATGCACCGCATATTAGCTCATTATGAAATACTTACCTCGGAACGAGGTGAGAGGATCCTACCTGGTCCACGCCGAGCGAGATGTCATCTTGCCTGTCGTGTCTTCCGGGTATCACCGCTCCAGCGATGTGATTGGCTGGAGCGGTGATGTCGTCACTCCCGCGCATTCACGCGGGAGTTTTTAATTCGGCAAGGTCGTTTAGCCGAGAATCCCCCCTGCGCATGCGCCGCTGCTGTATTCTCCTTACCTACAGGTAAGCCTTATTATAGGCTTACCTGTAGGTAAAAACTAAAAAGAGTTTACAACCACTTTAATAACATTGAACTTGCTAAATGGCATAAATGCTCATTGAAAAACTTAAAGGTGTATTCTTTTCAATTTAGCAGGTTTGCCTAGGGGTTCCTTTTTTTAACGCCTCTATCAACACAAAACTGTAAACCCAAATCGTTACGACTGGCAGTGTTTTTAGTTTAATATTGCATTTATGTTTTGAGTTCAGGATTACATTTATGAGCAAACCCAGATTGAAAAAAACATAGAATGTATCTGCCACTAGGAGGAATCCTAACTCTGTTTGTATTAGAAGTCTTTTTAAAGACGAGTACTGTACTGTTTAAATCATTTTAGCAGTAAACAAGTTGGAAAATCTGTTGGTTAAATAAGAACATATACACACAAAATGTTTATAATTAAAGTGCATTTAACCACTTAACCCCCGGACCATATTGCTGCCCAATGACCAGAGCACTTTTTGTGATTCGGCACTGCGTCGCTTTAAATGACAATTTCGCGGTCGTGCGACGTGGCTCCCAAACAAAATTGGCATCCTTTTTTTCTCACAAAGAGAGCTTTCTTTTGGTGGTATTTGATCATCTCTGCGGTTTTTATTTTTTGCGCTATAAACAAAAATAGAGCGACTATTTTGAAAAAAATGCAATATTTTTTTACATTTTGCTAGAATAAATATCCCCAAAAAATATATAAAAAAAACATTTTTTTTTCCTCAGTTTAGGCCAATCCGTATTCTTCTACATATTTTCCGTAAAAAAAAATCCCAATTAGTGTTTATTGATTGGTTTGCGCAAAATTTATAGCGTTTACAAAAAAGGGGGTAGTTTTATGGCATTTCTATTAATATTTTTTTTTTTACTAGGAATGGCGGTGATCAGCGTTTTTTTTCAGTACCGGACCATTGGCATTTGTATAGCGATCAATGCTATAAAAATGCATTGATTACTATAAAAATGCCATTGGCAGTCAAGGGGTTAACACTAGGGGGCAGGGAAGGGGTTAAGTGTGTTCCTTGGTGTGTTCTAACTGTATGGGGGGGTGGACTCGCTAGGGGAAATCACTGATCTTCTGTTCATACATTGTATGAATAGAGGATCAGCGTTTCCCCCGCTGACAGGAACGAGAGCTATGTGTTTACACACATAGCTCCCGTTCCCCGCTCTGTAACGAATGAGCGCGCGTGCCCGGCGGCGATCACGCCCGCCGGGGACGCGCGGGGGACGAGCAGGGGAGCTCGCCCCCTAGCGGCCGCAAAAATGCGGACGTATAGCTACGGGCTCTCGCCCAGCAGTGCCACCGTCCCGCCATATAATGACGGTGGGCGGTCTGCATGTGGTTATTATAGAAATTGATTAAATCCCCATCAGTTTCTTTTGTGTTGTCCCATTTTATAAAATTTCAATTTGTGTGTCCTGGAAATGCAGCATGAAACAAGAAGAAATTCCCTAAAAGTTGAGGGGAAAAAAATCCCCATTTAGACAATTGTGTTTTTTTTTTTTTTATTCTTAATTTTTTTCACAATTTTCTTAACATAATTCCAGATAATCTTGCATAGTCTTAGTTTCGCATTTATATTACATTCTATCAATTAGATAAAATACATTTTGTTACTTCTAGCCTTGGTACTTTACCTATTATAAACTCCACTTCCCCTTTCTTTCCCCACCCATCCCCTTCCCCCCCAAAAAATGTGGCTCGCCCCCCCCCCCCTTGCTACCAACCGCCGCATTCCCTTTTAGACAGTTGTCACTGGAACGAGTATCCGTATTGGGAAATTTCCCCTACTTCTCGTTCTAGTGAATTTGGAATTTTTTCCATCATTTTGTGTCTCAAAACAGTGGTCAGAAGGACAAATAGTGAGGTTGAATCTTGCCAACGAGATCACGAGGCACAAACATCAATTACAATTTGGCAGGGGTTTTAGTTTTCCAACTCTATCCAAAACTAAAAGAAAGTTTTGGCTATACATAGTCTAATCCATGAGAATGTCAAAAACTTTTGTGTTAGCACTTCATGTACATCAACATAAATTCAAGTATGATTACAGATTCAATTACAACTATACAAAAGCATCCATACATTTAAATGGCATAGGATACATATTTCAGTTTTGTGTTTTTAGGTTTACATTTTATTTACCCACTTCACATCCCACCCATATACATATGACGTCTGCAGGAGGGATCTCCCATCCTGGGCGGGGGTCATATTATGTCCTGGGTGTCTAGGGAGCCTGTGCGCATGCCTGGAGCCACAATGTCCACCGGGCACCCATGCTTGCCCGTTAACACGGCAGGACTGTGGATCTCTGTGTGTAAACACAGAGATCCACATCCTGGTAGGTGAGAGGAGACCAATAGTGTCTTCCCGGTACAGTGGAACACTGATCGGTCTCCTCCCCTTGTGAGTCCCCTCCCCCTACAGTTAGAATCACTCCCTAGGACACACAATTAACCCCTTGATCACCCCCTAGTGTTATCCCCTTCCTATCAGTCACATTTACACAGTAAATAGTGCATTTTTATAGAATTGATCGCTGTATAAATGTGAATGGTTCCAAAATTGGGCAAAAGTGTCCGATATGTCTGTCAGTCACGATAAAAATAAAAATTGCAGATCGCCACCATTACTAGTAGGGCTGTCCCGATGCCTTTTTTTTTAGGACCGAGTACAAGTACCGATACTTTTTTTCAAGTAGTCGCCGATACCGAATACCGATACTTTTTTTAAATGTGTCCCCAAATGCAGCCATGTCCCCCACATATTGCAGCCATGTCCTGTCCCCCCACATATTGCAGCCATGTCCTGTCCCCCCACATATTGCAGCCATGTATGTCCCACACATATTGCAGCCATGTATGTCCCCCACATATTGCAGCCATGTCCTGTCCCCCACATATTGCAGCCATGTGCTGTCCCCCACATATTGCAGCCATGTATGTTAGGGCTGCGCATCTTCACCGGTCTCACGATTCGATGCGATTACGATTATCAAGTCTTCGATTTGATTCCGCGATGCATCACGATTGCAGCGCAAGTGCGCATGACTTTCATAAAAAGAAAAATATATAGTACTCCATTTTTTTTTCTCTTATCTGTTCTTAAAAAAAAAAAAAAAACACACAATAACACATCCTGCATGTAGCAAAGTCTAAACACAGCAGACATGCTACAGTAGATGGTCAGAGACTGCAGACATGCTACAGTAGATGGTCAGAGACTGCAGACACGCTACAGGAGGTGGTCAGAGACTGCAGACACGCTACAGGAGGTGGTCAGAGACTGCAGACACGCTACAGGAGGTGGTCAGAGACTGCAGACACGCTACAGGAGGTGGTCAGAGACTGCAGACACGCTACAGGAGGTGGTCAGAGACTGCAGACACGCTACAGGAGGTGGTCAGAGACTGCAGACACGCTACAGGAGGTGGTCAGAGACTGCAGACACGCTACAGGAGGTGGTCAGAGACTGCAGACACGCTACAGGAGGTGGTCAGAGACTGCAGACACGCTACAGGAGGTGGTCAGAGACTGCAGACACGCTACAGGAGGTGGTCAGAGAGACTGCAGACACGCTACAGGAGGTGGTCAGAGACTGCAGACACGCTACAGGAGGTGGTCAGAGACTGCAGACACGCTACAGGAGGTGGTCAGAGACTGCAGACACGCTACAGGAGGTGGTCAGAGACTGCGGACACGCTACAGGAGGTGGTCAGAGACTGCGGACACGCTACAGGAGGTGGTCAGAGACTGCGGACACGCTACAGGAGGTGGTCAGAGACTGCGGACACGCTACAGGAGGTGGTCAGAGACTGCGGACACGCTACAGGAGGTGGTCAGAGACTGCGGACACGCTACAGGAGGTGGTCAGAGACTGCGGACACGCTACAGGAGGTGGTCAGAGACTGCGGACACGGTAGAGGAGATAATCAGAGACTGCGGACACGGTAGAGGAGATAATCAGAGACTGCGGACACGCTACAGGAGGTGGTCAGAGACTGCGGACACGGTAGAGGAGATAATCAGAGACTGCGGACACGGTAGAGGAGATAATCAGAGACTGCGGACACGGTAGAGGAGATAATCAGAGACTGCGGACACGGTAGAGGAGATAATCAGAGACTGCGGAGACATAGTACAGGAGATGATCAGAGACTCCAGACAATAATATATTCATCTATTTACATTATCAGTAATTATTATCCATTGATTTATTTAAATAATTATTTGGATGTTCTTTAGTTATGCACTCATGTAATGGTCTCGCTATATTCACGAATATGCCGGCAAATATATTTAAGAAGAAAATATATATTTCTACACCGAGATAACAATTAACCTTGGTGGGGTATTTAGAATATATATACTCTCACTAATATAATCACATTTTTAATCAATCTCACTAATTTAATCAAATCTCCATATGTGTGGCTGCTTTGTTTTAGTAGGTACCGTATGCCCAACATACTATTATAATAATAATTATATAATTATAATATTTAAAAAATATTATATAAATCTTTTTTTTTAGATAATTTTAGCAGATTTTATGTGTTTTTTTTTTGGGATCCACAGATTACTTAAATTAACCCATACAGCGCTGTTAATGTTTCCCACCATAGAAACATATCACTATATTTACTTCTTTTCACTATAATAGCTGCTTATCTGCACAAACCTTTTACATAGCGTAAGCTTTACATCACCATAGTGCGCTAGGATCAGATTTGCCTAAAAAACAGACTCTGATATTTTCATTCTTACATAATTATAATATTGTAGATGAGAAGGGATCTGCCTGTTTACCATCCCCCCGATCTCTGTTCCAGCCACTGTTGTTGGAGAATCTGACAGAACACCAGTGTTCCTGAGGGAATTCTCAAGCCCGCCCACCGACTGTAGCTATCAGAGATTCAGAAGAGAGGCAGGTCAGGAGAGACGAGACGTGAGAGGCGGGCGGGGGTGAGGAGAGAAGGCGGGCCGTGCTGACACGCAGGAGAGACGTGATGAGCTGTGAGAGGCAGGCGGGGCTGAAGTGAGGAGAGAGGCGGGCCGGGCTGACACATCAGGAGACATGTGATAGGCGGGCGGGGCTGAAGTGAGGAGAGAGGCGGGCCGGGCTGACACATCAGGAGAGATGTGAGAGGCGGGCGGGGCTGAATTGAGGAGCGAAGGCGGGCCGTGTTCACACGCAGGAGAGACGTGACGAGCTGTGAGAGGCGGGCGGGGCTAAAGTGAGGAGAGAGGCGGGCCGGGCTGACGTCAGGAGAGACGCGACGGACATGAGCATCATGTACACAAAAAAATGAGGTAACGCACGGAGCGCTCTCCTGGGAGGGGCAGGGTAATCGATTTTTACGGTCGCATGCATCGAAATCGCATCGGGGACACCCGAATCGCGATGCATCGATGTTGCGATTAATTTCAGCACCCCTAATGTATGTCCCCCATATTGCAGCCATGTCCTGTCCCTCATACCTGTAGATATGATGCCGCATACCGCCGTTAATCCCCCTGCATTATAGCGTAGGGGGATTACAAGCTTTCGTTCTGAATACTTGTAATGCCCGCGCCGCCATGTATAGACACTCCCCTTCTCAGGATTGGAGGGATCCGTCCAATCCCGAGCACGGGGGAGTGTCTATACGCGGATTCGTGCATAGACGCTCCCCCTTGCTCGGGATTGAACGGATCCGTCCAATCCCGAGAAGGGGAGTGTCAATACATGGCGGCGCGGGCATTACAAGTATTCAGAACGAAAGCTTGTAATGTGCCCTACGCTATACTGCAGGGGGATTAACGGCGGTATGCGGCAGCGGCGGCATCATATCTACAAGTATGAGGGACAGGACATGGCTGCAATATGCAGGGGGAAGTATTCTATTTTGGTATCGGGGGTATTTGCGGGAGTACAAGTACTCCCGCAAATACTCAGCATCGGTCCCGATACCGATACTAGTATCGGGACAACCCTAATTACTAGTAAAAAAAAAATGCCATAAATGTATCCCCTATTTTGTAGACACTATGGCCCAGATTCACAGAGCAATTACGCCTGTCTAACTGGTGTTAGACAGGAGTCATTTCAAATTTTGCGCGCCGTATCACTAGTTTGAATCCTTAAACCATGATACGGCGGCTTCGGGCTTCGATCAGAGAGGCTTACGTCTTCGTAAGCCTTCGGATCTACGCTGCAATATTTTTGCGGCCGCTGGGAGGAGTCCGCGTCGTTTTCATGCGTCGGGATATGCAAATGAGTTTTTACGGCGATCCACGAAGATACGAGCGGTCTTCTCAATCGATTTCGTCTATTTTTTTCTACGTACTGTTAGACCAGCTTTTTTTTTTACGTAACTCGTTCGGGAATAGGAATGTCCGTAAACGACGCTACTCAAGAAAAAATGACGTAACGGCGTGATTTCGCGCAATGCACGGCGGGAAATTTCTGAACGGAGCATGCACAGTTTGATCGCCGCGGGAACGCGCCTATTTTAAATGCTTCACGCCCCCTACTCGCGTAGATGGCTTGCGCCGGGAGAAATACACTACGCCGCCGTCGTTTACTGGACAAAATCTACCGGGACTCCACGTAGAGCCAGGTAAAATACGGCGGCGTAGTGTATTTCTGATTCTCTACGCGAATCTAATTGTATCTGAATCTGGGCCTATAACTTTTGCGCAAACCAGAAGAATACATATCGGCTTAAACTGAGGAAAAAATGGTGTTTCTTTTTAAAAAAAAAATTGGGATATTTATTATAGCAAAAAGTCAAAAATATTGTGTTTTAAAAAAAAAAAAACTTGTCTCTTCTTTTGTTTATAGCACAAAAAATAAGAACCGTAGAGGTGATCAAATACCACCAAAATAAAGCTCTATTTGTGAGGGGGGGGGCGGGGAATTATTTGGGTACAGCGTTGCATGACTGTGCAATTGTCATTCAAGTTGTGACAGCGCAGAAAAGTGGCCTGGGCAGGAAGGGGATGAAAATGCCCTGTATTGAAGTGGTTAAGTAATACATTTTAGGGGCATGAAAATTTAGTTTTTCGCGGTGAGTAAATGGTTCAATGTGATTGGAAGAATAGATGTTGGAATAAGGGGAGATTGGGGGTGGGGGTTGGTACTTGGGTTAGGCCCCTTTCACACCGGGACGGGAGCCGCGGTGCCATAAAAATAGCGGCGCTATACCGCCGGAATTGCCGCAGGAATCGACCGCTAGCAGAGGCGCATTTCGGGCGGTATTGCCGCTCCTCTCACCGCTCCAATGATTCTGCTGACAGGAGATTTTTTTTCTCTCCCGCCAGCGCATCGCCTCAGTGTGAAAGCCCTCAGGCTTTCACACTGAGTATGCAGTGAAGGAGTTTTTCAGGCAGTATAGCAGCGCTATTTTTAGCGCTGTACCACCTGAAAACTCCTCAGTGTGAAAGGGGTCTTAGGACCTTGGTGGAGTGTTGGATACCAGCTTCAAGTGTTTGTTTGGGGGGGGGGGGGAGGAGCTAGAAGTACTGTTCAGAGTAAAAAAAAAAAAAAACTCAAAATCTGCTTGAACATAATGGTCTATCAAAGGCTCTGGTCAATCTTGGGAGAACATTTGTTTTTTCTACTTTTTTTTCTTATGGCCGGGTTCACACCTATGCGAATTGAGTGCGGCTTAAACCGCATCCAATATGCAGAACATTTCTAAATACATTGTTTTCAATGAGGCTGGTTCACATATGTGCGATGCATTCGCACTGCGCATTGCAGAAAAAACGTGTGCGTATTTTATGACTTGCGGTGCGGCTCAGGTGCGAATTCATGCCTATTATCTTCTATGGGTACGCAGCTGATTTGCAGATGTGTTCATTTCTCTTCAGGATTTCTTCTCATTCAGCTCAATACACTTCCCCCCCCTCCCCTCTGCCAGGTCTCCAAATTCGCAGCTAATCTGCAGTTAAAACACAATGGATCTGCTGAACACTTCTCTTATCTCTTTGCAAAGATAAGAGAGCTGAAATTCGTACCGCACTAGTGTGAATCCGGCCTTAAAGGGAAAAAAAAGGATATATAGAGAGGTAAATTATGCTTGTTATTTATATATTCCAGTGCTCTAAATGTACTATTTCTCCCCCTCTTGTTCCAGATCACTATCCGCTCTAACACCATTTCCGTTAATGGAAAATCGCGAATCAGTCATCCAGCTTTCTCACAAACATTACCCGAAAACTAGACGCAGTGCCAAGAATCGTTCTTACTGCTTCACATCCTTCGAATGTACCAGTTGAATACTTAATTTTAAGTTTTGTTAAATTAAGGTATATATTGATATATAATATCTCAGTAACTTTCATAGGAAAATTTAAATAAAAAATATATATATTTTTGGGCTTTGTAATTACCTATGCAGCCTGACATTTTCTATAATTCTAATTATTTTTGTTCTAATGACTGGTTGGTTCTTAAAATTTAAAAATCTCTCAAATAGGAAATGCCTATAGAGTTCAGTACCTGCAAGTTATTTGTAAATTGAAATGCTTCAACTTGTTTTTTTCTGTTTTCAGAACATGATGTAATGATTCTTTAAAGCATTTTGATTTCTGAAATTGACTGTATATAACTGCCATTATTGCCTCGGTGTCACAGATAATTTAAATAAATCTGCTGCAAGCAGTGTTGACAGAATTTCTAATCAGAATGTTACTGTATGTGTTATAGTGACTGTAATCTACAAATTCCTTTAAATATCTATGTTTGTATGTATTTTCTGACAGATGTTTTAATGTTGTAAAGGTAAAACATGAGCTTTAAGGAATGTGTTCACTTGTTGTATTGTCTCTTGTTCTGTAGGCATACAAACATTTCCTCTGTAGCCTACAACTTCTAATTGGATTTTACACTGCCAAATAAAAGGATTTAGTTGGAATTAAGGAATCATTCTTCTATTTTTGCACAGAGCTGTTTGTTTTTTTTTTTTTTTTACAAATCATATTTTTTTCCCACTATTAACACTTTCTTTTCTTTTCTTTTTTTTCTTGTGTCTTTTGATTACTTGTACACGGTCATTGGAAAAAAATGTATAATTGCTTAAAGGATCACTAAAGGAAATTTTTTTTTTTTTTAGCTAAATAGCTTCCTTTTACCTTACTGCAGTCCTGGTTTCATGTCCTCATTGTTTGTTTTTGCTTTGAAGTTGCTGTAATTCTGCTCCGATCTCAACACTTCCTGCTTGTCTGGCTCCTTATGAAAAATCTCATGGCAGCTTCTCACTGTGGTCCAAGCTGTAATTACTGCAAAAACATTTTTTTCCTTTAGTGCCTTTTTAACCACTTAAGGACCCCCGCACGCACATATACGGCCACAGAATGGCTCGTACAGGCACAAGGGCGTAAATTTACGTCCCCGCCTAAGAGCGGTTCGGGGGTCCCATCGGGACCCCCTCCGCGGCGTGCGGGGGTCCCCCTGGCTCCGGGAGCGATCCGGGACGAGCGGGCGGATGTCGGCTTTTACCCGCCCCCCCGCGATCGCTCCCAGCCAATGCGCGCGCTCCCCCTTTGTGTCACTTCCTCCTCCTGTGTAAACACAGGAAGGGGGAAGTGATGTAATCTCCCATCGCAGCGGTATTTCCAACCGCTGCGATGGGAGAAACACCTCACAGTAAGTGTGCACCAACATTACACTGACACACACTCACATAGGCATACTTAACCCCTTGCGATCTGCCCCCCCACCCCCCCTGTCACAGTGTCACTGAATGCAGTGATCTAATCACTGCATTTAGTGTCAGTTGACAGGCAGTGTAAAATCAGTTAGTGTTAGGTTCAGGATAGCCCCCCCACCCCCCCTAATAAAGTTTTAACCCCCTGATCACTGCCCTAGTTAACCCTTTCACTCCCTATTGCCAGCGTCACTAAGCGATCATTTTTCTGATCGCTGTATTAGTGTCGCTGTTCCCGCTAGGTAGCTATTTTTTTTTTATCGCAATTTTTTTTTTTTACTAAAGACATGTTGCTAAATAAATTTTGGCCTAAATGTTTGGCTAAAATTTAGTTTATTTGATTTTTTTTTAACAAAAGGTAAAAAATTGTGTTTTTTTTTTCAAAAATGTCGCTCTATTTTTGTATATAGCGCAAAAAATTAAAATCGCAGAGGTGATCAAATACCACCAAAAGAAAGCTCTATTTGTGGGAAGAAAAGGACGCAAATTTTGTTTGGGAGCCACGTCGCACGACCGCGCAATTGTCTGTTAAAGCGACGCAGTGCCGAATCGCAAAAACACCTTGGGTCATTTACCAGCGTATTGGTCCGGGTCTTAAGTGGTTAAAAGCCATTTTGTGTTTCCATTGTATAAAATTACCTCTCCTATTTAAACCTAAAGCTACAAATTCAATGTCAAAATGTTGTATTCTACTTTAAGTCATGAGGACCGTACCATGTGTAAAGGTTTTCCAAGCATTTTTATCCCCCTACTTCTGTAATTGTATGACTACTTTCCCCAGAATACAGCACTGAGATTGAGATATTATTTCAGACATCACTAGATATGTCCTTAGATTTACTGCATATTTATTTTCAAGGGTGCTTGCATTTTTGCAGGGCTGGATAGAAGGTACTGCGCTTAGGATGGATGTTGGTTGCAGCCTCCCCTAATAGAGCTCCCACACAGGGATTCTAGGAATAGTAAAACAAAGGTGGGGTGGATGGCGCTACCTACTGGTTACAAGTGGTATGTGATTTGACACTATGTGAAAGTGATATGAATGCTATATGTCCTCATGCATAAAACCAACCTGCATTGGCATATGACAAATTAAAAATAACTACCATCTATCTGTGATTGTGATAACACCACCTATAAAAGGTTTATACCAATAATAGTGAATCAACATAAATCACATAATACAAAAAACTGTGTGGGTAGACTTAGTCCATTTGGAGTAAATAAACCTTATCCAAAAAGGTTCAATAGTGTTTCCAGCAAAAAAAAATATATATATATATATATATATATATATATATATATATATATATATAAACAATATATTAGCCACAAAATATATATTCAAAAAAGTTGCTCAAAAAAGAAAAAAGGGGAAATCCCCAAAAAAAGAAACATTTATATATCTATCCTGAATTGTGAAGTAGAATATTTATTATATATATATATATATATATATATATGTTCATCAGAACCAGCAACAAATCCAAGGTCACTTGTGAACACTGCATGGAAATCGGGTGACTTTTGGGTCCCCACTCACCAGCTACCACCACCCCTGCAGGGGTAAATGGCATGTAGCGCAAGGCGAAGCTTGAATCCTGGTGTATCTTCCCAGCCAATTGCCTACAGTCTTCCCGCTGAGATATCCTATAATGTAGCTGAGATGTGGATCCACTCCAATATAGCCTCAAGGAAGAGATGGCTCCAATAGTGTATTAACGAAAGATAGTTTATTTAAAAATAAATAAAACAAGCACAGTGTGTAAACTGGCCAAAAAACAATACACTACAAGGTGAGGCTCTATGCGTAGCGTACAGGAACTTGAGGAGTGCAGTTCACTTGCGCTCCACCAGATTCCCTTGTGACCCGGAAGTAACGTTTTTGTGTGGGTGACTCCATCTGATGCGTTTTGTCATAGACTTCTTCAGGGCTTTCTGTAGTGTGTTTGCCTATTAGAACTAGGGTTGTCCTGATACCTATTTTTTAGGACCGAGTACAAGTACCGATACTTTTTTTAATGTCCCCCACAAATGCAGCCATGTCACCCATATATGCAGCCATGTCACCCCCTACCTAGCCACCGCCGCCCGGGGAACATCACAGCATTCATTTGAATAGCTGTAGTGTTCCCGCCCACATAGACACTCCCCCTTGCTCGGGATTGGACAGATCACGATCACCCATCCAATCCCGAGCAAGGGGGAGTGTCTATGTGGGCGGGAAGACTACAGCTATTCAAATGAATGCTGTGATGTTCCTGCACGATGTTTAACCCATGCGGCGGCGGGTTTCGATGCAGAGTTCGGTGGCGGCGGGGGGCGGGACAAGTATTCTATTCTGGTATCGGGGATATTTGCGGGAGTACAAGTACTCCCGCAAATACTCGGTATCGGTCCCGACCCTATCGGGTATCGTGACAACCCTAATTAGAACACAGGATTTTTGATGGGCAGACCTTTTCAGCACTGGCATTTCGTAATTCCACTATTGTTCCTCTTAGGATATACAGAATAAAAGCAGGAACTATTCTGCAGTGGCATTTCCTATAATCCCTAACAAAAAATAAATAAACAAAGCTTATATATAAATACACACTGTGTATACTAATAAAATATATATTGCCAAAAGTATTGGGATGTCCCTCCAAATTATAGAATTGAGGTGTTTGAATCACCTCCATTGCCACAGTTGTATAAAATCAAGCACTTAGGCATGCAGACTGCTTCTACAAACATCTGTGATAGAATGGGTAGCTCTCAGGAACTTGGTGAATTCATGCATGGTACCTTGATAGGTTGCCATCTGTGCAAATAAGTTTATCTATGAATTTTCCTTGCTACTAAATATTCCACGGTCAAGGCTTAGTGGTATTATAACAAAGTGGAAGCAACTGGGGAGAACAGCAACTCACCCACGAAGTGGTAGGCCACGTAAAATACCAGAATGGGATCAGCGCATTCTGAAGCTCTCAGTGCGCAGAAGTCACCAACTGTCTGCAGAGTCAATAGCTACTGACCACCAAACTTAGTGTGGTCATCAGATAAGCACAACAGTGCGTGGAGCGCTTCGTGGAATGGGGGTTTCCATCACTGAGTGGCTTCATCCAAGCCTTAAGTCATCGGTGGTGTTATGCACAACGCCACTGGAGACGTTTTCTCTGGAGTGACAAACTGCGCTTCTGTCTGGCAGTCTGATGGACATGTCTGGGTTTGGCGGTTGTCAGGAGAATGGTACTTGCCTGACTGCCTTGTGCCAAGTGTAAAGTTTGTGGAGGGGGGGATTATGGAGTGGGGTTGGGTTGGCCCCTTAGTTCCAGTGAAGGAAACACTTAAGGCGTTGGCATACCAAGACATTTTAGACAATTTCATGCTCCCAACCTTTTGGAAGCAGTTTAGGGATTTCCCTTCCTGTTCCAACATGACTCTGCACCAGTGCACAAAGCAAGGTCCATAAAGGCATGAACTTGACTGGCCTGAACAGAGTCCTGACCTCAACCCAATGTAACACCTTTGGAATGAATTATAGAGGAAACTGCCAGCCAGGCCTTCTCGCCCAACATCAATGCCCGACCTCACAAATGCGCTTCTGGAAGAATGGTGAAAATATTCCCACACACACTCCTAAACCTTGTGGACAGCCTTACCAGAAGAGTTGAAGCTGTTATAGCTACAGAGGGTGGGCCAACTTAATATTAAACCCTACAGACTAAAACTGGGATGTCATTAAAGTTCATATGCGTGTAAAGGCAGGCGTTCCAATACTTTTGGCAATATAGTGTATATACACAGTGGGCCAGATTCTCAGCGGCGCTACGCCTGCGTAAATGGATTTGCGCGGCGTAATTGTAAATGTGCGCCTGCGTATCGATGCGCGGTAAACACAGAACCACATACGCGAGAAAATCTTTTTCGTCTGAGCGGCGAAAATGCTTTAAGCTAGTGCGGCGTAGGCGCATAGTTACGCATCGTAAATATTCAGTTCCCATTGAATTAGCATGCAAATATGCAAATGAGGGAGATGCGCGGATTCCCGAAACTACGCGCGTTCGCCGTTGGCTACTCGTGGTGCGCGTAACACGAAAGCCTTGAGTAAACATACCCCTCATAAAAGCACGGGTAACTTTGCTCAAGACCGTGTGCAATTCAGCTGGAGAGCAACTACAGCAGCACCATAACGGACGAGCTGAGCAATCACACTTACTGGACAACACATTCGTATGCCAACATGCCAGGGGCAGCCATGGTCTTATCACTACTAATGTATGCAGAGGAAGAGGAGCATAGAATGAGGAGGAGGAGGGGGGCACGTGAGAAGATCTACCGAGCGCGCATGAGCCTCTTTGGCATGGGGGATGAGGAGGTGTATCGCATCTTCAGATTCAGCCCTGCTGCCATCCTGGAACTAACCACAGCCCTGCAGGATGACATCACCAGCCAGACATACCGCTCACATGCACTGCAGCCACTGGTGAAGGTCCTGGCAACACTCCATTTCCTGGCCAGTGGATCATTCCAGCGTACAAGTGGAGTGGTGGCTGGGATGTCACAAACCAGCATAAGCAGATGTCTGCACCAGGTTATCCCTGCAATCCTCAAATGCATGTCCCACCACATCATCAGACCCACCATTGAGCAACTGCGGCAGAAGGCAATGACAAATTTCTACAGAATTGACGGATTCCCACGCACCATCGGGGCCATTGATTGCACACATGTGGCACTCCAGCCCCCCAGTGCCACAGAGCACATATACCGCAATCGGAAGCATTGGCACTCCATCAACGTACAGGTGATAGCCGATGCCAAATACCTCATATGGCACGTCCGTGCCAAAGACCCCGGGTCCAGCCATAACAGCTACATATACCGTCAAAGCAACATCCCAGAAGATTTTGAGCAGGACATGTATGGGGACAGCTGGCTGGTTGGTGAGTGACATGGGTGGCAGGCATGACTGTCCCCCCCCATGATGCACATATCACAAGGGGCACATGCATGACTAACATCCTCCTGTCTTTTCCCTTACAGGTGACTCTGCATATGTACTTGGACCCCATCTCATGACTCCTTTCCGGAACCCCCAAACCAGAGGAGAGAGAAGATACAATGAAGCACACATCAAAACCTGTGCAGTAGTGGAGCGCACATTTGGCCTCCTGAAGTCCCGTTTCCGATGCCTGGATAGTCTGGGGGGGCCCTATTGTATTCCCCCAACTTTGTGGGTCTGATCATCGGTGCATGTTGCATTCTGCACAACTTTGCCATGAGAAAGGGCCTGCAGATTGCCCTACGTGATGACCTGACCCCCCAACCACACAGCCCCCCCTGCCAGAGGAGACCCCGTCAGCTGATATAAGAGCAGTCAGGAGGGTCCTCGTGTTACGAATCTTTGACCGTTAAACACACACATACAGCATGGCACACAGACAATGCACGCGTGTACACCACTGTGGTCCCTAGATCACACACCCCACATCCACATCACATTGGATTAGCCCAAGTCCAGCATGTAGGACTTGGGAGCAGCAACGTCACGTCAAGGCCCCAATGATGTTGCTGTCCATTCATACACCATTCACACAGCCGTGGGGATAACTTCTCCCCAACGGCCGAGGATGACACCCCTTACTGGCAGGAGTGCCACCCCCTCACATTCACACACCATTCACACTGCACCGTGTGCAGTATCAATTTAAAAAAAAAAGCTCTTACCCAGAGCATAATATAAAAAAATAAAAAAGCTCTTACCCAGAGCATAATATAAAAAAAAATAAAAAAGCTCTTACCCAGAGCATAATATAAAAAAATTTAAAAGCTCTTACCCAGAGCATAATATAAAAAAATAAAAAAGCTCTTACCCAGAGCAAAATAATAAGAAATAAAAAAAATAATGGGCCTGGTGGGGGCTCCGCCTGGTGCCCCGGCTCCTGCCCCTCACTTGCCTGGGGGCAGCCACAGGTGGGGGGTGGGGTAGCAGGTGGAGGAGGAGCATCCCCACGTCCCTCCCTGGCTGCCTGCATGCCCTCCAGGGCAACCGCTATGCGGGTCTGCACAGCAGTCTGCTCCTCGACTGCAAGGCGCAGGGCATGAACCTCCCCTACAAGGTCGGAGGTGGTCGCCTGCAGCTCCCCCAGGCTGGTCAGCGTTGCTGCGCTGTTGCCAGCAAGGTCTTGGATGGCATCTGTAACGTGTCCCGAGGAGGCCAGGCTGTCGGCCAGGCGCCTCATCTCCTCCACGACCTCTGACAGGTGCCGATTTTGCTGGTCCTGCTGTCTGGCCAGCTGTTCCGGCAGGACCTTATGAACACCCCTGGTCTTGCACGTCGCCTTCCGGGGAGTGGCAGGGGACCGGGCATAAGGGGAGGATGTTGAGGGGCCGGAGATGAGGGGGGGGGGAACAGAGGGACTGGAGAGGTTGGGGGGGGACACTGAGGGGTTCGATAAAGATGGGGGGATAGCCTGGGCTGGTCCGGGCAACCCATTATCCTCCTCCAAAACAAGGTACAGGTCCTGGTCCTGGTCTACGAGATCCTCTTCAACCACCTCCTCCGTTGAGGTGTGCCCACTTCCCTCCAAGTCCTGTTCCAGGGGGGCAGCCAGAGGGACTGGATGTTCGGGGGATGTCTCCGGACGGGCCCTGGCAGCCACAGATGGCCCCGCTCCCTCCTGCACATCTGTGGATGACACAAAAGATGCCCATGTTGGTTGACCCACACACTTGGCACATGTTCCCTTCCACCCCCACACATGCTACACAACAGATAGAATATAAAACACACTTACCTGTCCTCAGGGCTGGCTTTTCGGACTCATAGCCCCCAACTCCCTCAACCTGCTCTGTCTGCAGGCAGCGGGCAACCACCTTCTCCTCCTCAGTCAGGCGGACGGTGCAGGGTGGGCCCCCTCCAGTGCCCCTGGCATGCCGAGCAATCGCAGCCAGCTTGCCCTTCACGAGACGCCGCAGGTCATTCATTTTCTTTTGAATGTCCTGCGGTGTCCGGACCTCATGAGAGAGGGCATTCACTTGGCAAGCGACCTTCATTAGGATCTGATCCCTCAGGGACTTGCTGGTCCGGGCACTGTCAGCACCATGGAGCCGCGAGTCATATTTCTCCATGGCCCTCTCCTCTGGGGAGAAATTGTTCTTCCTCCTCTCCTTAACAACACTTGTCATTTTGTCCTGCACAAACTTTGGCCGTCACTATCAAGAAAATGGGAGACGTTTGCGCCGCACGGGCGCATGTGTGGGCGCATTATATACCCTGCGCTGGCGAATCGTAGGGAGGCTTTGCGCATGCGCAGAAGGCATCCACGTCACGGCGCGGGTCAACCACGTCACGGTGCGGGTCATCCACGTCACGGCGCATGCTCCGTTCGTCCCGGCCTGCATTTGCATGGGGTCACGCTTCATTACAATGCAACACGCCCACTTCCCTCCTACTTTGTTGTTGCGCAGGATTACACCGATGATTTTACGCGACGCAGGCGCATCTTGGAGCGCATTTACTTAGGGAATACGGTACTTGCCACTCCGCGTTACGTCGGCGTAGTGGATTTGAGATGCGCAACGCCTGCATAATTAGGCGCGCATCTACGAGAATCTGGCCCAGTGGGTATAGAAAATAATCACCCCCCCTTTTACCATAATCACAGCCTGAAATAAAGAGACCGTTTTTGTTTTATCCAGCTGTATTTAAAGTGCTGTTTTACACATAACATCTTCTTTACATTGACGTCAATTACTATTTCGCAAAAAAATCCTATAATACCGTATCACCTCTGTCTTTGTTATATTTTCATAAACCTGGGCCCCGCCCTGGTTATCCCCCCTTACAAGAGAAAGAAGTACAAAAGAGATTCAAGCAAAAGGACCGAAAAAGAACAAGGAAAAATGATTAAAAATAAAACGACATGCCTCCCTACCATCAACTCCTTCCCCCTCACACCTCTAATGGTTATTTATTCCTTAACCACTTAAGCCCCGGACCAAAATGCAGCTAAAGGACCAAGGCCCCTTTTTGTGATTCGGCACTGCGTCGCTTTAACTCACAATTGCACGGTCGTGCGACGTGGCTCCCAAACTAAATTGGCGTCCTTTTTTTCCCCACAAATAGAGCTTTCTTTTGGTGGTATTTGATCACCTCTGCGGTTTTTATTTTTTGCGCTATAAACAAAAATAGAGCGACAATTTTGAAAAAAATGCAATGTTTTTTACTTTTTGATATAATATCCCTCAAAAATATATATATTAAAAAAAAAATTTCCTCAGTTTAGGCGATACGTATTCTTCTACCTATTTTTGGTAAAAAAAATATCGCAATAAGCGTTTATCGGTTGGTTTGCGCAAAATTTATAGCGTTTACAAAATAGGTGATAGTTTTATTGCATTTTTATTATTATTATTTTTTTTTTTTACTACTAATGGCGGCAATCAACGATTTTTTTTTCATGACTGCAACATTATGGCGGACACTTCGGACAATTTTGACACATTTTTGGGACAATTGTCATTTTCACAGCAAAAAATGCATATAAATTGCATTGTTTATTGTGGAAATGACAGTTGGAGTTTGGGAGTTAACCACAGGGGGCGCTGTAGGGGTTATGTGTTCCCTAACGTGTGTTTACAACTGTAGGGGGGTGTGGCTGTAGGTGTGACGTCATCGATCATGTCCCCCCTATAAAAGGGATGACGCGATCGATGCAGCCGCCACAGTGAAGCACGGGGAAGCAGTGTTTACACATTTACACGTTCTTCAGCTTCGGGGACCGATCACCGAACTCCAGCGGCGATCGGGTCCCGCGGTCCTGGAGCTTCGGACCGGGTCGCGGGAGTGCGCCCCCGACCCACGGCTGGGCTTAAAGGGCAACGTACATATAAGTTGGTTTGCCCAGCCGTGCCATTCTGCCAAAGTATATCGGTGGTAGGCGGTCCTTAAGTGGTTAAAGAAATTGTTCCCTATCTATAATATAGGGAGTCCAGATTTTCCTGTATTGCTCCCTTAACATCATAGTAAGATTTTCTATTTGTTGGATTTCTGTTATTTTAGCAAGCCATTGTAATCTAGTTATAGAGGCAGTGCTTTTCCATAAAACTGGAATACATGCTTTCACTATCATAAGCAAATGCTTCAACAGTGAATTTTTATATTTTTCAGTCAATAGGGGGATATCAAACAATAAAAAAGCATCTGGATTCTCTCCAAGAGACACATCCGTAATTTCTTTGACTGTTTCAGATACCATTTTCCAAAATTCTTTTAATCCAGGACATTCCCAGAATATGTGTAGCAGAGTACCCACCCAGTATTGTAGATAGAGGCTCCTGCGCTACCGAGGGGGGTGGTGGAGTGGGATGGGGTCACTGCTGCAAACACCTGACACTCTGTCCTGGGCAGAGAGAAGTAGCAAATGGAAAAACAAGGGGGGTGGTGTCTGCGCTGTGAAAAGTGGGTGAAATCCAAGGGTGGTTCGGGAATAAATCCCTGGGCTGGTGAACGTGGGGGAGGGGGGGAGGGGTGTTGTTTTTAGAACAGAGTGATAGCGTACATAAGTTTAGTGTCAATACGTAAACCGTCAAAATGTAGCACAAAAGATAATATTGAATACTAAACAATGGCAAGTGACAAAGAAGGAGTACAAATTCACAAGCAGTAAAATGTACACAATGTGCTGGTCCAAGTAATGTGAAATCAGGGAGAACTACCGCTGAGGCCGCCCCTGAATGGGTGAACAATACAAATAATAATATATAAATCAGTGAAGAAATGCAAAAAAGTCTCTGAAAGTGTTTCCCAAATGTCCCAAAAGACAGGTTCCAAAGATGTCCCAGAAGACAGTTTCTAAAAGATGGAAGAAATGGTGCCGGGAAAGGACGTGGTACAGTGAACACCTCAGGTGGTCCCTAGCCCCTCACCTCACGGCTATGGAATGGATAGCCAAATAAAACCACCTCTGGCAGGGGGAGGAGGAATACACTTCAATGGACAGAAACGACATCAGCACTCAGCAGTAAGGCATGGAGAAGATACAAAGCAAGTAGGATGTGGTGTTATGGAAGTGTCTAAACAGGCAACATCATTCACTCATACATCAACTCACATGGAGGTGATGGATGGTGGGCCTATCTCCCACGAACACCGAGTTCGTCCTAAGTCCTGGATGCACACCTGGCTCCTCTTCTTCTGTGTCTGAGCTGGGTGGACACTTGGAGCAGATAGAGGGGACCCTCACACAGCATATAGGATGGGAAAAAGAAAGACCATAGTACAGCCCCGCAAAAATGGAACAGGTTTATTAAAACATATAGGTGCACTCACATTTGGATGATAAAAACTGGGCACAGAAACCAAACGGACGGCAGGGGGGTCTTGCTGCGTCAGGCGTGTGGACTCTAATGCTCCTCGATCCCTACGTGTCTCGTCATGTCACATGACTCCCCTAAGGAAGTTGTTGTTCTATTTCTGAGGTGTCTAGGCACCTTGTAACCGCAGCTGACATTATATATCTATTGTGACAAAGCATAGGTGACTTTTGGTAAATGTTTCCTTTAACATAATAAGGACTCAATGGTTCTCCATTATTTTACACATCCAGAAGATATCCAAAGAAAGCCAGGTCTGGAGGTACAGAAGAAAGTTGTGGGTCTCGGGTCAATGTGTTGTGTAAGAATTCTCAACAAATAAGGCTAAGTAATGGTGGCTAACTATAATACACTGAAACCATTACTGGTTGCTATGTTACACAGTGGTTTTATATTCTCTGGGGAATTTGCTTACTTTACACTGATATTAAATTGGCATTGACTTGATATCTAGTCTCGGCTGCTATAATTAGGTCCTGTGTTCTGTAAACATGGGCTTGCTTGGAAAACACAGACTACAACATCCTGAGAACGTGAGGATTGTTACAGATAAATGACCAGCAATTAGCAGATAATAGCATGTTCCTTTATAACTTAGGATTCTTAAAGTGGACTTAGTAGCTTTACATGTTTGCATAAATTACATTCCTGCAGGTTAAAGTATACAGAATCCTTATCATGTCCTATATGGAAAGCTCTACTTTTTAGCACAAATGGCAGTTCTCAAGCTCCACTCAAGTAACTTTGCCTAGACTGAGATGATTGCAATTTCATGCCTGCAGCTGATCATTTTCTCTGCCTCCTCTCCCCTAGTGATCAGACTGCAACTTTATAAAGTGTGACTAAGCCCTGGTTCACACTGGGCTGCGGAAGTGAAATCGTGCAAGCTCAGCTGAACTCGCACGATTTCACTCCCGCTGGCAGTCCCGATTTCGGCTGCGATTTAAGAGACATCTGTGCAGATGTCAATGTAAATCGCGTCCTGAAATCGCAAAAAGTAGTACAGGAACTACTTTTTGAAATCGGTGCAGCGCCACAGATGCGGCGTCGCACCGATTAGGACGGTGTCATTGCCGACAATTGCCGGCAAATGCCGCTGATTTGAGATGCGATTTCACATGTGAAATCGCATCTCAAATCGAACTAAATCGTACCCAGTGTGAACCTGGGCTAAAGAGTTCAAAAAATAAACTGCAAGCAGGCAGTTTTTTGTTTTTGTTTTTTGTTTTTTAAAGCAGAAGAGACTTACTACAGTGAGGGAAACAATGATTTGATCCCCTGCTGATTTTGTACGTTTGCCCACTGACAAAGAAATGATTAGTCTATCATTTTAATGGTATGTTTATTTTAACAGTGAGAGACAGAACAACAGCAAAAATATCCAGAAAAATGCATTTAAAAAAAGTTATAAATTCAGTTGCATTTTAATAAGTGAAATAAGTATTTGACCCCTTCGCAAAACATGACTTAGTACTTGGTGGCCCCTGTTGGCAATCACAGAGATCCGACGTTTCTTGTAGTTGGCCACCAGGTTTGCTCGCATCTCAGGAGGGATGTTTGTCCCACCTCCTCTCCAAGTCATTAAGGTTTCGAGGCTGACATTTTGTAACACAAACATTCAGCTCCCTCCACATATTTTCTATGGGATTAAGACTGCCTAGGCCACTTCAAGACCTTCTTGAGCTACTACTACTTTGTACTTCTTCTTGAGCCACTACTTTGTTGCCTTGGCCGTGTGTTTTGGGTCATTGTCACACTGGAATACCAATCCACGCCCCATTTTCAATGCCCTGGCTGAGGGAAGGAGGTTCTTACCAAAGTTTTGACGGTACATGGCCCCGTGCATCGTCCCTTTGATGCTGTGAAGTTGTCCAGTCTCCATAGCAGAAAACCCCCCTCAAAGCATAATGTTTCCACCTCCATGCTTGACGGTGGGGTTGGTGTTCCTTTTAAGGCTGGGTTCACACTTGTCCGACATAGGAGCTAATGTCGCATGACGTATAAAAAATCAATGTTAACCTATGGGAGCTGTCTTAACTGGTTCAACACAAGTCGGTCCGACTTTGAAAAAAGTTCCTGCACTACTTTGGTCTGACTTTGATCCTACTTCAGCCCATTGAATATCATTGAAGTCGGATTAAAGTAGGATCCTTGTCCTAACCATTGGACTTTTGACATCCGACATGTGATTACAGCACCAGTAAAATAAATTTATCTCACACTGGGATTGTTTTGATTGGTCAAAAACAAGTCAGACTATCACAAATCACAGATATTCAATGGGCTGAAGTAGGATCAATGTAGGACCAAAGTAGTACATTGGGAGCTCATGTCGCATGACATGTGAAAATCAATGTTTCCCTATGAGAGCCGTCTTAACTGGTCCTACACAAGTCGGTCCAACTTTGAAAATGCTCACTGTACTACTTTGGTCCTACATTGATCCTACTTCAGCCCATTGAATATCATTGAAGTCGGACCAAAGTAGGAGCCTTGTCCTAACCATCCGGCTTTTGACATCTGACATGTGATTACAGCAGCAGTAAAGGGAATTTATCTCACTCTGGGATTGTTTTGATTGGTCAAAAACAAGTCAGACTATCACAAAGTCGGATCAAAGTAGTATCCTGTTCATGAAAGTAGGATGGATGTAGGACCAATGTAGGACAGATGTCGCAGAGCAAAGTAGGATGAAAGTAGTACTGCTGTCGTGTAGTATAGTGTGAACCCAGCCTTAAGCCTGGATCCTTCTAAGAGTCAAGCAGAGTTACCCAGTGTGCTGTGAACAAAATATATCATCCCTGCTCATGCTTGCTGGACCACGTGTCAGCAGTAACCTGGACATGGTAGCTGACTGCCTTGCCCAACAATGCCACAACATTGCCTTACACATGATGGTAGAGAGCTGGAATGGCCTTACGTGAAAAGAAATAGCGACTGGGAACCTGCCATTGTGGTACAGCACATTCTGCAAATTTACGGAAGGGGGCAGAATCCACCAGGCGAAAAGGCACAAGCTTGCATTTAGGAACTGGGCATGTACTGTCAACATTTTTTATGCACCTGACAGGTGCATATCATTGCACTTTTTGACAGCAAGGCCAATTCTTGCTTTCATCAAGAGTATCTGTATAGGGTTTTACTGTTTGAAGGCCCCACGACATCCAAAGAACAATTTTTCCTACAGAAGTAGAAATCCAAAGTCTGGGGTAGAGACACCAGAATTTATTCAAAAAATGCCTAATCTTGTGCACTACATTGTGGCCTCATCATACAGACTGGCTACAAAATAAAGAAAGCTTGAAGGTAATGTCATTTTTTGCGCTTTATAAATATAATTATTGCTGCAGCAGCATCTATACATAGTACAGATGTGCCACTTTACAGGTGGACTAAGAGGACCCCCCAGGCCCTATATTGAAAGGAATTTTTCGGAGCTGCGGTGGCACTGCGCTGACAAGCCGTTCACCTTTGCAGCTAAGGATTCGGATCCTAGTCTTGGCTGCATGTTAATTGAGTTTGGTGGTCTCAGCCCGGCTCCCGGTGGGTGTGCTATGCGAGGTAAGCCTGCGCTTAGTACGCCCACCACACTTACACGCACTCGAAATTGGGTTAACATGCACACACTTTGGCCACGCGTTCTCTAAAAAAGAGAGGCGAAGGACTAACAGGGCTGGCTGAGCGGGCTAGGTCCTCTCACTCCCTCATAGGGGAGTCCCTCTGCCCCGTTGGGCTTCAAAGCGGAACAGGTAGGGCGGGTTGTGTGGGAGGACCCCCTCACACCCGCCATTGCCACCCGGGGGCATGGAGAAAGATGGCAGATTGCCGCTGGGGAGGCCTGCCTACTCCCAACTCCTGCAGTCCGGCTCCTCTCTCGAGTACACGCAAAAAAAAAAAGGAATTTTTCATTTTTATACTTTCACTTTAACCTGTTAACGCCCGCCCACTGTATATATACGTCCTATTTTTAAAGATGGATGTCCATCTCTTCAGTGGGCGGTTCTGTCAATGATAACGGCGGTCTCGGTGGCGGATTCGCCACAAAACCGCCGTTATCGGTGGCAGGAGAGGGGCCCCCTCTCCCGCTGCTCTCCCGCGCCCTCCGCCGCTTACCGTAGCCGTCGGTAGCGGCGGAGGCGATCGGGTCTTCTCTGCTGTTGTGTGGTGATGCGAGTGAGGGCAACATGGCCCCCACCCATCCTCATAGCTCTGCTGGGCGGAAGTGACGTCAATCAGTCCCGCCCAGCGTCTTAAAGGGACATTTTTTGTTAAAAAATTTTCAAATTACATGCTTTTTTCTATTACAAGGGATGTTTACATTCCTTGTAATAGGAATAAAAGTGATAATTTTTTTTTTTTATTTCAGTGTTAAAAATGATAAAATAAATAAAAATAAATACGAAAACTATTTTTTTTTTAAAGCGCCCCGTCCCGACGAGCTCGCGTGCAGAAGCGAACGCATACGCGAGTAGCGCCCGCATATGAAAACGGTGTTCAAACCACACAAGTGAGGTATCGCCGTGATCATTAGAGCGAGAGCAATAATTCTAGCCCTAGACCTCCTCTGTAACTCAAAAAATGTAACCTATAGAATTTTTTAAACGTTGCCTATCGAGATTTTTAAGGGTAAAAGTTTGACGCCATGCCACGAGCGGCGCAATTTTTAAGCGTGACATGTTGGGTATCATTTTACTCGGCGTAACATTATCTTTCACAATATATAAAAAAATTGGCCCAAATTTATTGTTGTCTTATTTTTTTTATTCAAAAAATTTAATGTTTTCCCAAAAAAGTGCGCTTGTAAGACCGCTGCGCAAATACGGTGTGACAAAAAGTATTGCAATGACTGCCATTTTATTCTCTATGGTGTTAGAAAAAAATATATATAATGTTTGGGGGTTTTAAGTAATTTTCTAGCAAAAAAAACTGTTTTAGTCTCGTAAAGACCAAATCTGAAAAACAGGCTCAGGGCTTAAATGGTTAAGCATCAATAAATCACTGCTCATTTAAAAATGCAATTTTTTAGAGACGTTTTTTTTTTTATTGATACATGTCCCCCAGGGCACAACCCTGACTCCAATAACCATTGTATGTCCAATTACTTACATATAAGCCTTTAAAATGGGCACTTTAGATTTTTCACATTCAGGTCCTATAGACTTCAATGGGGTACGTTATTTGGTTTCCGAACTTTCCCAATGTTCGAAAGTTCTGTTGTGAACCAAACAGGGGGTCGTTCGGTCCATCCCTAGTGATCACCTAAAAAAGGGGTAAAAAAGTGTTTATGTTTTTTTTTTATAACTATACACAAATGTTTTGCTATTAATTTTAGGCCTCTTGCACACAGGAGTAAAAAATGCCACTTTTTTTAGTGATTTGAAATGAGATGCATTGCTGTCTATGGGACATGCACACAGCTGAGTAAAGATCGTTAATACAGCATTGAGTACCAAGCCATAGAACAAATGTAGAACATTTTACATTTGAGTAATTTACTTGCATGTGTTTATGCATCTATGTGTCATGAACATGCAATAATGTCTGACAGCTTACCTTCTCTTCCATGTGTCCATTAGAGGCCTAACTCTCTTTCTGGCTGCCTTTTATCACCTCTCCTCCCTATATGGCTTCACCCCAGGCCATCCCAGGACGTCTATATTAACTAGTGCACTGCAGGTCTGCTTTGCTGTTTAACTTTGTTAGCTTGTGTTCCTGTCTGCCGTGTGCTACGTTAACCTTTCTGTGTACCGATTTTGGCTAGTTTCTGACTACTCCTGTTTGCCTGTTACCCTGACCTTTGGCCTGTCCCTTGGATACCCTCGTCTGCCTGTTGCTCCAACCTCGGCTTACCCATCACTATCCCTTGTGTCCTCAGTGGCTGCTTCCCCTCTCTCATTACGGAACGTGACCTGGGGGACCCCAGGGGCTACGACCTGGGTTCAGTTGCAGCGAAGGCCATCCTCACCACTAGAGGCTCTGTTGAACACCTGCTGGACCTTAGACTCCGTGCCCTGGGGAATCTTGGGCTCACGCTTCCTGTCCATCTGCAGCAGTCTGCTACTGGGTTCACTACGTTGCGGTGCACCCCTGTCTCCTACGGTGTGCATTTGTCACCTGGCTACAGGTGACCTGACAGTTTGAACAGCAAAGCAGACCTGCAGTGCACTAGTTAATATAGGCTTTCTGGGATGGCCTGGGGTGGAGCCATACAGGAAGGAGAGGTGATAAAAAGGCAGCCAGAAAGAGAGTCAGGCCTCTGGAAAAGAAGGTAAGCTTCCAGATATTATTGCATGTCCATGACACTATGTTTACGTGAATATAAATTGATACATTATAAGAATGGCAATGAAGAAGAATTTTACTCATCTATACACTTTCCATACCTATACTCAACATTACTCAGGTCTATACACACTGTTTTTTTACGCAAGGACTTTATGTTGACAAGTACCTGAGTAAACATCAGTAAATTATGACTCCGTGTGCAAGGGACCTTAAACTGAATGGATTGTTTTACAAGGTGAGGGTTTACATACACTTTAAGGGTGCCCTTCAAAATGACTACAGTGCTCATTATCATTAACGCACAAAACTAAGATTGGTGCATTGTGATGCCATTCTATATGAAGTGCACTTGTATATAGAAACTTACCATTCTACCCTGCATTCTGTAAGTAAAATATAATCAAGCCTCCATTGGCTGAGGTTCATTTAAAATGTTAAGGGTTGCTGTAAAATAGAGTATATAGTCCAAAAACTGCTATGGGATTTATGTGTTTTAAACAATTTTCCAGTTTAATGTTTTATTTTGTTGTCTAATTTTATTGTCTCCTTAACAGATCTTTTTTTTTCACCCTTGTAGAGTGAAACTGGTCCCAAGGATAAATACATTTTTATGTGCAAGAAAAGTTCAAGGCAGTTGCAGTGTCTCATACTTTGTGATAGAACAAAATCAAAACTACACCACATTTTCAAGGAAAAGAACACATCATTCCATAAAGTGCCAGTTCCCCTATAACCACAATATGTTCTTGGAATAAAAGTAGTTTGTGATTTCTGTTAAAAATGGTCAAATACATAGCAGGAATGATGCCTGTCTATGTGGTAGATCAGGAAGTAAAAGATCAGGAAGTAAAGTAAAATCTCACTTACTAATTGACAGGTGACAGGACATAAGATAAGGATAAATCTCCCCAATGGGAACACAGTTTTAGAACCTTTGCAAGGTTTTCATTGTTGAGGGATATTTTCCTTCACTTCCTGCCTATATGGCAGTTGTCAAACAGCATTTACAAGCTGTCAGAAGTTCTTATCTTTCCCAGCTCAATGCAATATTTAAAAAATACCATTTGGCTGAAGTTGGGATTTAAAGTGACAGCGCTTTTGATTGGACATAAACTGTAGACTCCCTACAGTCAAGCATACACTTGGGGAATAGAGGCTTCCATAGGCAAGATATGCTTAAAACAACTAGAGAAGCTTCTCACAAGTATATTGGTGCATTTCCTCTTCTGGTGGGCCTGGGACAAATCTAAATTTATTAAAAGGGTTGATCATACTGTTATTGTCTACAGCGGGGGTAGGCAACCTCGGCCCTCCAGCTGTTTTGAAACTAAAAGTCCCATGAGACATTGCAAAACCCTGACAATTACAGGCATGGCACCTAGAGGCAGAGGCATGAAAGAATTCATAGTTTCACTACAGCTGGAGGGCCGAGGTTGCCTTCCCCCTGGTATGGCATGTCATGAATTTATTAAGTTAGACTTGCAAATTTACTGAACGATCTGGTTTGAAATGTAACATAATATACATCACAAAAGTATGAAATTTAAAATTATGAGCCACAAAAAGGTAAAGACTTGAATTATCTGGGCAATGTTGGATAAATATGTAGCCATTTGCTTGGCTAGGAATAGAGAGTGAGGAAAACACTAGTTGCAGTTGTATGTGACTGGGTGGTGAGCTGCAATATCGCTGGGACTGATGAGCTGCTGGTGTGGGGATTTGCTATCTCCTGTTAGAGAGACTGAGCCCTTTAGGAACTGACCATACAGCCATCTAGTAGCCTTAGTGCTGCCTGCAGGCTTGACTGGGGCTATTCTAATGTGCGCCAACAGTACAATTTGGCTCCATTGCTAGCCGGCTGAAAAGTTAGGATTATAGACTGTGCACAGAGACCTTCACCTATTGCTTATGCTAAAAGGTACCTTTCAGGGGACATTGCACCATATCCTAGCCATGTGTATTGTTATTCACATTGCAGTTAATGCTTACATGCACTGTTTATTGCTGACTTTGCTGATCCATAAATGAATCCCATTTACTCTAACCCATACCATACACTAAGTTCATTTACCACTAAACATCCTTGTATCTATTTCCTGGTGCTAATTCACAGCTGAGATAAAGATATCTAGATAACAGGTAACAGAGAAGCCAAATTACCAAATGACTCCTGCAGGGGTAGTGTTGCAGATTCCACAACCATATTTGAGACAATCTGGTTGCTTAGGGTGAAACATTACCTACATCCTAACTTTGGCCAAAGACACCTTAGACCACATGTGTCAAACACAAGGCCCGTGGGCCGAATCCGGCCCTACAGGCCATTTTATGTTGCCCTCGCACCTCTCCTGCCACTGCAGGAGAGCTCCAGCCCTTTTCTGGTCCTCCTCCAGACCCCTACTTTTTTGCTTTCAAGCAATGCATCCAGCTCCTTCCCAGCAGCAGCATAAGGAAAGGGGGTGCACTGTGATGTAAGGAAGAGTGGGGGACTCGAATTCTGATAGTGGGGTGGCTCTTGACATCTAATGTAAGGGAAGGGGATGCACTGGACATCTAATCTTACAGATTCAACTGTCCCTTTTGAGAACGATCATAATTCTGTGGCGGCCCACGACTAAATTGAGTTTGACACCCCTGCCTTAGACTTTAAGTTTAGCAACTGACATGGTAAAAAACTCCACCCAGCCTCGACCCTACCCCTTCTTCTGACCTCACCAGTCACTACCCAAACACACATATCCCAAAACCTTTTACTTACCCTCTGTTTTTTTTTTTACTGGAACCTTACACTATACTGCACATAAAAACTCAACACATTGAAAATGCATGTGCATTGATATGCATTTAGGGCTGGTTCACACAGATGCAGTCCAGTACGTTTTAAATCTGCATTAAAAAACGCATTCACAGTGTTTTCTATGTATTCCAATGGCTCTAGTTCATTGCCAGTTCAGTGTGTTCCAGTGCAGTCAACAAATGTAGACCATGGGCCAGATTCAGGTAGATGGGAGCATCTTTGCTCTGGAGTAACGTTTCTCATTTACGTTACGCTGGCGAAATTTTAGGAGCAAGTGCTGTTATTCATGAAGCACTTGCTCCTAAAGTTGCGGCAGCGTATCGCAAATGAGCCGGCGGAATTCAAATTGGGCAGGTAAGGGGCGTGTATTATTTAAAATAAGCGCGATCCCGCGGCGAACGTACTGCGCATGCGTCGACTGTCAATGCATCCCAGTGCGCATGCTCCAAATTCTGTCAGTGAACGTCAATGACGTCAAATCCCCATTCATGGACGTTTTACGCAATCGACGCGATTTTTTTTTTTCGACGCGATGACGACGGCTATACTTAACATAGGATACTCCACTAGGGGGCTGCTTTATCTTTACGCCGCATATCGCTTACGGAAACGTCGGAAAGTCACTGCGTCGCGCCCGAATACGATCGTGAATTGCCGATTCCTGCTGATTAACATATTTTTTCAGCGTAAATCACGCTGCCCCCGGCGCCATTTTTAAATTAAAGTTGCGATGCGATAGCGAAATTCAATTACGCCGATCGCATCGGAACTCCAACCCGGCGTTTCTTGTTTTCTGGTTACTCCAGCCTAACTCTACCTGAATCTGGCCCCATGTTGCATTTTTTCTGTATGGAACGCATCTGAAACGTGGCAAAATGCATTAAACGTCCTGAACTGAAATGAGAAAAAAAGAGGGGAAAAAATGCACCAGAGCACATAAAAAACACACATACAGAAACGCATCTGTAACACAGAAATTGTGGTGTGAACCTGCCCTTAATGCACATTGTGTTGCATCACGTTGCTTTTTTAAGCAAGTTGGCAAGCATTTTCATGTCATGTCATCTGTTGTAAAGTGACAGGTCCCTGGAAGATTCAAAATGCTAACAACAAATAATTTCTTAAATCTTTACTTTTAGTTGTGTTGCATTTAAATGCATTTATGTGTTGTGTTAACTTGCAGACAGGTTGCACATGCACACAACATTATGCTGTGAATGAGGCACATAGAAAAATGGAGCATTTTTAAGAATGAAGTTGACCAATAAATATGTTTATTTACAATGAAGTGATTGCTTAGTGAATTAAACATCATTATATCATTCAGGTTCAGGCAGGGTACTATCTTAGCATGAGATCAACTTACAATATATTTGTCTGTTAAATTGATAAGGTCAACCAATATATTGCAAAAAAGTTGCAGAGCAAACACATGACTCTGATTGTTTCAATTGTACTTGACAGAATAAATGGTACTTGTAAATACATTTATTTATACAACATTAAGGACTTACTCATACCATGTTTAGTGACCTTTGTTTTTTTCACACCAGATCAACGCAGGTCACTCCTAGGGTGACAAGAAAACAATGTATCCCCTCCTCCTATCTATCCTGCATACCATGTATACATGGATATGTGCACTTGTAGGCAGGTTACCTATTGTAGTTAGTTAACAAGCCAGTTCAGCTGCCCAAGTCAGAGAGAAAGGTATCCATGTTTTGATGCCTATTCTGGTCAAGTTTGCAGGCTTTTTGGGGTCCAACATCCCTTCCCATATATTATAAAAGGGGAGAGGTTTGGGTCCCCAGAGAGTGAAGTAAAAAGTGGGAACTATCGAAGAAGAAGGTTGCTGGGACACTACAGGGATGCCGACATTTGGGGACACCATTGTTATGGACACTGCCACTCTGGATTTTCCAAGTATGGACTTTACCCATAAGGACTTCACCTGTGCAGGTATGCTGGGGCAGCTGCAATTAGTGTTCATTAGGAAAAGGAAGTTTACTCTGTTGCTGCTGTTATGCCAAGTCTACAGTACAGTTGTTTAATCTGTTCTGAGCCTGGTTTGAAGTTATTCAAAGGGGTGCATGTTGGGTTATGGAGTATCCTAAAGAACTTGGCTCTGTAAAAGCACTATTGGGGGTATGTGTAACATTGCTACAGAAGGTTAACTCACAAGGCAATGAAGATAAGTTACAGTAGTTGCCATGGGTAACTGAAGATAGGAACAGCTACAACAACCAGTCGTTTGGCATGGTACCTGGTTATGTGACAGGTCCTCCAGTAGCAAGTGGGTCGGTGCACCGACTCCTTTCCTAGCTGTCCATCTCCTCCGGTTAGTGTTACAGAGATTCAAGGCCTAATTACTATCTACAGGAAGGAAAGAGTGAACACATATGCATGGGGACAGATATGTGCTTGGTGGGACACTATTCTGTTACTGGGAGTGAGATAACAGAGGTATGCTGGACTGGTGGAGTGGGTGAAGGCTCTGCATACCCATCCAAAAGCAACATATGTCAGTTACAGGTGTGCAGTGTCATGGGACAAGACATCTCACAGAGAAACTCTGTACATTATTTCTGCATACAAGTCACTCATTTCTAAATCAGTGTCACTCCATGTGACACCTCACAGTCGACCCTGCTCACATACTTACCTATTTTCAATCCGACCCAGTCAGGTCAAGTGGTCCAGCAGTTCTGGCTCCCCAGTGGGAGAGAGCAGCGGCTGCAGAAGGCCTATGGGTGACGTGATATCTTTGGGAATTCACACTTGTGGTGTGCTTCTTTACACAGGGTAGCCTGATGTGCTGAGTCATGTAACATGTGTGAACCAGATTAAAATAAGGTAAGTACACAGATTTTACTTATATAGGTTATACAGGATAGGTAGGAGGAGAGGTGAAGGAACATTTTTAAAAATAGAGTTAGCCTTTACTAAAACTTTAAAGTGTACTTATGGTCAAAATGTAAACTAATTTCTAACCTGCTCCTATTATGTATGTATCTGAACAATTTTGCTGTTTGGAAAACTTACTTTGTGGAGATGCCTGCACATTTACTTCCTTGAATTCTGGAACACATAGTCACTATGCCCTGTGAGTAGGCACTGCTGTGTCACACATTTCACAGAGCCTGCCTTTCTCATCCATGTCTTTATGGACCTTGCATTGTGCCCTGGTCCAAATCATTTGGTGGAGGGGGGATTATGGTACGGGGTTGGTTTTCAGGGGTTGGGCTTGGCCCCTTAGTTCCAGTGAAAGGAAGGTGTCAGCATACCAAGACATTTTGGACAGTTTCTTAATCTCAACTTTGTATGAACAGTGTGGGGATGTCCCCTTCCTGCTCCAACATGACTGCGCACCAGTGTACAAAGCAAGGTCCATAGAGACATAAATGAGCAGGTTTGGAGTGGAGGAGCTTGACTGGGCTGCACAGAATCCTGCCTTCAACCTGATAGAACACCTTTGGGATGAATTAGAGCAGAGACTATGAGCCAGGCCTTCTCGTTCAAATCAGTGCCTCACTGACCTCACAAATGTGCTTTTGGAAGAATGGTCAATCATTCCCATAGACACACTCCTAAACCTTGTGGACAGCCTTCCCAGAAGAGTTGAAGCTGTTATAGCTGCAAACGGTGAGCCAACTTAATATTGAACCCTACGGACTAAGACTGGGATGCCATTAAAGTTCATGTGCGTGTAAAGGCTGTCGTCCAAATACTTTTGACAATATAGTGAAAATAAAAGACAGGATGAGATATCCAAATAATGCAAATTCCTTTACTTCAAAAATTCCAAATGTACAAAGCTCAAAGCACAAGGCAACTGTACAGTTTCAAGCAAAAACCAAAAATATTCTATCTCAAGCCATGTACTGTATATTTATATATATTTTTTTCTTAACAAATGTGGACATTTCCTTTAATTGCATAAATACCAACCAGCCCCTGCCACCCATCCCTCTGGACTGTGCAGTAAAGCCACACTCATCACCGTAAAGGAAAATCGCAATGTGTTGGCGTTATTGAGTGCCTGGGGTTTTAGGGCTCCTGCGGTTCTCAGGAGGGCAAGTTGCATTTTGTTGCTTCCCTGAAAACAACGTAAGAAGTTCTTTATCCTTACAAGTGCAGACTACAACCTTTTCAAATCTTAGCTGAAAGACAAATAGTTAGATTCGCTTTCCATGAAATTACGGTAATAAATACACGCGTTGGCCTAAATGTCATGTGTAATAATTACAGTGGAAATGGCTGAAATTATGTCTGGCGATATTGGATTATGTTATAGTGTTCTAATAATTGAACTTTAATACGAATTTTTAGTGTGTGTAGCGGTCACAGTGACAATCTGTCATTTCTATGTGTATATTAGCGCATGTGGCTCACTTGATGGCTTTTCTTTTAAGAACACACATTACAGAGAAAAGTACATCGAGGCCTTGGGGATTTTTTTTTTTTTTTTAAACAGCTGCGTGAATTTGATAACGACGACAAGATTGACCAGCTGTTTCATTGTTTTTGGAACATTTCTCTCTGCTTTAGGTTATATATTGTCCGTGTTATGTGAATACAATAAAATATGAAGGTTACACTAATATTAGATCTCCGATAATAAACTTGTCCTGAAACGAGTAGGCTGTTTAAGGTGGCGCATTCGATCAGCTAAATGGAATTGCGTTGCTAAAAAACCATCTCTGCCTTTTTTTTCTTTTTTTTTTTTTTTCATCTACTGTTATTGGAATGTTTTCATTTTAAATGGGAGCTACGGTCTTTTTACAGGTTTTTAGTTATATGAGAAAGTGATTAACTCTAAGGCCGCGTACACACCATCTGACATATCCGATGAAAACGGTCCGCGGACCGTTTCCATCGGATATGTCCCATCTGGAGTTTGGTCCGATGGCGTGTACACACCATCGGATCAAATTCCCCGCCGGCCGACGGCGAGGTGACGTGGCAGTGACGTTGACGCCGCCACGTCACCACACCAGGAAGTAAAACACTTCCGCGCATGCGCCGAATCCATTCGGCGGCGGCGCGGCGGCGGTGCGGGACGACATGTCTGCTGGTAAGTGTACTAACCAGCAGACATGTCGGGCGGACACATTCCCACCCGATAGATTTCAAAGCATGCTTTGAAATCTGTCGGGTGGACAAATCTGTCCGCTAGCCCATACACACGATCGGAGATGTCTGCTGAAACGGTCCATCGGACCGTTTTCAGCGGACATATCCGCTCGTGTGTACGAGGCCTAAAGGGTTGTAAAGGTACAAATAGCTTCCTTTACCTTAGTGCAGTCCTCCTTCACTTACCTCATTCTTCCATTTTGCTTTTAAATGTCCTTATTTCTTCTGAGAAATCCTCACTTCCTGTTCTTCTGTCTGTGAGGCCACGTACACACGATCGAACATGTCCGCAGACCAGTTTCCGCGGACATGTTTGATTGTGTGTACGGCCTATCGGACAGTTTTCCAGCAGACAAAAGTTTCTAAACATGCTTAGAAACTTGTCCGCTGGAAACCTGTCCGTCGGACAGGTTCGATGGTTAGTACGCCCAACCATCGGACCAAAATCCCGTGAATGCGTCGAATTGATTCGACGCATGCTTTGGAAGCATTGAACTTCCTTTTTTCAGCACGTCGGTGTGTTCTACGTCACCACACTCTGGTCCGAGGGTATTTTGGTCCGATGGTGTGTAGGCACATCAGACCAAAAGACCACTTCAGACATGTCCGATGAAAACTGTTTCATCGGACATGTCTGATCGTGTGTACGCGGCCTAACTCCACACAGTAATGCGAGGCTTTCTCACTGGTGTGGAGTGTCGTGCTCGCCCTCTTCCTTGGACTACAGGAGAGTCAGGATGCCCACTAACACACAGCTCCTTTCTCGATCTGCATTCTGCAACATAGAGAGCATCCTGACTCTCCTGTAGTCCAGGGAAGGGGATGAGCATGACACTCCACACCAGGGAGAAAGCCTTGCATTACTGTGTGGAGTTACAGACAGAAGAACAGAAAGTGAGGATTTCTCCGAAGAAATACGGACATTTAAAAGCAAAATGGAAGGATGAGGTAAGTGAAAGAGGACTGCACTAAGGTAAAGGAAGCTATTTAGGAAAAAAAAATTGTACCTTTAGAACCCCTTTAACCACTTGCTTACTGGGCACATAAACCCCCTTCGTGCCCAGGCGAAATTTCAGCTTGCGGCACTGCGTCGCTTTAACTGACAATTGCGCGGTCGTGCGACGTGGCACCCAAACAAAATTGGCGTCCTTTTTTTTCCCACAAATAGAGCTTTCTTTTGGTGGTATTTGATCGCCCGTGCGGTTTTTATTTTTTGCGTTATAAACAAAAAAACAGCGACAATTTAGAAATATATATATATTTTTTACTTGTTGCTATAATAAATATCCCAATTTTATTTTTTTTCTCAGTTAAGGCCGATACGTATTCTTCTACGTATTTTTGTAAAAAAAAAAAAAAAAAAATCACAATAAGTGACTGCTTTGCGCAAAAGTTATAGCACCTACAAAATAGGGGACAGAATTATGATTTTTTTTTAATATGTTTTTTTTACTAGTAATGGCGGCGATCTGCGATTTTTATTTTGACTGCGATATTGCGGCGGATACATCGGACACTTTTGACACATTTTTGGCGCCATTCACATTTATACAGCGACCAGTGCTATAAATATGCACTAATTACTGTATAAATGTGACTGGCATTGAAGGGGTTAACACTAGGGGGTGAGGAAGGGGTTAAATGTATTGCCTGGGTGTGTTCTAACTGTGTGGGGGGAGGGGGGTGACTGGGGGAGGTGATCGATGCTGTCTCCCTATGTACAAGAGAAACAGCATCTGTCACCTCTCCCTGACAGGACGTGGAGCTCTGTGTTTACACACAGAGCTCCACGTCCCTGCTCTGTCGCCGACGATCGCATGTACCTGACGGACATCGCGGCCGCCGGGTACACGCATCGAATCCTCGGTGATGCGTCGGGACTGTTTTTCCCCGCCGCGCGCCACCCTGTGTGACCCCGGCGCCTCAGGTGCGCGCTGTTGACGTATTCTGTCAATAGCGCGGACCCGAAGTGGTTAAAGCTGAACTCCAGAGATGCAGCTAGATACACAGATAAAATACATATAAGGTAGCTGTTTTACCTACTAAAAAATTAGAATTTCTGTTCATCCGGTCCTGAGAATTACACAGCTCTGCCACACAGCACAGCTAGGTAGATAACATAACTTATAGTGAAGTTCTCCAAAATTAATACCATTTTAGTAGACTAAAATACAACTAAAACTTAAACAATTCAGATGACAAAAAAATTACTAAAACTAAAATGACATTTTAGTCAAGAGACTAAAATACGACTAAAACTAAATTGAATTTAAATCTGTGTCTGTAGTGCATGTTCAAACCTTAATACCATAAATAATAAACATGTTATTAGATTTTTACTCCAGGAGTATATATAACGTTTGGCAATTCTAAGGAAACAGTGTTTAAAAATGAATTAAACTTATTAGATTTTAGTCAACTAAAATACTACGACTGGATCTAAAACAACTCGACTAAAATACGACTAATACTAAAATGACATTTTAGTCAAAAGACTATAACTAAAACAACATCGAAATTTGATGTAAAAAATTAACATCAAATTTTGAAAAAGTTCTTTTCACGAAAAGCTTGATACACGGAAGAAGTTCCACGCACCAATAGCATGGCAGTAGCGGGTATAAAGTCTTTAGGAAAATGGCGATGATCTGACTTCCTGATGACGCTATCCTAGTGAAATGCATAGGGAACGGATCTTCGTTTTTGTTATACACGTGGACCAACATCCGTTCGGCAGTGGAGCGCACACATGGAGTTGGTTTCACAAACGGTGCCATTTGTCTACACTATTGGGCAGTAGCGTTGTGGTTTGAATATTTAATATATATAGACACGCTGATCGAGCTAGTGCTGGTCTAGGCACATTGATATGTAAGCACATACGATTGGGGAAATTGTTTTTAAAGGGAGATCTTTTAATAAAATTATGCACGATTACCCTGTTATTTTCTTTTTGGGTGATTGGTGTACATCTTGCTAAGGAGAGATACACTGCTCAAAAAAAGTAAAGGAACACTTTTGAATCAGAACTCCTGGGATATTGATCTGGTCAGTTAAGTAGCAGAAGGGGAGAGGTGTATACAGAGGGGGTTGTTAATCAGTTTCAGCTGCTGTGCTGTTAATTGAAATTAACAACAGGTGCACTAGATGGGCAACAATTTGACGACCTCCAAAACAGGAATGGTTTTTCAGATGGAGGTGTCAGACATTTTTTTCCCTACTCATCTTTTCTGACTGTTTTTTACTAGTTTTGCATTTGGCTAGGGTCAGTGTCCCTACTGGTAGCACAAGGCGATACTTGGACCCTATAAAGTTTGCACAGGCAGCCCAACTCCTCCAGGATGGCACATCAATACGTGTCATTGCCAAAAGGTTTGCTGTGGCTCCCAGCACAGTCTCAAGAGCATGGAGGAGATTCCAGGAGACAGGCTATTACTCTAGGAGAGCTGGATAGAGCCATAGAAGGTCTTTAACCCATCAGCAGGACCGGTATTTTCTACTTTGTGCAAGGAGGAACAGGATAAGCTCTGCCAGAGCCCTACACAATGACCTCCAGCAGGCCACTGGTGTGAATGTCTCTGACCAAACAATCAGAAACAGACTTCATGGGAGTGGCATGAGGGCCCGATGTCCTCTAGTGTTCTCTGTGCTCACTGACAGACACTGTGGAGCTCGATTGGCATTTTCCATTGAACACCAGAATTGTCAGGTTCGCCACTGGTGCCCCATGCTTTTCCCAGATGAGAGCAGGTTCACCCTGAGCATATGTGACAGAGGTGAAGGGTTTGGAGAAGTCACGGAGAACTTTATGCTGCCTGTAACATCGTTCAGCATGACCAGTTTGGTGGTGGGTCAGTGATGCTGTGGGGAGGCATATTCATGGAAGGACGCACAGACCTCTACAGGCTACACAATGGCACCCTGGCTGCCATTAGGTATCGGGATGAAATCCTTGGACCCATTGTCAGACCTTACACTGGTGCAGTGGGTCCTGGGTTCCTCCTGGTGCACGACAATGCCCGGCCTCATGTGGCAAGAGCATGCAGCCAGTTCCTGGTGTATGAAGAAATTGATACCATTGAATGGCCCCCACGCTCACCTGGCCTAAATCCAAAAGAACACCTCTGGGACATTATGTTTCGGTCCATCTGGAGCCGCCAGGTTGCATCTCAGTCTGTTCAGGAGCTCAGTGATGTTCTGGTCCAGATCTGGGAGGAAATACTCCAGAACACCATCCGTCATCTCATTAGGAGCATGCCCTGATGTTGTCAGGCATGCATACAAGCACTTGGGGGACATACAAACTACTGAGGACCATTTTGAGTTGTTGCAATGAAATTTCAGCAAAATGTACTAGCTTGCTGCATAATCTTTTGACTTTGATTTTCGGGGTGTCTTTGAATTTAGCCCTCTGTAGGTGGATAATTTTCATTTCCATCAAATGATGTGCCATCCTTTCATTCCTAACACATTACTCAGTCCATATCAGTATAGATATCCAGCATGAGATTTTTGTCCGTTCAGATCTGATATGTTTTCAAAGTGTTCCTTTAATTTTTTTGAGCAGTATACAGTGCAGAAAATAAGTATTTGAACACCCTGCTATTTTGCAAGTTCTCCCACTTGGAAATGATGGAGGGGTCTGAAATTGTCATCGTAGGTGCATGTCCACTGTGAGAGACATAATCAAAAAAAAAAAAATCCAGAAATCACAATTTATGAATTTTTAACTATTTATTTGTATGATACAGCTGCAAATAAGTATTTGAACACCTGTCTATCAGCTAGAATTCTGACCCTCAAAGACCTGTTATGGCCCATACACACGATCCGAATATCGGACGAAAACGATCGTCCGATGATGGATCGTACGATTTTCGGATCGTGTGTACACTACTTTCGACAGCCGATCACGACCGTTCATCCGATTAAATTCGATCGGACAAGCGCGAAAAAATTTCTCGTCCGATGTCCGATCGTCCGATTTTCGTTTAGTCAGTACAGCCGTCGTCCGATAATACAATACAAATACATTTCAACACGTGACATCACTTCCGATCGTTTTTTTCTATCGTACGATAATTTTCGTGAGTTTAAAAACCTATTTTATTTTACTCGCGATTATTAAGCGAAAAAAGTCGTACGATCCGTCGGCCGATATTCGGATCGTGTGTATGGGCCATTAGTCTGCCTTTAAAATGTCCACCTCCACTCCATTTATTATCCTAAATTAGATGCACCTGTTTGAGGTCATTAGCTGCATAAAGACACCTGTCCACCCCATACAATCAGTAAGAATCCAACTACTAACATGGCCAAGACCAAAGAGCTGTCCAAAGACACTAGAGACAAAATTGTACACCTCCACAAGGCTGGAAAGGGCTACGGGGAAATTGCCAAGCAGCTTGGTGAAAAAAGGTCCACTGTTGGAGCAATCATTAGAAAATGGAAGAAGCTAAACATGACTGTCAGTCTCCCTCGGACTGGGGCTCCATGCAAAATCTCACCTCGTGGGGTCTCAATGATCCTAAGAAAAGTGAGAAATCAGCCCAGGACTACACGGGAGGAGCTGGTCAATGACCTGAAAAGAGCTGGGACCACCGTTTCCAAGGTTACTGTTGGTAATACACTAAGACGTCATGGTTTAAAATCATGCATGGCACGGAAGGTTCCCCTGCTTAAACCAGCACATGTCAAGGCCCGTCTTAAGTTTGCCAATGACCATTTGGATGATCCAGAGGAGTCATGGGAGAAAGTCATGTGGTCAGATGAGACCAAAATAGAACTTTTTGGTCATAATTCCACTAACCGTGTTTGGAGGAAGAAGAATGATGAGTACCATCCCAAGAACACCATCCCTACTGTGAAGCATGGGGGTGGTAGCGTAATGCTTTGGGGGTGTTTTTCTGCACATGGGACAGGGCGACTGCACTGTATTAAGGAGAGGATGACCGGGGCCATGTATTGCGAGATTTTGGACAACAACTTCCTTCTCTCAGTTAGAGCTTTGAAGATGGGTCGAGGCTGGGTCTTCCAACATGACAATGACCCGAAGCACACAGCCAGGATAACCAAGGAGTGGCTCTGTAAGAAGCATATCAAGGTTCTGGCGTGGCCTAGCCAGTCTCCAGACCTAAACCCAATAGAGAATCTTTGGAGGGAGCTCAAACTCCGTGTTTCTCAGCGACAGCCCAGAAACCTGACTGATCTAGAGAAGATCTGTGTGGAGGAGTGGGCCAAAATCCCTCCTCCAGTGTGTGCAAACCTGGTGAAAATCTACAAGAAACGTTTGACCTCTGTAATTGCAAACAAAGGCTACTGTACCAAATATTAACATTGATTTTCTCAGGTGTTCAAATACTTATTTGCAGCTGTATCATACAAATAAATAGTTAAAAAAATCATACATTGTGATTTCTGGATTTTTTTTTTTTGATTATGTCTCTCACAGTGGACATGCACCTACGATGACAATTTCAGACCCCTCCATGATTTCCAAGTGGGAGAACTTGCAAAATAGCAGGGTGTTCAAATACTTATTTTCCGCACTGTATATATACAGTATATACATATATTCTTTAACCACTTCAATACCTGCCCATAGTCATATGACGTCCACAGATGGGATCTCCCATCCTGGGTGGACGCCATATGACGTCCTGGACTTTGTGGGGGGATATCTGAATGATGCCTGCACCTAGAGGCATCATTCAGATATCCTTCTCTTCTGCCGGCGATTCTGTGCAACATAAGAATGATCATAGTGGCGGTTCCGCCGCTTGATCATTCTTATAGGCGGACATCCCCCCTTCTGCCGACATCTGGTGCTTCTCCAGGCTCTCCCGTGCCATCGGGGGCCCGGAGAAAGAATCGTCCGGCGCTGGCAGGAAGCATAGAGATGACTGGTGACCAGATGGTCACCAGTCATCTCTATGACCATCAGAGGACCCTGGCGCGATGTGATGACGTCATGCCCGGGTCCCCGTAAGTAAACAAAGCCGCGATTGTGGCTACTAAGCAACAGTAATCATGAGATCGGTGAAATTTTTTTCACCAATCTCATGCTTTCCAGCCTGGAGGACCTGTCACACACATTTCCTATTACAAGGGATGTTTACATTCCATGTAATAAGAATAAAAGTGATAAAAACTATTTTTTTTTATTAAAAAAAGTGTAAAAAAATATGTAAAAAATAAAATAAAAAAAATAAAACACCCCTGTCCCCGGTAGCTCGGGCGCAGAAGTGAACGCACACACAAGTTTCACCGACATATGTAAACGCGTTTAAACCACATATGTGAGGTATCGCCGCGTGCGTTAGAGTGCCAGCAATAATTCTAGCACTAGATCTCTGGATCTGGACTAGATCTAAACTGGTAACCTGTAAAAAAATTCAAAGCGTTGCCTATGGAGATTTTTAAGTACCGAAGTTTGTCGCCATTCCATGAGTGTGTGCAATTTTAAAGCGTGACATGTTAGGTATCTTTTTACTCGGTGTAACATAATCTTTCATATTTTACCAAAAAATTGGGTTAACTTTTCTGTTTTGTTATTTTTTTAATTCATAACATTTTTGAAAAATGATTGCGCAAATACCGTGCAAGATAAAATGTTGCAATAACATATAATATATACAGTGCAGTAGAAGACATACACAGTGTTTTTTTTATCCAGTTTTTTTAGTCTCATCTGTCCACCTTAACCACTTGCCGCCCGCCATATAGCAAAATGAAGTCGGCAAAGTGGTTTCAATATCCTGACTGGACATCATCACGGCGATCGTTGTAGCAGGGTGTCAGTCTGACACCCCGCAACACCGATCTAGCGCAGCCCCCCTGAGGATGCCCACACTGGACCACCAGGGATGCCCACCACAGGTATGCCACCCTGTTGGTGATCCATTATTGCCAGTTGTGTAAACAAAAAAAAGAAACAGCTCAGCCTTTTTTTTGGGGGGGGGGGGGTGCCTAAAAACCTACAACAATGGGTTCAAGCAGCTGATTGGTTATTACCCAAGCAGGTAGACTTTCCATATTTGCTCTGGTCACTGAGTGGCGTAATAATTCTACAATTTAATTTTGCATGTAGAAAAGCCCTTTAAGGGAAATTCCCTAAGGACTCTGAAAATATTTACTTGTCTCTTAGTATGCCTCGTACATTAAACAAGTTTGTGTTTGCACAATGTGTTCTAACATATTTACATAGTTTCATAGTTGGCAAGTCAAATCAGCAGAGGTTCCTCATGTTTAAGCTGTGCTGAAATTATATGCTGCAATACAACACATACAGGCACTCGTTAAGGCAAAGCGTAGCAACAAACAATAGTAACCCGCAGCAACCAAATATAATTCAATATTTACTGTTCTTACTATTGTTGACTGAAGTCATCTTCTGAGTTCAAATTTTGCCTTCTTATAGAGCTAGGGAAGCGCACCCCCCCCCCCTCCCCAATGTATGGTTTCTCCCACTGGCTGCTACATTGGGGAAAATAATATTTTGATCCCCTGCTGATTTTGTAAGTTTGCCCACTTACAAAGAAATTAAGGGTCCATAATTGTTATCATAGGTGTATTTTATCCTCCTCTCTCCTGCACTATAGCCGAATGACAGCTACAGGGTGGGCCTTAATTGCTGGGAGGGCTTCAAGACATCCTCCCGTGCATGAGTGGCCTGCGGTCCCCTGAGGCTGATCCCTGCTCCTTACCATGTGATAAGCTGTCATACAATGAAAGCTAATCACACGTTGTAAACAGAAGATCGGTTATCTGCCCTTCAGTCACACCCATCAGTAACACCTTTTAGTGCCCGCCAGTGCCGCCTCACCAGTGTCGCCTTATCAGTGCCTATCAGTGCAGCCTATCAGTGCCTATCAGTTCAGCCTATCAGTGCCCATCAGTGCAGCCTCATCAGCGCACATCAATGACGGAGAAAAATTACCTGTTTTCAAACTATGAAACAGTTTTTCTTTTGTTTGTTTGTTTTTTTATTTCAGTCTTTTTTTCTTTTTCTTTTTGCAAAAAATAAATAACCCAGCAGTGATTAAATACCACCAAATACAAGCTCTATTTGTGTGAAAATTACATCCCTAGTAATAATAAAAAATACATTTTTACTCTTAAAACACAGTTTTAAATGGTACAACTTTCCTGTCAAATCTACTTTGGGCAATGGAGGGATTAAAAAAGATTAAATATTGCTAAATGTGCATTTATTTTGTAGAATTTTTAGCTTTTGAGCGCTTGGCCAGTATTGCTCAACACGTTTTCTAAATGCAAACTCTGGGTTAATAAAATAGATTTTGTATGTCGGATCTGCTCGTTGTAAATCAATAAATAAAAAAATAAATAAATAGCAGAAGGCGTTAAGTTTATTGACAGGCAAATAGATGTTCGTAATACAGTGTTTACCTTTAAAAATATGTTTGTCTTTAACATCAGCAGAGAACATGAAATAATGATTAATCTGCAGAAGCCTAGTGTGTGCCTTGTCAGCATCTTAGATGTGTATCTAATTAAAGTGTTTGTAAAGGCATTCTTTGCATTAGTGTAAAAAAAATCGTCTGTGTTCAGCTCCCCCCCAGCCCCTTCCCCTAAATACTTACTTGAACCAGATCTTGATCCAGAGCTGTGCCTGTGAGCAGCGGTGCCCTCCTCTCTCTTTCCTAACTGGACACTGAGGCAGCAATGGGAGCCATTGGTTTTTGCTGCTGTCAATCAAATCCTGTGAGGAGTGCGTGGGGGCAGAGCCAAGTCTCAATGTGTGTGTGAATATGTTTGTGGCGTGCACTGCTTTCTCAGGAGAAGACAGTCATTGTCGTCTACAAGGTAAGTCATTATCATGACTTCATAGTCAAACAGCCATAACATATAATATATACAGTTACATATAATAAAAAAAAGAGGAAAGAAAGCAAATATACTAAATGGGGATCCATACATTGCTTACCCAGAGGGACCCATGGATAGAGAGACAGCACACCAGAGGCACCCAAAGATTATCCCCCCACGGCGGACATGGAGACGCTTAAGGGACGCTGGCTTCTACAATTTCAAAATTTATATATAGTAAAATAAGTAATCCATTACCAAAAGAGGATAACTGAAGAAGAAAAACAGTCAGAAGGAAAGGAGCAGGAAGAAAATGGGGGGGGGGGGGGGAGAGGGAAAGGAAGGGAAAAGGGGAGGAGGGGAAAGGGGGAGGAGGGGAAAGGGGGAGGAATGGAAAAGGGGAGGAAAAGGGAAAGGGAGGGCTAATTATATCTTCTGCTCAATCCTTGGGTACCAAGATAATCAAAAACTCTCTCTATTTTTGCCAGGGGCATGCTTGGTGCAGCCCCAGGCTTTCCTTTTAAATGCCCTCATAGCAAGTGGCTTGCTATGGGGGCACTTCGAAGGGGGAGAAGCCAGCAACACCAGCAGGGGTCCCTAGAAGAGAAGGTTCAGGCCTGCTGTGTGCAAACGTATTGCACAGAGCAGGTAAGTATAACATGTTTGTTATTAAAAAAAAAAAATGAATCTTCTAAATCACTTTCAAGTGAATACTATTTATTATTTTGTTACATTGGCATCTGATAGTCAGTGGGATATAATAGACAGCAAGTAAACATGTTGGGCCAGATCCACAAAGGAAATACGCCGGTGTATCTATAGATACACCGGCGTAATTCGAATTTCCCGCTGGCGTGTCATTGTTTTCTATCCAGAAAACAAGATACGCCGGAATTACGCTAAGATACGACTTGCGTAAGTTTCTTACACCGTTGTATCTTAGATGCATATTTACGCTGGACGCTAGGGGCGCTTCCGTGTTAAATATGCAAAGGAGGTAGATACGGCGATCCACGAACGTACGTACGCCCGGCGCAGTGTGTTTACGTCGTTTGCGTAAGCGTCTGTACGGCGTAAAGATAAAGCTGCTATAGTGAGGCGCAGCCAATGTTAAGTATGAACGCCGGGACCGCGTCGTATTGGATGCCGTTTACGTTGTTTGCGAATAGGGAATCGCGTATATTACGTACACGTCGTTTTCATTGACTATTTTTGACGTGATTTCACGAATGCGCATTAGGGTACGTCCACGGCCGGCGCATGCGCAGTGTAAAAAAAAGCGTTGTTTGCGTCGGGTCATTCATAATTATACTAAACCACGCCCCCCACTAGTTAATTTGAATTACACCCGCGTACACCAGCCCATTTACGCTACGCCGCCGTAAGCTACAGTGGAATTTCATTGAGGATTCGTAATACGCTGCTATGGCTTACAGCGGCGTAGTGTAAATGGGATACGCCGCGCGGGCCTCCCATCTTTGTGGATCTGGCCCGTTGAAATCAGAAAAAATGGGCTTGCAGTTTGTTTGTGTATGGGCCTGCATGGCCACAGACCGATCAGGGTGTCCATGCTTATCCGTGTCCACAGCCACAATGTGCATGTAAGCATCAGAATTAGACCATGGAGCAATGGAAAAAGGTGGCCTGGTCTGATGAATCACCTTTTCTTTTACATCATGTAGGTGGCCAGGTGCTTATGTGTTGCTTACCCAGGAAAGAGATGATGCCAGGATGAAGTACAGGAAGAAGGCCCTTCAGAGATATAATGGAGTCTATGACAAGTCAGGGCTGTGTTGGCAACAAAAGGGGGGTCTACTAAATATTAGGTGGGTGCTCATAAAGTTATGGCTAATCATTGTAATTGGCTCATTGAAAGTTACAATACATGCTTTTTATTATTTAATTGATGATTGCTGATGCAGAACAAATTGGATTTGCTGGAAGGGCTGGATTCCATAAGTGAAAAAGATATTCCCTATACCAATACCACCAATTAAGTTGTCTCAACTTCAATGGCCCCACCCCTGCAGTGCTACATATTAGTGCTTTTGATGTGACTGTGCATATAAAAAATATCTTATCTTATATATATAACTAATGACCTGCTCTGTTTTATAAGCTTTTATACACTACTCGGTTATTTAGACACTCAACTTAAATCTCACCTTAAATAGGTGTTCATGATTGCTATTTATTTTACATCTGCTTATATTTCAAGATAAATATATAGGTGTATATCGTGTTTGCAGCTTTTGGTCTGTAACTTGGAAGAATTTTGTTATTTCCTGTTTGATAAGTACAAAAAAAAAACACCTGTTGATCTTGTCAGAAATTCAGAGCTGTCCTGTGCACACTTCCTGTTTTATCTCAAAGAGACTCTTTAGCCCTCCTAGTTCTTAGTGGATGAAAAAAAACTATTCACCTTTATGTTGTAGAAATCTGAGATCAAGAGTGTTTGAGCAGTTTAGCTAGTTAATTTGAATTACACACGCGTACGCCAGCCCATTTACGCTACGCCGCCGTAAGTTTAGCAAAATACACTGAGCAGGGCTGACACTTCTCAGGTTGTTAGCCTTCAACATGACTTATGGGTGCATTTTTCACAGATTTTGTTTCTTCATTGTGGTGAAAATTCAAAAATGTCTTAAGAAATAAGAGTCCCCATTGAAAAATGTCCCCTATAAAAGAAAGGAAGTTGGATTGTTTCCAGAAACAGATGACAGTGTCTCACAATCCCATAGTTTAATAAAATAAAAGAGAGAAACAGTTGAGAGGGACAATAGCTCTCCCAGAGTGAGGGATTTTAAAGTGAGGATAGTCAATACTGTTTAAAGGTAAGCACACGAGACACAAATTGTTCAAAAAATGTATAAAAATTTAATAATACTCATTAAAAACAGATATTCAAATATTAGCATGGACCACAATAGTTACAAAAGCGGTATAGATATCAGTGTGCAGCTGGCTAACAAGTTTCGCACAGGGGTGCTTCGTCAGGGCCTTGCAACTTTTCTTTTGAATTGTGTGGTTAACTCTGCTAAGAACTGAATTATATGTGCCAATACGCAGCCCACAAGTCCCAAGATGCCGTCTTGGGAGTAGGAGGCACAAGCCCCAGTTTAGCCGCCCGTGACTACCTATCATGCGCTGTACTGGACAATCCCCAAACCTGTGGACATAGAACACTACCATGGTTATTCACAGACTTCCAATCTGTTGGTGGGGTCTCCTAACGTTCTAATATCCACACATTTTGACCTAGTGGATCTGACTACCACTGGTCACTGCCGTGGCCGGTTGCTCCTCTAAGCCTTTCGGACCTGTGGGCTGCGTATTGGCACATATAATTCAGTTCTTAGCAGAGTTGACCACACAATAAAAAGAAAAGTTGCAAGGCCCTGACGAAGCACCCATGTGCGAAACTTGTTGGCCAGCTGCACACTGATATCCATACCGCTTTTATAACTATTGTGGTCCATGCTAATATTTGAATATCTGTTTGTAATGAGTGTTATTGCATTTTGATACATTTTCTAAACAATTTGTGTCTCGTGTGCTTACCTTTAAACAGTATTGACGTTCCTCACTTTAAAATCCCTCACTCTGGGAGAGCTATTGTCCCTCTCAATTGTTTCTTTCTTTTATTTTATCGAAAAATGTCCCCTCTATTCCCTTTCTGGTGGGAAACACAATTTTGGATTTACCTTCACGTTCAATCACTGATGTTATTAATTATCAGGCCAATTAAAAAGAGTTAATCTCCCTAACTGTGACACATACAACAATAAAAACCTGACAGTGGTCCTAACTGTTCACCACTCCTATCTAAATCTAAGAAAAGGTTTGCTATTAGTTAAATTTGAATTTGCCTTTGCAGTCCCATTAGGAGGCAACACTGCTAGACTATCATCTGCCACTGGGCAAAGTGATGGTGGGCAAATGTCATAATATATACTGACTCTGGTACGGCATCCCGCTTCGTGTCCAGTGGTGGTGATGGTAATGACAATCTCTTGATGGAGTGGTAGCCAAGATAGCAAAACCACATTAGAGTTCTGAGAAGGGTGATGGCACAGGGTTATAAATAGGGATGGGCTCCGGTGTGTTTCTTACACTCCACGTGCAGAGCCTGCCAGGAAGTCGGCATGGTGCTGCACTAATCACAGGCAGGTAGACATTGTCCCGATGCTCGGCTGCAGAGATTGGGAAATGTCTCACTGCCTGTGATTAGCGCAGCGCTGTGCCGACTTCCTGACGGGCTCTGCACGTGGAGTGTAAGAAACACACCAGAGCTCATCCCTATTTATAAAGAGAGAAAAAGGGAGTTTTTACACACTCTTATCTTTGGATTCCAATTATTGCATGCTCTAAAGCAGTGGTAATCAACCCTGTCCTTAGGGCCCACTAACAGGCCAGGTTTTATGTATTACCTTGGGGAGATGGAGACTAGAATACTGCAATCACTGAGCAGCAAATGATATCACCTGTGATGTATTTCAGTTATTTTGCAAACCTGGCCTGTTAGTGGGCCCTGAGGACAGTATTGCTGACCACTGCTCTAAAGCAAAGTGACTGCCAGACAGGACTTTCGACGATCTGTGTGTATGTCATATCATGTCCTCCTGGATCATTCCTCGCGCGGCCCTGGGGCTACTCTACATGGTGATCTGTCACGGGCTGTGTCAATGGCTGGGTCAGTGTACCAGCCTGCTGCCAGCGCTATGTGACTGCTGTGACCAATCACAGCAGCACATGGAAATTGTTAACAATAGATGGCTTCCTTTCGTGCCATCCATTGTGTACAATTGTGTTGCTAGCTGTGATTGGTCACAGTGACCACAAGGTACAAACAGGCCAATCACAGCCCATCTGTACCATGTGATTAGATATGGTCAATCACAGCTAATCACAACAAAACACACTATATAAATCAGTTTCATTCAGTAAAAATGGATGCTTAAAAAAAAAAAACTTAAACAAAAGAAATAAGATAAAAAAATAATTACTTACTGTTACCAGTCAGTGTCCCTGATCATCATCACACCTGTTATATGACAACGCTGTACTGCACTGGTAAAAAAAAATGTGCCTTTTTATTTTTAATTTCTTTATTTTCCAAAATATTCTGACCAAAAAATCACAACGTTCAAAAACTCACCATTCCTCTAAATACCTTGGACTGTATATTTTTCAAAAAGGTGTCATTTTTTTTCTGTACAGTTTGCCTTTTTCGTGCCTCAAAAAATGAAATAGGCCATCAGTAAATCAGAATTGATCAATTTTCAGATATATAGCATAGTTTGTGGACTAAAACTTCCCTGCAGACTAAATAATACACACTGATTTGGGTTATTTTCGCCCACAACATGTGGCAGAATACCTAAATTTATGAAGAAAGATAATTTATTTGCCAAACCATTGCACAGAGCAGGTAAGTATAAGATGTTTGTTATTAAAAAAAAAAAAAACTGAGGGCCAGATTCTCAGCTGAGATACAACGGTGTATCTCCAGATACACCGTCGTATCTCTGTATCTGGCACTGGGTATCTATGCGACTGATTATTAGAATCAGTTACGCATACTGTAGATTTGGCGTAGATCTGACTGGTGTAAGTCACTTACACCGTCGGATCTAAGTTGCAATGTTACGCTTGGCTGCTAGGTGGCGTTCCCGTTGATTTCTGAGTCGAATATGCAAATGAGCATGATACGCCGATTCCAAAAACGTTTTTGCGCGCCGTCGTCGTAGTTTACGTAGTTTGCGTAAGTGTAAGGTTACCCCTGCTATATGAGGGGTAACCTTGCGTAGGTCCGGCGTAAGCAATGTTAAGTATGGACATCGGGACAGTGTCGGGTTTTTCCGTTGTTTGCGTTGTTTACGTAACTCGTCACGAATAGGCCTGTACGTTAATTACGTTCACGTCGAAACCAATGTATTTGCGTCGTACTATGGAGCATGCGCAGTGGGCTTCGTTGACGGCCGGCGCATGCGCAGTTCGTTCGGCACGGGGACACTCTTAATTCAAATACAGCACGCCCCCTCATTCCCTATTTGAATTACGCGGCCTTACGCTGTCCCATTTACGCTACGCCGCCGCACATTACGGAGCAAGTGCTTTGAGGATACAGCACTTGCCCGTAAATAGTGCGTAGGCGTAGAGTAGATGGAATACGCTACGCTACGCACACAAATGGCAGATCTACGAGAATCTGGCCCTGAGACTTTAGTAGTCCTGTAGTTAAGTAGGTCTATTTATAAAACTTTCATTGGACAAATGTCGCAAGCATTTGTCCAGGTTGCACACATTTTTCCCATATTCTCCCAAATACTATGACTTCCTATGATCTTCAACCCCAGCTAATGACCAAAATGTGGTATCATTTCTGATTGAGGTATTTAAAAAAAAGTACTGTATTTTGGCCACTAGATGGCACTGATGATCATAGGAAGTCATAATATTAGAGAAAATAAAGGGGAAATAGATAAATGCTTGTGACAGTCATTAAACAAATGTTTTAAAAATAGACCCTTTGGTATTTTCATGTATTTTTTCTTCTTTTTTTTGTGTATTGATTACTTGTGTACTGTCACCTAGCCAAAAAGAAAGTAATATAATAAGGTTAATGATGAGGCCAATAGCTGTCCCCTAAACAGGTCCTGGTAAGTTGTAAGGAACTTCTGTGACCCCATTGAACCCCCAAGGGCTCATTTAAAATTCCTTTAACCACTTAAGGACCGCCGCATGTACATTTACGTCGGCAGAATGGCACCGACAGGCACATCAACGTATATATACGTTGGTGCCTTGGGGGGGATCGGGGGTCCGATCGGACCCCCCCCCCGTACATGCGGCGGTCCGCGCGGCTGCAGGAGCGATCCGACAAGTGGGGGCGGCTATCCGTTTTCATCCGCCCCCTCCGGATCGCTCCCAGCCAATGCGCGCGCCCGCCTGACCTGTCACTTCCTCCTCCTGTGTAAACACAGGAAGGAGGAAGCGACGTGATCTCTCCCTCGGCGTTTGTTTCAAGCGCCGCTGAGGAGAGATCACCACACTACAAGTAAGTCCTGCACCAACACTACACTACACACACACAAAATCACATTTAACCCCCGCGATCGCCCCCCCCCCTCCCCCCTGTCACAGTGTCACTGAATGCAGTAATCATACATGTATGATTACTGTATTTAGTGTCAGTGTGACAGACAGTGTGACAGTCAGACAGTGTTAGTGTCAGGGTAGCCCCCCCACCCCCCCCCAATAAAGTTTTAACCCCTTGATCACTGCCCTAGTTAACCCTTTCACTCCCTATTGCCAGCGTCACTAAGCGATCATTTTTCTGATCGCTGTATTAGTGTCGCTGTTCCCGCTAGGTAGCTAATTTTTTTTTAATGCGATTTTTTTTTTACTAAAGACATGCGGCTAAATAAATTTTGGCCTAAATGTTTGACTAAAATTTAGTTTATTGGTTTTTTATTATAACAAAAAGTAAAAAATATTGATTTTTTTCCAAAAATGTCGCTCTATTTTTGTATATAGCGCAAAAAATAAAAATCGCAGAGGCGATCAAATACCACCAAAAGAAAGCTCTATTTGTGGGAAAAAAAGGACGCGAATTTTGTTTGGGAGCCACGTCGCACGACCGCGCAATTGTCTATTAAAGCGACGCAGTGCCGAATCGCAAAAACCCCTTGGGTCATTTGCCAGCGTATTGGTCCGGGTCTTAAGTGGTTAAAGTAGTTGTAAATTTCAGTCATGAAATCTAAACAAAGCACATACAGTAAATCTGTTGTGTTTACTTGTCTCCCCCTAAGTGCCCTTTCTCTCTGGTGCTTCGTTCCTCTGTTATCAGCATGAGTGTCTTCTGATAATTTTTTCCGACACACGATATAAGATTTGTGTCGGGGAGGAGAGCTCAGTATACAGCTTATACAGTTACACTATACAGTTCTTCTGAATGTGAAGGGGGTGTTTTCCTTTCCTCCAATCAGCTCTCACACATTGCCTCAGACCTCTAACTGCAGCTTTCCACCTCCTCTTCTGTGATGCTGAAAAATGTAGAAGGATTTCATCTAAAATCATCACTTTTGAAGGGATGTACAATAGAAAAGACTGCAGGTAAACAAGTAAAACTTATGTAGGGGGATTTATTAAATCTCTGTGTATCATCTGAGACTGTTCACTTTACTGGGTATATGTGGGGGTTTACACTGTTTTAACCTGCTTTTTTGGTGTTTTCAATGCTTCAGTGATGCTTTTTTGAAGCTTCAATGAAGCTTGGTAAATGCCCTGTGGGTAGAACCCCAGCTCAGTAGTACCCCCACTCAGCAGATCTCCAGCTCATCAGTACCCCTGTTCAACAGATCCTTGGTTATTAGTAGCTTTGTTTAGCAGATCCCCAGCTTATTAGAACCCTCGTTTAGCAGATCCCCTGCTCGATAGTACCCAGTAGTAACCCCCAGCTCTGCTGATCCCCTTCTCAGTAGTAACCCCCAGCCCTGCTAATCCACCACTCAGTAGCAACTCCCAACTCTGCTGATCCCTTGCTTAGTATTAACCCCAAGCTCTAGTAATCCCCTGCTCAGTAGTAACTCCCTCCTCCGGTGATCCTCTGGTTTGGTGATCCTACTCAATTTCTAGTCCCCATTCACCTCCCGCTATATTTCTGCCATGCTGCGTGCCAAGAGTGACATCTGATAGTTTATTCTGCTCCAGTCCCCTAGCTCTGCTGGTTCTCTGCCTCTCATTTCTTTCTATATGGTCTCTGCTCACCTTCCGCTATAGTGTTTCCAGGGCTGGTGCAATGATTTTTGAAACCCTAGGCAAAACCAAATTTTGCTGCCTCTCTTGGCTCCACCTCCTTTGTCCTGCCCATGTATAGCCCACCTTTTTAATAAGACGCCCATCAAATGCAGTCTACCAGTGCCCATCAATGCAGCCTCACCATCACCCATCAATGCAGCTTACCAGTGCCCATCAATGCAGCCTACCAGCACCCATCAAATGAACCCTCACCAGTGCCCATCAATGCAGCCTACCAGTGCACATCAATGCAGCCTACCAGCGCCCATCAAATGAAGCCTCACCAGCACCCATCAAATGCAGCCTACCAGCGCACATAAATGCAGCCTCACCAGCGACTATTAAATCAAGCCTCACCAGCGCCCATCAAATGCATCCTACCAGCTCCCATCAATGCAGCCTCACCAGTGCCCATCAATGCAGCCTCACCAGTGCCCATCAATGCAACCTACCAGTGCCCATCAATGAATGTTTGCTTCCATTCATTCGGGAGTCCAGGCACAGATACAGTCCTCCGTTGCGCCTCTGACACTATGTGTGAACAGAGCAGTGGCTGCCTGCTCATGCTGAGACTTGGTTGCTTGCTACAGAAAGAAGATAGTAGGAACACCAGTGGCCGGGGGCACTGTAGGCAGCCGCCTAGTTTGCCTAGTGGTGGCACCGGGTCTGAGTGTTCCCATGTTGCACTCCAGGTGTGCTGTCCCCTAGTTGCTCTGCTCCAGTTCAGACGCTCACCTTCCTGCTGCTCCACAATACACACCAGATGAGACGTCTGCACCAGACACTTAATATATACACATGAACCAGAAGTGCCTGATGATGACATCTTTCCGGTTTCACTTTTTGGATTCCTAGTGTATCCTGGGATTACTCACACCGGCAATACCTCCAAAACAAAGCAAAGCTAACTGAATAAAAGCCTCTCAAAAGTGGCAGGTGCTGTTATCAAGCATTGCCATAGACTTCTATGGTGGCTTTGGATATTCTTTATAGCACCAAGAAAGAAAGATTGGGTATTAATTTTGGAGCAAAGCAAATGCAATGGATAACAGGACTGTAAGCTTAGATTGGCAATTAGAGTGCTTTAAACACTTGACCTTCAGAAGATTTACCCTCCTTCATGACCAGGCGCGGTCATGCCACGTTGTCCCCAAATAAAATTGACGTCCTTTTTTTCTTACAAATAGAGATTTCTTTTGGTGGTATTTGATCACCTCTGCGTTTTTTATTTTTTGCACTATAAACAAAAAAACAGCAAGAATTTTGAAAAAAAACAAAAAAAAACAATGTATTTTACTTCCTGCTAAAAAAAAAAACCAATGCATTTATTTTTATTTTTATGAATTTCTTAATAAATTTTGGCTAATATGTATTCTGCTACATATTTTTGGTAAAAAAACAATCCCAATAAGCATATATTGATTAATTTGCACAAAGGTTATAGTGTCTACAAACTATGGGTTATTTACTGAAATTAAATTTTTTCTTTACTAGTAATGGCAGCGATCAGTGACTCAGGGACTGTGATATTGCGGCAGACATTTGGTCAATAACTGACACTTTTCGGGAACCAGTGACACTAATACAGTGAGCAGTGCTAAAAATATGCACTGTCATATGACATCTAGGGCAGGAGTGCCCAACCTTTTGAAGAGCGAGGGCCACTTAAGCGAATTAGTAACCGGTCGCGGGCCACAATGAGCGGAGCGGATGGATGACAAGCTTGTGTCCACTCTGCATATGGAAAGAGTACACAGACACAGCCCACTCTACTCTATGGGCACTCTCATCCAATCCGCCCAGATGGAATGCACACAAGACTGTTTACATTGCTGCTCCATAGAGATGAATGGAGGGTTGGACCAATCTCGTGAAAGGGGCCTAAGGCTGCTTTCACACTGATGCGCTGTGGTTTACCTATACCGCGGGTGCAGCTCAGTGCACCTGTGGCTTTCCTATGGGTAAGCTGCACTTTGCTGTAGAATTCTATTATATCCTGCAGGTGTGGTGCACTTTCTGAAACTGGACCAAACCCACAGGTAAAAAACAAAGGTCTATGGCTCAGTGCAGGTAACCCACAGGTGCACCATGCTGCACCTGCGGATCAGTTTAAACGCAGCCCAGTAACCTCTGCAGAACAGATATGATCATTTATAAACTGTGATTTTAGTAATAACTTACCTTTAATAAGTTTTCCATTCAGGTATCACAAACTATTGTGGCCCCAGGTAAAGTGCATTTGGCCTATGACAGGAGCCAGTGCTATACAGGAAGCATCAGCTTATGTGGCTCTGCTGCGCAGCGGCTTGCTTGTGTTACCGCTGGCTTCATTCACAAAACTGATGCTCTGGGATGGCTGGTCGGCAACACCTGATCTGGGCTTGCCAACCCACCATCCCAGAGCAGGAGGTCCTGGGCCACATTAGAGGGTATAGTGGGCCACTGGTTGGGCACCTCTGATCTAGGGCAGCGAAAAGGGTTAAATGTGTTCCTAGCCAGTGTTTTAGTGTTCTGTGGGAGGTGTTTTTACTAGTGGAAGTAATCGAAATTCCTGACGATTGCCTGGTGAGCCCTGTCCTGTGTAAATTCCTGATGATCAAATGTGCCCACTACCCTGAAGTGTAAGTGAACTTGCTATGACTAAGCACTAAAGCTACAGTGCGAAATGTTAGCTTTTGTCCCAATTTTTGCTGTGGCATTTTTATTTTGTGATTGTTTTTAATTAAAGGAACATTTTTGGAGTGCGGCTGTCCAAGCTTCTTTCGTATTTTACCCTGAAGTGTCAGATCACATACTAGGTAATGTGATCTGGCGCAGCCGAGCCGCCTTGCCACTGTATATTAGGGATGAGCTCCACGTTCGATTCAAACGCATGTTCGACTCGAACATCGTCTGTTCGACCGTTCATCGAAATTTGAAAGTTATGGGTCGTTCGCGCCAATTTCGAGTGGCGCGTCACTGCGGCATTGTGCGCTGATGATTGGCCAAGCATGCACTATGACCCCGCATGCTTGGCCAATCACAGCACGCAAAAAACAGGAGAGCCATAATTGGCCAAAGCCAGGGTGGCTTTGGCCAATTATGGCTCAGGGGGTTTAGTACACGCCCCACACTATAAAAGGCTGCCTACAGGGCGGCCTTGTGTAGTGTGTTGCGGCAGTTAACAGAGAACAGAGAGAGACAGAGAGAGTGTCATTTTTTGCAGGTAGATAGAGCAGGCAGGCAGGCAGGCTAGTCAGTTAATGTTACAGTGTGTAGAGGATATATATACATCCCAGGTGTTGTACATATATTTATACACTGTATAGCTTAGCTAGATCGGTTCTTCCTAATTTACTGGCAGACAGGTGATTGTGCTATTTAAAGACGTTATCATAGGCATAGACACCTAGCAGGTACAATACTTAAAGGAATTTTTCATATTTTTTTTAAAATTTAAGCATCATTAAAATCACCTGATGCAGGAGCAGTGATTTGAATGATGCTTAAATAAAAAAGAAAAAAGAAAAATTCCTTTAAATATTGTACCTGCTGGGTGTCTATAGTTTGCCCGTGAAAACATCTTTGAGAACCCGGGTCTTGCCCGAGGGAACATGTATCAATGGAAAAAAAGTTTTTAAAACGGTCGTTTTTTCAGGAGTCCTGCTCCTGAAAAAACAACCGTTTTTTAAATTTTTTACCATTGATTCATGTTCCCTGGGGCAAGACCCGGGTTCTCAAAGACGTTTTACGACAACAACTTGCATATTAGGTTTTAAAATGAGCACTTTTGAATACGAACGTTCGAGTCTCATAGACGTCAATGAGGTTCTAAATGTTCGCGTGAACGTTCGGTCCGTTTGAAGGTTCTGGTGCGAACCGAACGGTGGGGTGTTCGGCTCATCCCTACTGTATATTGACATTATATGGTTGGGTCAAAAAAGTGTGTCAAATGCCACATTTTGAAGCAAGTGTAAATTGGATAAGTGGTGCTATAGTATGGAAGAGAGACTTGAAGAAATTTGACTGCCCTTTATTTGGGGCATAATACGAGACAAAGGAATAGAGTTGGTCGTCACTAAGCCCCTTTACCAGCAAAAATCTGCCCTCTGGGTCCTTAAATTCAGAAACCAGGGAGAACCGAGTTTTGTGAGAGAAAAACAAGCCCACTCCTTTGGTCTTGTTGTCTGAGTTTGCTAGGTAAAAACGGGGGAATTTTGCATGAATAAAGGAAGGAGAATAGGACTTAAGGAAGTGCGTTTCCTGCAGGAAGAGTATATCTATTTTTAGGTCATGGTATTGTTGGAAAATTTTCCAGCGTTTCACCGGAGAGTTGAGGCCTTGTACGTTGTGGGACGCAATGCGAAGAGCGGGTCTATGGGTGGAGGGATCAGCCATGGAGCAGAGCAGAGGCAAACGCCACAAACCCCCGACCCCTACCTTCATAGCCAGTCAGTTCCAGGGCTCGAGCTGTGACATCCAACCACATCCTGCAAAGGAGCGAAACCACGTCCGTCACTGAAAGAAAAATTGGAGAGGTGAAATATAGGAAAGAAAGAGGACAGTGAAAAGACATGGTAGAAGTAGGCTGCGGGGGCGAGGGGGAATCATATCCGCCTCAGAAACAATCATGGTGTCCCCCATCGAGTGGGTGAGTTCCGAACTGGGAGCGGAAAAACCGAAACGGTTAACGGCTCAGAGTACGGAAGGAGGTGCATTGGACCCGCTCTGTCCTCCTAAATTATAACTTCAAAGAAATGTAAAAGCATAAACAATCAGTGTATCTGCCTCGTAAAAACTCAAACAGATAATTCAGAGCGTGGCCGAGCCTAGCAAAGTGCGCAGTACACTCGGGTACACTCGGCTCAGCTCGGTCTATGTTGTCCACGCTCAGAGACAGCGCGCTCTGAGCCGAGAGAAGCGAGGAGGACACCACCAAGGCCGCAGACAGACGCCGGACAAGGCCGCCGATGGATGCCGGGCAAGACACCAACGAGGGGCATTCAAAATGTAAGTATTTTTTTTTTCTTAAACTTCCCTTCTAGGCTTGGGGTGCGGGCTATATGCTGGCGTGCGGTATACCCCGATAAATACGGTATATATGGGGCAAAGTCAGTCTGAAGAAATGTTCTTCCGGCTTAGCTGAAGTTCGCTTTGTATGATATACTGGAAACACCCTGTCAGTTTGACCTGGGTGACATGTAGGGAGCCCAGGGCTCCTCTGGAGGTGTCATGGCCAGACAAAGGAGGGTCTCCATGAAATCTGCAAAAGTCAAGATGAACATTAACATGGTGGAGAAAGCCATAGAGGAGAGGGGCCCAGGTAGCCGAAGAGGCAATAGGGCTTTAAAGCAAACCAGTGTAAAAATCCAGTAGGGTGTTAAATGTCTGGGAGTCAAGGTGGGACCCTGCCCAGAGAAAAGTGTGTTTAGAAAGAGGTAAGGGGGCTTCTCTAAATCATGGGGGTAGTCCTTCCTTAGCTTTCTTGGTCTTGGGCTTCATCCAGAGGGAGGTAAGGGGGCTAGGTGGCAGACGTTTGGTCAGATTGGACGTAGAGGTCTGCATTGGAGAGGGTGGGTCCTTGTAAAGTTATCCCAATTTCTGCAGCAATTGTTCTCCTTCCTGAAAAGTGGAGAATCTAAAGGGCTTGCCCTGGTATTTAAACTTCAGGCTGAAGAGGCTTTAAGCGCCCCTCTTTTCTGAATGGTGAGGGGAGAGATGTCCGCATAAATTTGGATTGAATGCCCCATAAGTTGGATGTGTGGGGTAGCTTTTCTCATCACCTCCTCCTTGACATCATAATAGTGTGGTTTGACCACAATGTCACGCGGGAGGCCATACTGGCGGGGAGGTCCCAGGGCCCTATGAGTTCGGTCAAGCTCTAATTTGTAAGCACGGATGTCATTAAGGAGGTTCTTGATAAGTGAGTGTACTGCTTTAGGGACATCCGTGACAGACTCAGGCAGTCCTCTAATTCTAAATTTAAGTCTCCTGGACCTATTTTCAAGGTCATCTATTTTTGCCATGGCTCCCTCTAGTTGTTTGTGCAAATCTTGAAAACGATCTGTATTTTGGTTCACTCGATCGATCGTGGCATCCACTTTATGTTCAATGCTTTCAATGCAAGAGCCAATAAGTTCTAAATCTGCTTTAATGTCAGAGGTGATTCTGGCTGCGGTCAGTGTTAAGCCCCTGTTCAGCATCTCAGCAAATTTTGAGAACAGCACAGTAATGTCCTGGGGCTGTGAGGAGATCTAATCTGCCCCCTGACACAAAGTATGGAACCTGTTAGTAGGTGCTCCTGAGGCATGAGCCCATTTATATTATCTAGTGTTTGGTCCACGAGTGACACAGTGGTGGCTGGGGACAGTAGACAATTGTCTGATAAAGCATACAAATGGTCGGATTGTTTGACAACATCCTGCCATCACACAATTCCCATCGGAAAATCCAATTGTGTGTACAAGGCTTTAGGCAGTGATAATGAACCTTGGCACCCCAGATGTTTTGGAACTACATTCCCCATGATGCTCCTGCACTCTGCAGTGTAGCTGAGCATCATGGGAAATGTAGTTCCAAAACATCTGGGATGCCAAGGATTGCCATCACTGCATTACATATTATTACAAACATACCTATGTCCAACGCAAATTTTTTTGGAAGTTTGAAAGGATCTGGAAAAAATATATTATTGCACCGTGTTGTAGTTGTAATTTAAATCCCTGATAAATACTAGGGGTGTGTTATGGTTGTTCTTCCTTTTTTTTTGTGGAGACCCACAAAAGATGTATAATTTACCTGCTCAGCAGTATTTCTGACTATCTATGAACACTTCGGATTATTCCTGAAAGTCTCTGAATATTTTCGATTATAGCTCTTTGAGTTCCTGTGCATAATATGGGAAAACTAGACGTGGTTGTTGAGAATGTTGATTTCACCCTGATTCTAAGATACATGTGTCAAACACAAGTCCCGCTGGCCGAATCCGGCCTATCAGGCCATTTCATGTGGCCCTTGCACCCAGGGCTTTTGTCAGCCAGAACGTGGTGGAAACCCAGGCCACCACCTCCAGCTCTCACCCTGTGTACCTAGAACTCCTAATTACACAGTCCAGCTTCAGCAGCTTTCAGCTTTTTGTAGAGTTTTACAGGTTGTGGGGCTGAATAGCACACCTGTGCCTTCTGTCTGCACCAAAACACCAGGATTTACCAGGGCTAAAAGGCCCCATGAAATAGCCATTTAATGTTAATTAAGTTATTTTCTCTATTGAATAAATATTGTTTCATTATGGGCAGTAGTAAAATACCACATTATGGCAATTAGATGAAGCTGAGGATCTAAAGAAATACATACAGTACGTCTTTTTAACAAGAGATGCAATGCAACAATTCTAGTGAACGCTGAAGGGATTAAGCAAATAAATGTAGCAAATTAAACGCTATAGTGAATTAGCAAATAAATGTAACCAATGGTTAATTCCTACAAACGTTCTCTAAATTTGTTATCTCTTGCCACAAGGATGTATCTATTTCATATACTCTTCTATTGGACATAATGCGGCATTTTACTACTCATAATAGAGCAACATTAATTCAGAAGAGAGTATAGCTTAAAGAACATTTGTTTTTTTCATATTCACACATGAGTACATACAGAATGGCTGGATGAATGCCCATGCAATTTTTTATTTTTTTTTATATAATTAAAGACCTTAGTAAGCTGTAAGTGTAACTTTGCATCCTCAATTTCTCATGAGAAATCTACATGGAAACTTTCCAGTGAAATGCGCAAATAAGAAAAATGTCAACACATTTACTCAGTAGAACTAGATAAGTTAGAACATTTGTAGGCTGTGCTTGTTCTTTTTCATATTGACCATTTGCATCGTGCTAAGTAAATATGTATATTTATGTATATTATTCTGAATTTCTGTCTTTAAAAAAAAGTGCATTATTGAATATAAGACAGCAGTGATAAAACATGTGATTTCAATAATTGTCTTTTTATCTCATAAATATCATCATTAAAGATTAATAACACTTTTCCCCAAAGTGTTTGAAAAAAATGGGAAATTTCAATAAAATGTCTCCATTTTGGTGAAATACATCAGAATAAAAAAATGAAGGTAATTTTTGTTGCTTTTTAAAGCTGAACTCCGGGCATGGATACATATACTAAGCTATATTATTAGCTATACTAGCTCTGTAATTATAAATACTTCATAAAATATGTTTTTGTTTTAAATGCAAGCAGTATAAGCATCTGGTCATTTATGGGGAAGACCCCAATATAGCCTTTGATTCGGGAATTGATAAAACTCGTCCGGTAAAGACCGTATTCGTCCTACAAGGCAGAGTCTTAATGTGGCTAGACAACTTTATTTCCAGAATAGATAATTTCTTTATGATGCAAAAACATATACTGTTGGTGCATGGGTCTGCCATTAGAGATTCGGCCTGGTCGGACCATTCCCTTCTCCGCTTGACACTTAACAACGGGTCAATACAGCGTTCGGGATTTAACTGGAGACTTAATACCTTCATCCTTAGCAACCCAACTCATGTGAGCGAAATCGTCCACCTTGTGGGCAGCACATAAAGCAACAATCAGAGCTAAACTAATCCAAATTTCTTCTAGGCTACACAAAGCTCACACGAGAGACATTGACAGGCTAGAGAAGGAATTTTCTTCCTTCAGCAAAATACATAAATACAAACCTTCCTCGAATTCTGCTGCAAGACTGGATTCGGCGTGCATGGCCCTAAACTTGGCTCTTACTGCCATAGCCGAGAAAAGCCTTAGATGGGATGGCGAACGGTTCTATCACCAAAAAGACAAACTAGGGTCTCTGTTGGCACAGAGATTAACCCCTAAAACTAGATCCTACACTTTACCCAAAATAAAACTGAACAATGGCCTACTCACACAGAACCCCAAAAAGATCATGGAAGCCTTTCATGACTTTCATTGCAAACTGTACGGCAAGGAAGGGAAGGAACCCTCCCCTGACTTAATTGACACCTTCTTAGGATCAGTGAACATCCCTAAGATCAGTGCACAGCACAGGAATGAATTAGAGGCACCAATCTCAACAGAGGAAGTAGCGCAGGTCATTAAAAACCTTAAACCTAACTCAGCCCCGGGGCCCAGGCGGCTTCTTTGTACCGTATTATAAGCATTTCTCCACATTACTCTCTCCATACTTGGCCCGATTCTTTAATTATCTCCGATCTGGAGCCCCCCATGATAAGGCATTGAACACAGCATTTATAACAGTACAGTAAAAGACCCCAGTTGCACATCCAATTACCGTCCCATTTCTTTGATCAACAATGATCTCAAAATCCTCACTAAAATATTAGCTGACAGGATTTCCAACTTTATTAGTCTTTTTATCCACAAGGATCAAGTGAGTTTTATACCAGGGCGGCAGGGCCCAGATCAGGAGAGCAATCGACGTGGTTTCGCTCTTGCGTTCTGGATGGGACGGGGGTCCCAATCAACAGGGGTTCCTGCTCTCACTAGATCTCACAAAGGCGTTCAATTCCGTCTTCTGGTCTTTTATGGTATCTGCATTACAAAACTGGGGTTTTGGGCAGTTTTTCATGAACATAACAGGTGCTCTTTATTCCACTTCAGAAGCTAAAATTAAAATGCAGGGCTTTCAATCGAATTCCTTCCCGATTCTACGCGGTACAAGACAGGGATGTTCCTTGTCCCCCCTGATCTTTGCCATAGTCATCGAGACTCTAGCCATCTCTATCAGAGATGTGTAAAAAATGGAGGGTTGGGACTTTAAATGAGATGCGATTAGCAATATGCGATTAAGTATATAAATGGAAAATATAAAAATTGTTTCCATAAAGACCAGGCTCAAAAATACCAACCCAAGAAGCACTAAACCAAAATAATCTGTCTAACTGTGATTAAAACAGTGGTTTAGTTGCAGTTATTTGCAAATACCTGGTAAGCTGCAGGCCACGCTTTAAGGCACTCTGTGTAGCTGCAGTCCTAACTATGATTTTTAAAGCCTCCAAAAGAGGAGCCCAGGTGTGCTAATCAATAGACATTCCAGCAAATCTCCCATTCCATTCGCTCTCTAGGGCCCTCCAAACACTCTCCTCTTTCTATCACGGACTATGAACGGTGGTGTGGTCAGGTCATAGAGCAGAGGGGGAGGATAACAGTGATTTACCGAGCACTGGCTAGGGTGGACTCCAAAACACTCTTTATGCAAGCATGGGAGACTGACCTACAACAAATGTGGAGTTTAGCAGAGTGGCATAACGCTGCTGTCGCTGCCTCCAAAGGCGTTCTCAACATAGCACTGGTGGAAGCCAATATGAAAATCCTAATGAGATGGTATATGGTCCCCATTGAGAATAGCTAAAATTTACCTGAACGCATCCCCCTTGTGCTTTCGCAATTGCGGTCATATTGGCTCCATGTTGCACATGTTGCACATTTGGTTGGATTGCCCCAAAATCAGGGTCCTATGGAACAAAATCTTCCATATTTTTAGGAAAATGACAGGTTTACCCATCCCAAAAACACCTCAATATGCTCTACTAAACTTCTTTATCCCTAGTATTCCGAAATTAGCCCAAAACCTTATTAAGTACATACTTCTAGGAACCAAATTAATGATCGCCCGTACTTGGAAACTTTAAAAGAAAGATCTCTTGGATTATGGCACAGGAGAAAACAGTCAGGATTCTCTTGGACACTGTTGACAGAACCAATGCTGTCTGGGAACCCTGGGCCAAATACATATCCTGTTCCTTGGCCCTTGCAGACTCCTCTGGTTGATTGTGAAGGAGCGAGCGCCACACCGTCACCCAATGCTTCGTTATCGAATTTCTTTCTCTTCCTCTTATTCTTCTTATAATCTTTCCTATCTTCTCTATATTTCTATTGGCTATGATGGATCTACAGGTACAGCCTAGACCTAGCTTAGCCGCAAGCTTTAGGAGCTATAGAGCTCCGAAAAAGACACCCTGAGGTTATCTCATTTATCGTTGGCCTCATGACTTTGGCCTTCCCTACGGTACCGCTTCTTGCTGGCCAGCCAGAACTCAAACGTTTTAGGATTTACCTACTATGGGAGGGGTGGCGTCCCTCATTTCCTAGCACAGTTTGATCCCATTAGGGGAGCTGGGATTGAGGAGACCTCACCTCCCTCTGAAACTAGCAAAGGTCGCTATGCTATCAACCATATTCCTCAGGATTCTGTAAGCTGTAGATGTGTTACTCATGGGAGTGTAGGCCGTACAAAAAACAACTTTGCATTAGTCATCAAATAAACAGGACCATAGACCAAAATTAGTTAACATAACTTTATTAAATAAATATATAATTTAACAAAAATCTCTTTTATCAATTTAATTTGTTGGTAATAGAAATGGCCGCGGCACCTTTATTGGTATAATAAATCTATATAAACATAAATATTCCATTTAATATTATTTAAATTCAAAAATACAATTTTAATATTATTTAACTTCATAATATAAAAAACTTTCAAAACTTTAAATCATCTCTTAAGCTCTCGCTCAGTCATAGAACTCGAGCGATTATGATAAATAAATAATAAATACAAAATTGTTCTTCAAGGGTGACAAACCACATAAGGTGCTGCGACAGGGTGGGGGGGGGAGGGGGAGCGCACTTCAAACCGCACTTGGTCACTGCTGACACAAGCCTCAGAGCAGCGGGCTTATATAGCCCCCTGCACGTGTAGAAAAACCGGGAAACATGTGAGTTGCACACCTGCAATAAGCCCGGGAAACATGTGAGCTGCACACCTGCAATAAGCCCGGGAAACATGTGAGTCATGAACATGTGACTTAAAAACACCTGCCTTAGGCAATGGAAAACGTGACTTACTGCACTTGTAATATTGTCTTCAGCCTGAAATATGCCAGCCAAACAAAATAGTTCAATATAAATATATTTTTCTAAATATACTATAAAACTATTTATTAAAATGTTTTAATTGAATATAAATATTGTTCTGACGGCCAGAATCCCATGATGTGGGCACTAAGTAATGCCCCCTTTCCATGTTGCATGTAATGTCGTTTCAACAGAGTTGTAAACATTTGTTCATGCTGCACCTGTTATACTATTTCCATATATACCTCAATAAAAATCTATTAAAAAGAAAAAACATGTAGCATTGTGTTTGTTGGACGACAATTCTTTGCCTTTTGTATGCAATACAAGTTCACGGCCAACGCCCTTTGGACAAAAGTCCTACGCTTTGTCCAACGGAAATCCGATTGTGTGTACGAGGCTTTAGAGCAGGGGTCTCCAAACCCCGGCCCGCGGGCCACATCCGGCCCGCGTGTGTGTTTTATCCGGCCCGCAAAGCCGCCCATGCTGTCACGCCGTTTTTTTTTTTTTAAACAAGAGAACCCAAGGTGCGGCACCTCCCCTCCTTCCGCCCACTGTTTGAAGTTAGGCTCCTTCCACGAGTGACGTCAGGTGCTGCACCTCCCCTCTCCCCGCCCGCTGTTTAAAGTTAGGCTCCTTCTACGAGTGACGTCAGGTGTGGCACCTCCCCTCTTCCCGCCCGCTGTTTAAAGTTAGGCTCCTTTCACGAGTGACGTCAGGTGCGGCACCTCCCCTCTTCCCGCCCGCTGTTTAAAGTTAGGCTCCTTCGACGAGTGACGTCAGGTGCGGCACCTCCCCTCTTCCCGCCCGCTGTTTAAAGTTAGGCTCCTTTCACGAGTGACGTCAGGTGCGGCACCTCCCCTCTTCACGCCCGCTGTTTAAACTTAGGCTCCTTTCACGAGTGACGTCAGGTGCGGCACCTCCCCTCTTCCCGCCCGCTGTTTGAAGTTAGGCTCCTTCCACGAGTGACGTCAGGTGCGGCACCTCCCCTCTTCCCGCCCACTGCCCACTGCTACAGAAGGATCCTAACAAACATCGGGCGGGAAGAGGGGAGGTGCCGCACCTGACGTCACTCGTGGAAGGAGCCTAACTTCAAACAGCGGGCGGGAAGAGGGGAGGTGCCGCACCTGACGTCACTCGTGAAAGGAGCCTAACTTTAAACAGCGGGCGGGAAGAGGGGACTCGGAGAAGGGAGCTGCAGAAGAGCTGAAATCAGCTTGTATGGAGGTCAGAGGCTGATCGTGTTACCGTGTTGCACAACACTGATAAGCACACTACAGGGGAGACTGCTACATTGCTGTGCTAATGGGGATATTTCTGGGGACATTGCTGTGCTGATGGGAACACTGCTGGGGACACCACTAATGGGGACACCGCTGATGGGGATGCTGTTGATGGGGACACCGCTGATGGGGACACTGCTGATGGGGACATGGGGACACTGCTGATGGGGACATGGGGACACTGCTGATAGGGACATGGGGACACTACTGATGGGGAGACTACTGATGGGGTCACTGCTGATGGGAACGCTGCTGATGGGGATGCTGTTGATGGGGATGCTGCTGATGGGGACACCACTGATGGGGTCGCCGCTGATGGGGTCGCCGCTGATGGGGTCGCTGCTGATGGGGACGCTGCTGATGGGGACGCTGCTGATGGGGACGCTGTTGATGGGGACGCTGTTGATGGGGATGCTGTTGATGGGAACACTACTCATGGGGACACCACTGATGGGGACGCTGCTGATGGGGACGCTGCTGATGGGGATGCTGTTGGGGACATGGGGACACCACTGATGGGGACGCTGCTGATGGGGATGCTTTTGATGGGGACACCACTGATGGGGACGCTGCTGATGGGGATGCTTTTGATGGGGACACCACTGATGGGGACGCTGCTGATGGGGACGCTGTTCATGGGGACGCTGCTGATGGGGATGCTTTTGATGGGGACACCACTGATGGGGACGCTGCTGATGGGGACGCTGCTGATGGGAACGCTGCTGATGGGGATGCTTTTGATGGGGACACCACTGATGGGGACGCTGCTGATGGGGACGCTGCTGATGGGAACGCTGCTGATGGGGATGCTGTTGATGGGGACGCTGCTGATGGGGACATGGGGACACCACTGATGGGGACGCTGCTGATGGGGACACCGCTGATGGGGACACTGATGAGGACACCCCTGATATTTTATACATAACTGATTTATTTTTTTGGCCCCCGAATACTTGTAAAATCTACAATGTGGCCCTCGTGTTGAAAAGTTTGGAGACCCCTGCTTTAGAGTATCTAATCTGCCCCTGGATACACAGGGGTGGATTTACTGAAGGCAAATAGATTGTGCACTTTGCAAGTGCAGTTGCACTCATTTTCCCCAAAGCCTAAAAGGGGTTGTAAAGGTGCGTTTTTTATTTTATAAATAGGTTCCTTTAAGCTAGTGCATTGTTGGCTCACTTACCCTTTCCTTCAATTTCCCTTCTAAATGTTGTTTTTCTTTGTTTTCTTTGTCTGAATTTCTCACTTCCTGTTTTTCCTCAGTAAGCTGTTCAGTAAGCTGTTCTGGCTGACTAAACACCGCTCGGATGATGGCGTGAAGTTTACTGAGGAGAAACAGGAAGTGAGCAATTCAGACAAAGAAAATAAACATTTAGAAGGGAAATCAAAGGAAAAGATAAGTGAACCAACAATGCACAAGCTTAAAGGAACCTATTTAGAAAATAAAAAACAAATCTTTACAACCCCTTTAATAAATATATTGACGCTAATTTCCAACATCCAATCATGTGCAAGCAATTATGCTGTTTTTTTTTTTTTTTGTTAAATTTTCCCTGCACCTGATTGGGCATTCTTTGCAAATTGAAGCTTTACAACCTTCACTAAGCTCTGAGGAAAATGATGCAACTGCACTTGCAAAGTACACAGTCTATTTAGTAAATCAACCCCACATAATTGTATTTTTGCTAAATGCAGCTAAACTGAATGAAGGTAAATGTGCAGTGAACATTTTTTTTATGCTTTTAGAAATGTCCTATAAATCCATATAAATTGATATAATAGCAGGTTTGTTAATGGCAGAGTACGAGGCCTCTTAAATGAGGCCCGAGATCCTCCCTCACTTAGCTCCTTTCTGAATTTCCCCAAATCAGCAAAAAGTTGAATTCCTTCGAAAAAGTTAAACATTCACGAACGTGTCTAAGCCTTCTTCAGATGCCTAAACACAGCACGCTCTGTGTTAATCTGACAATAGTGGCTTTGAAATAATTTTTTTTTTTTCACTGAACGTTGTCTGCTTTTCTTAAGTATTAAAAACAAATGTATCAGAATGTGCTTCCAAGGACAAAAGGGAAGCCTTGAAAAACCTGTGATTGGCTGCGTGTTTGTGCTCTCCCACGGTTAGTTTTAATTGGCTTTGAGTGAAGTTAGGATCACATTTTTTTTCCCTCAGTCTGTGCTGTACAACTCGGCACTATCTGACGTGACGGCATATCCTGGACTATTATTCCCCGTGTAAACTGCTGTATGCAGCGCAAACATGAGCCTGTATGCGAGGAGAGTGACCCTGCCTGCTATCACCCCACTGCTGCTACAGAAAAGGGTAGGGCACTGCGTGTGATTTGTTCTGTCAATGACTGTGAGCCAGAATAGAATGCAGGAACTGAAAAGCTTGTATTAAGAGCTGCATGACAGTATGTGTGTGTGCTATATGCTTGTAACATTTAAACAGCGCTTTACGATAGCTACTGGTATTTTTCTTACATTTTTGTTAAGTTTGCAGAGCTGTCCGAATAGATTAAATAGTTTGATATAGTTTTCGGATCTTTTTTCGGTTATTGGACTTGATTTACTAAAAGGACAAAGTATTAGCTTAGCAAAGTGAAACTTCAATGAGTTAAGTAAAACAGATGAAGCTGAGTTCACTTCAATTAACCAATCATGTGCTAACAAAAATTCTGCCTTTTCTTTTAAACATGATTGGGTAAATGAACGTACTTGAACCTCTTTTATTTTTTTATGCAAACAACGTTAAAACAATACAAACAAATTATCCAAACAAAATCACATAAACCTTTTTTACTTGGCTAAGTGAACAGTTAGTAATGAGTTAGTTAATCCCAAAGGGGTTGATTTGCTAATTGCAAGTAGGCTATTCATTTTGCAAGGGAATTTTCCCTAAGCTTAGAGAAAAAAGTGGAACTTCACTTTGCAAAGAATTCCTATTCCGAGCAAGGGAGATAAAAAAAGTTAACAGTATTTATGCTTGCACATGATTGGATGATGGAAGTCAGCAAAGCTTCATCATATTCACTAAGCTTGGGGAAAATTCCCCTGCAAAGCAAACAGCTTATTTGTCTTTAGTAAATTATCCCCAATGTATTATTATTATTTTTTTTTGTTTAGAAAAAAAGGACATTTTAATATTATACATGTAAAGTAATTATAATCTTTAAATATTCATAATGAGCATGCAGAAAAAAGTGACGGTTTACCTTGCTTGACTGATATCTAAAGTAGGCATCTCAGAGAGACACCTTTATGGCCCATACACACAATCTGAAAACCGTATGAAAAATACTGCATTCACTTCAAATACCCTCTTTCATACCTACTGGTTTGGGCTTAACCCAGTTATTTGATGTTCATTATCAGTTGCTTGAAATCTACAGCCTTCCTTGACTTTGGGCACTGGTAGCCCCTAGGCAGGCAAACTGGTGTACCTGTTACCTTTATCCAACTGAATGTTGCAATAAATTGAATGTATACAACTATGCTTGATTTAGGTTTATTTACTAAAGGCAAATCCACTTTCCACTACAAGTGCAAACTACAAGTGCAAAGTGCACTTGAAATTGCACTAAATACTGCACTTGGAAGTGCAGTCGCTTTAGATCCGAGGGGGACATGCAAGGACAATAAAAAACAGCATTTTAGCTTGCACATGATTGGATAATAAAATCAGCAGAGCTTCTCCTCATTTCAGATCTACCCCTCAGATTTACAGCAACTGCACTTCCAAGTGCACTTGTAGTTTGCACTTGCAGTGCAAAGTGGATTTGCCTTTTCGTAAATAACCCCCTGTATCTTAAAAAAAAAAGTTTTCAATAAATCTTGTTTGAAAAAATACCACTTTCGAAGCGATCGTACGATAATCTGATGGTTAGTACACAGCTTTCAATAGCCGATCATGACAGTTCATCCAATATTATCCAATGGGACAAGCAAGAAAAAATTTCTTGTATCAAATTGTACGATTTTCGGATAATCAGTACAGTTGTTGTCCGAAAAATACAAGACAATACACTACAACACATTACATCACTTCTAAATTGTTATTTTGTCGTACAAGAATTTTCGGAACTTTAGTAACCTCTTCAATTTCTACTTGTGACTAGCAAGCGGAAAAAAGTCAGAAGATCTGTCGTCTGATTTTCGGAATGTGTGTACAGGGCATTAGTCTAATCATGGGGCAATAATTGCAATAAGCCAGTAAAATTTAATTTTACCCTTTGACTCTTCCATATGACTAGAGCTACCATAGGACATAAAGATGGAACTCCAGGATACATAATATTATTGCCAGGGCTTTTTTTCAGGGAGAACTTGGGGGAACTCAGTTCCACCACCACTGGCTCAGACCCTTTGGTACCTGCTTACCACAATCACTTGTAAACACAGAAGTCCGGTTTCTGCGTTTACAAATGACAGCCCCCTGAACATTACACTCTGTATGTAATGCAATCCTGGTATTTAATGCCCCTTTAAGACCCCCCTACTGTTTGTAAAATTTGAATAGGGTCGTGGTTGAGTTCCTGCACCTATTTTTTGAGAAAAAAGTTCTGATTATTACTATTATTATTTAGGATTTATTTAAGGTCAATAATTTGTGCAGCTCTTTACAAAATGGAGGGTGACAGAACAGTTACAATACATCTCAATACAAGAGGAATCAGAGAGCCCTGCTCATTAAAGCTTAAAATCTAAAAGGAAGGTTCAAGTGTTTCAAAGGTAAGGCTCCATTCACACCTGAGCGTAGCGCAGCGACAACTGCTGCAGCGACAACTGCTGCAGCACATTTTTTTTAGCTTTTTTGTGTTTTTTAGTGGAGTGTTTTTAAAGATTCATTTGAATGGGACTCCCTCTAACCCAAAAATGCTCCAAAGAGGCTCATGTAGTGAATCTAGGCACAGAGCCAGGAGCGTTTGGTGTTGCGATTTTTGTCCCTCGCAAAATCAATCAATCTCACCGTGTTTTGGGGTGCCATTAAGAAATGATGGCATCGCAAACGCGTCCCGCATTTTGCCATGATTCTGGAACTGCGGGCAGAATTGTGGTGAATTGTGGCTACCAAGCACAGCTGTGCCAGATTTTTCACCCTCCAGTTTTAGTAAAATCAGCCCCTTTATTTTGTTATTACTTGGCACCATAGCATGCATATTTTTAGGGGAAGATCACATTTTTGGAGAGATCAAATTGTTCCTGTTTATCTTTCCAACAAAAGCATGAACTACTGTTCACACGTCAGGCTATCATCATTGCGTTGTAGATAGTCAGGCACTCAGAATACATAGCCGTTGGTGAATTTAGAGGAGATTATGCAGTCAGGTTTGTGTGACCATTTAGGACACTAATATTTACGGCCAAGTTTTTGTCTAAAGGTAGCCCAAAATCATCTAGGGGCGTTATATTGCTGCAAGGTTGACACAAGATGTACTAAAGAACGTATACAAATCTTACCAAGCAATAACTAACTAAAACCAGCAATTATACCTAAATATAAAGACAACCAAACCCAGTTGTTTGAATATGATTTTGTAGGTCATGAGCACACACAGAGGTAACATACATCAAGTGAGGAGATGTATTTGCTAAGTGTTGACATCTTAAGCTGTCACTAGCTGTGGAGCTGAGGCTAATAGGGCTCACCACAGCTTATAGAAATGCACTAACCACTATAGAAGAGAACAATGAATAAGCTCACTTTACTGTAAGATGCCAGCACAATCACACTATTTTTTTTAAAAAGCCTGTTACTGATCTTTACATGATCCACTTGTCAGGGCAACATTATGGGAACTGTATTTCTGTAATGTAACATTTGCAGAGGTATACAATGTTAACATTGTCGATCTTGACATTGAAATACTATGCAGTGGAGCTGATTTACTAAAGCAGTACAGGATATTCACTTAGATAAATAATAAATATGACTTCAAGTGCTTCAAAATTCAACGTGCTTCAAGTAATGGTCCTCTTACTATGTGGGCTCACAGAGCGCTTACCACGATCATACAGATCATGAGCCTTGTATGACTAGAGACTGGCTTACTGCAAATGTGATGCCCTTAATGTGCAGCTTCCTGATGCATTTCAGCAATATCGATAATGGGCTTCAATAAAATGGAGGCTTGTCTGTGTATCAGTCTTTGGTTCATGCCATATTGCTATTTGCACAATTTCACTGGTACATACACTGTTTGTTATAGCGGTGACGCTTGCATTTAAAAGTATTTGAGATTGCGCTCATCACGATTTTATACTCCAATATAGAAATAGAACATGTTTTATTTTTTTCCGATGGAAAAAAATCCTATCCGAAATTTCCGATCGTCTGTGTGGAAATCCGACGGAGAAAAAAAAACTAAGCATGCTCAGAATCAAGTCGACGCATGCTCGGAAGCATTGAATTTCATTTACTCGGAGAGTACGTCACCGCGTTTTGGGCGGTCGGAATTTGGTCTGATAGTGTGTATGCAAGACAACTTGAACGGAATTCTGACTGAAAATGCCATTGGATTTTATCCTATCGGAAATTCAGATCGTGTGTACAGGGCATAAGGAACCATAATGCAGCGGTGCATTCAGAGCCATTAAAAAAAAAAAAGCGACAATTTAACATTTGAATGCAGTAATTTGCAATCATCTGCATTTATACACAAGTATATACAAATGCATTTGTGTAAAATTGCAACACTGGTAGCGAGAAGAAGATAAAGAATTTTACGTGTGTATACGCTAATGCACCTGTACGGGCATATGACTAGAAAATGTGAGTTCAGAATTTGTGTTGTATATAAAGATGTGATTATTTAGTGTTCATGTAGAAAGATGTGTCCATGGCTTATGCGATCTATATGTATTTGACAAACTGATTGTGATATAATCACATGCAAACACACACATACAAAATTGAGTCTGTGCCTCTTTGGTACAATATACAAACTCCTTCAAACTCCTTTCATATATTAAACGATATATAGGGCCGAAGCATACTTCAGTAATTTATTTAATAATAAAAAAAGAAAGTCTATTTCGATACTCGGATTGCAGGTCTACAGTCATGGCCAATAATATTGGCACACCTGCTGACAATGTGTCAGATTTGGCTTTTTGTTTCTCTACTTTTTTGTGTCATACCAATACAAACAAAAGAAATAAACATGAGAATGCCTAAGAGCCGGTTCACACTGGGGCGACCTGGGATCCGACTTGCCCCAAGTCGTTCCAAGTCGTGTAGTTGAGAAAATCAATGGAAGTGAATGGGAGCTGTCTTAATGTACACTACTGAATTCGCTCCGACTTCAGAAAAGGTTCCTGTACTACTTCAATCCGACTTGTAGGCAACTTGTACCCATTGATTTCAGTGGAAGTTGCCTCAGAAGTCTGATCACTGTCTTAACTGAAGCAACAATACAGGAAGATAACATACATTTCTCAGGCAAACCCCTCCCTCCCAGAGAGCTGATTGTTGTTTGATTGGCCACTGGAAAGCCTTCTGTCTTGGAGGCGACTTGAAGTTGCCTTGTACTGTCCTGGAGGCAACTTGAAGTTGCCTTGTAAGTTGTCTGATGATTTATACTCAAGTCGTGTCCAAGTTGCCTCCCAAAGTCATGCTGGAAGTTGTGTTGCCCCAGTGTGAACCGACTCTAAACATTTGTAATTGCAACAATTTTCTGGGCAAAGTGGTGCATTATCTGATTAAAATGCAGGTTGCTAATATTCTTGGCCATGACTATATGAACTGTAGTTTAACCTACTTGCTAGAAAATGGCATTGGGATGTATATCCTTATTTAGAGACTAAATATCATTTTAAGAACTTAGATTTACACTGAATACTCCTGATGCGGTTAAATTGTGTGCTTAAGTGAAGCTTGAAACATTAGCATGAAATACATACAGTGCATGCCAAGGTTTGTTTTACATTCTAGCAATGCTTGAGTACACTAGGCCATGCTATTGTGCAAAGCCCTTTGGTTGCTGGTTAGAGTTAAGTCCAACACCCCCCAGTTCGGTTCGCACCAGGCCCCCGGGACATGTAAAATGTTTGGACCCGGGACACAAACTCAATTAAAGTTAATGGGACCCAAAGTGAAAAATTTGAAAGGCTAATATGCAAATTATTGGCCATAAAAAGGGTATGGGGGCCTAGGTACTGCCCTGGGGACATTTACCAATGCATTTTTTTCTTAAAAAAATATAATTTTAGATGAGTATTGATTTAATGATGCATAAGGTGAAACAATAAAAACTGCTTTAAATATAGTGCGTAGGGATCCACTTAGTCTGTCTGAAAGAGTGGTGCATCTCTACTGTGTATAGAAGCTGATGCAGCAAAACTGATATATATAAAGGAAAACAAATTAAATTTACCCTCCCTGGCAGTATGATTGTCCGATTTTTTAATCTCAAAGCGGTACATTGTTTTGCATGGAAATTTGGTGTTTTATATTGTAGGTCTGTAATTCCTAGGAATAACTGACCTAAATCTGTCCAAAAAAGAGTCTAGTAGACATTCCGGGTATGATAACGTTTGAAACACAAAATCATAAATTATAATATAATAAATACCTATAAATAATTATAAAAAATAATAATATAATACATTTTATTCAATAATGTAATCAAATAAAAAAAAACACTGATATTTGCTCAGTTGCAGAATCGTCCATGACTTTACTGTCAGTGTCTGATGGCGAATTTCCCCACAAATTACTATCGCTCAATTCTGCAAGTTATTCTAATTCACTATTGCTGATTTCTAGCTAATCTAAAACCGCTTTTCAAGTTTCCAGGCCGAAAAAACAGTATATATAATATAAAAGTGCAGGCAGGGCACTGGAAAAAGCAGTAGGGACAAAAGGGAGGTGAAATGATTTAATACAGTAATGTAATCTTACAGATTACAGGGTATTGTATGTGTATCATGACGCTCCCAGGGAACGGAACTTGGGACATTGATGAATTGGGTGGAGGATCTGGTGGAGGACACAGTGGGAGGGACGTCACAGGATCCTGGGGACAAGGTAAGTAACCTTTACCAGGATACTGCGGTGTACTTGGTACTAAAAATGAACCCCCGATTTTTCCATCCGCAAGCCATTTCTGGCAATACAAAAATGTTTGAAAAAACGGCATACCAGCGGTCAGATGCATTTCTTCAGCCATTTAGGGCTTAGAATGCACTGTACAGCGCACAGTGAATTGTGGGGCACACTGCGGGGGCGGCGAACATCCCACTAAGCACCCCGCAAATTGGGGTGTTTGTCGAATGGGCGATGTTCGGGCTAAATTTATGCTTGGTCCAAACCGCTTGCCAAACACTATTGCTGGTATCTTGGAATTCATGAATAACTTTGAGCTTGTGATTCTACAACCCAAAGATTTCATGCTGCACCATTCACATTTTCTTTGTAGTCCAATTATACAATCCTCTGTTGTGGTCTCAGTATACACAGCATTAATATCTTGAAAAATATACATTCATGCTCATCTACCCCTCAATCTATAGGAACCATTGCATCAGAGGAAGGTAGGTTGCAGAACTAGTAAGAAGCAGCAGTACAGCGCAAAGGCCTTCTGAGAGCCCTGCTAATCCTGGCACCTTGAAAAATGATAACCCCAAAATTAGGCTAGAGTAGTCATTCTGATTTGTGCATATGGTATACTGTGATAGCAGGACATTGCATGATCCTACTTAGGCCTCGTACACACAACCGTTTTCCTCGACAGAATCCATCAAGAAACTTGGTGGCAGAGCTTTTTTGCCGAGGAAAATGGTTGTATGTATGTTTTTCATCGAGAAAACTGTCTAGGAGCTCAATGAGAAAAAAAGAGAACAAGTTCTCTTTTTCCTCGTCGGGAGTCTCAATTTCCTCGTCGTGTTCCTCGTCAGGCTGGTTTTGATGAGAAACACGTTTGTGTGTATGCTTAAAAACCCGCACATGCTCAGAAGGGTGGCGCCAGTGGAATCAAACTTCCCCTTTATAGTGCCGTCGTACGTGTTTTACGTAACCGCGTTTGAGAACGACGAGATTTTGTCTTGACAGTGTGTACGCAAAAAAAGCTTGTCAAGATTCTCGACAAGCCTAACAAGGAACTCGTCGAGGAAAATTATGTTTCATTTACGACAAGTTCCTCGGTCGTGTATACGAGGCCTGACTCTTTGAAATTGCTGTTTAAAAATAGACCGGCATACATTTCATTACACTATCCATGTTTCTACAGGTGCTTTCTTTCCTAATAAAATCTATTGTATGATGGAAGCTAAAAATAACTATGTGGTTTGTTTATAGTGATTGAATTGAGGCCAGGCACATCAGGTTGAGAGTTCCCTGCGCTGCATTGTGCCCGTATTATTGTACTCATTAAACAAACAGAGCTAAATTTTGATTGCACATGTCAGCACCGGTGTTTTTTGTCTAATACTCACATAATGACATTTGATGTAATATGTCACAGAGACATGGAAGTTTATGGATGGAAAAAAATGACTGGTCTACCTAATCTATAAATATTATAGAATGTATAAATGTGTACCAATGTATAATTATTTTTATGTATTTATTACGATTGTGGTATTCTTATCCTTAAAGTGGTTGTAAAGCCTAAATATTTTTAACCTTAACCTATAACTAAAGGCAATTTTTTTTTTTTTTTTTGGATAGAGTGGAGAAGGATTAAAACGCCTGTCAGTTTTTTTACTGTCTGTGTCCCAGTTTAGGAGATACACTTTCTCTATTAGTCCTGTTCACCATTATCATAGAAAGATAAAGTAAAAGAAAACCCCAAATTTTGGGTTGTGCCCAGAAAAATAATAGAGGGGAAATCTTCCAATGGGGACACTAATTCTGGTGACGTGGTGGTCCACAATGAATGCCCTTAATTTGCAGGGATGTTTGGTTACGGAAAGCAGGAACAAAGATTTTCCAGAGAAATTTCACCATCCAGTAAATTATTTTTGAATTGTGACATTTCAGAGTCGGTCCATGCTCTGAAAAGATTTTGAACATGTGGTCAGATTCTGCCCGAATACCCAGATCAACAACTGGCTCAGGGTCTCAGACCCTGAGCCAGACTCTCCCACGCCCTCCACAGCTCAGCGCTCCAGTGAGAGCTCGAGGGGCAGAGCAGAGAGCTGGTGACTGACAGTCACAGGCTCTCAGCTCACTGAAGGCTGAGAACTGAGTGAACTGAGTGATTGATGCTACATCCGCCTAGATGAGTATAAATGTTTATTTTTTTAACAAACCCATACTTCTTTTTTTAAAGAGTATGTAAACCCAACATTTCAAATTGTTGAAATGTGCCTGCTGTACCATGTACTTGTATGAACAAGACTCTTGTTCTCTATGTATTACTTCCATTGTGGGAAATCCCTGGTGATTCTACCAGTCCTGCTGGCGATAACACAAATACAATGGCATTGAGATGCAGCCCTTACTATAATCCCAGATGAATAAAATATTCTTCTGTGCTCAAAGTTAGAGTTGAGCGGACACCTGGATGTTCGGGTTTAAAAAAAAACTTCGGGTTCGGGAACCTGAACCCGAACCCGGACTCCGAACCCCATTGAAGTTAATGGGACACGGACTTTTAGTAAAAAAATAACAAAAAAAAAACAACAAAGAACAAAGCCCTAGAAGTCAGGCTGCACATGCTCAGTTTGGTGTGTATTGCTAGAAAATTTGTTTTTTTTCTTGGGAGAGTGCATGTGATCAGCACAGGGCCAATCGGCACTGTCCAGACAGAGGATCAGGGGAGAATGAAAACTCCTCCTACAAGCTTTAATCAATTACTGATAAAAGTCACAAGACTGCTCTAACAGCCGATGAAAAAAGGTTGTGTGCTGGGAACTCTCAGCTCCCAGCACACAGCAGGAGCCAATCGCTGGGCGCAGCGCGACTCGCGCATGCGCCGTAGGAAACCGGGCAGTGAAGCCGCAGCGCTTCACTTCCTGGTTCCCTCACAGTGGATGGCGGGGGGAGCAGCAGGGTGACGAGCGATCGCTCATCCTCTGCTGCGGACGCCGCTGGACTCCAGGACAGGTAAGTGCCCTAATATTAAAAGTCAGCAGCTGCAGTATTTGTTGCTGCTGGCTTTTAATATTGTTTTTTGCTGAACCATCCGCTTTAAGTACAGCAGTTGGTGGTTAAATAGTTAATTAGACTTTTCATTTTCTAATTCATGATCTCGGCTGATGTATATTAAAGTAGAGATTAACTGTATTTGGCAGGGATAAAATAAACCTGATCAAAGGGCAGCAATGACTGAAATGTCCTTTAATTTTTGCACACGCACACCAAAGCATAAATCCAGCCGTTCTTGGTGGTACACAATAATGGTGCAGAGTCAAGACATGGGAATTTAATGAGGAATTGTATAACAGTGTTTGAAACAGAGGTCAACATTTTTATAATTACTAGCATTACCATTTTGAATTTAAATTGGCCAGTACAATGATTTAAACATATTTTTTTCTGCATTTGTTGTTTGTGTGTTGCATTAGGCTCTTAACGGAATCTAATATAATCCATAAAAGATCACAGAACAGTAATATGAAATAAACAATGCGGAATTTAGTTTTACTGTTTCAAGAGGGAATCATTTTTCTATTTATTATGCAGAGCTTTATATACTATACAATCACATCAGTCCCTGCCATTAGGGAGCTTACAATCTAAGTTCCCTATCTCACATGCACATACTAAGACCAATATTAGACAGGAGCCAATTAACCTACCAGCATGTCTTTGTAGAGTAGGGGGAAAGCAGAGTACCTGGAGAAAACCCACATAAGCACAGGGAGAACTTGCAAACTCCATGGTGATAGCGTCCTGGCTGGGATTTGAACCAGGGGCCTCAGTGCTGCAAGGCAAATGTGTTACTATTCTTCACAATATGTTTCTATTTTCCATATGTAGGTGACCCAGCCACCCTAGATCAATTCAAAGGGTATATCCAGGTGTGGCCCAAATATTCACCCTAAATCTTCCTCTCTAGAGCATGTCCTAGCATTGTTTTTTTCTTTCACATTGTTCCTGCAGAGAGAAACAACTTCTTTAGCGCCATTCCCTGTGATGTCATCACCAGAAATGTAAACTTTTTCCAGGTACAGCTACTGGAAGGTCAATCCATAGGAACAAAGACAGTTTCCCAGAACTACATCTCCCAAGAGCCATTTGCCCACATATTGTATGTTTGCAGGCTGTTGGTAGTCCTGTCCCTGAAGCTCTGTTAGAGTGGCAAAACAAATTGGTTGGGATTTCCGGTGATGTCACTTCTGGCCTGTGAAGCACATGGCGGCCGCCTCACTTCTAAATTTAGCTTGCACATGTCTGAATGATGGTAGCCAGCCTAATTTCATTCACTAAGCTCTGGAGCAATGTCAAGGCAAAGTGCAACTTCCCTTTGAAAAGTGAACAGCCTAATTACCTTTAGTATATCAAACCCTACGTTCATTTGTGGGACTACATAACTATATACAATATATATATATATATATATATATATATATATATATATATATATATATATATATATATATATATATAAAGTATATACAGGGGTATTATCATGTACCTTGTAGCAGAGCCTGAAATGATGATGAAGACCTGTCTTACACCTCTGACCCCTTGTAGTGTGAACAGAATACACAGGAGCACAGAGTGGCACCAGCGCCGGTAGGTCTTGTCAGTAGCATAGTGGGTATCCACGCCATGCAGGAGAGAGATCGTTAGTAGTCTTCTGTATATTAGCTAATAGACAGATGGTGAATGGCAGACTGAAGCAGGCTGGTACTGGCGACAGCGGGTGGGCGAAGCATGCACTGGAAGCAGACTGTAGAACAGCAGGATGTAAGGCAAGTACTGGAAACCTCAGGAAGATTAGCAGAGTCTGGCAGTCTGGGTCATAGACTGGCAGGACGAATCAGGTACAGAGGAGCAGGCAAGAGCGTGGTCTGGGTACAAGCCAGGACAGGAGCCAATTAGTAGAAGAGAAGCAAATGGAGCAGGCAGAAGCAGGGTCAGTGCAGGTGGAGTTCAGAGAGTAACAAGAGAACTCACCCAAGCTCTATAGCTATATGGTACAAGTGTGCGTACAGAGTGTTGATGCTCTGGCTAATCAAGTTCACAGTGAATCCACAGCAAGTACAAGCTGGTGACTCGGCAGCTTCTTCATTGAAAAACTTTTTTTTGAGCAGTAGCAGAATACAAGAAACTGACACATTTTGGCCTAAGCATTCATCAATGCTCAAATAAAAGTTTTTCAACGAAGAAGCTGTTGAGTCTCCGGCTTGTACTTGCTATGGATTTAAGGGAATGGTCAGACAAGCCGTGTCAGCAACTGGAATAATGATGCCGAATCACAGGGTCACAGGATACAGGGAGGGCGAAAAGACAGAGCAGCACTGATCCTGAGCACTGACACAGTTTATATAGCCTATTTGGGGTCAACATCTGTCACAAGTGTACCTGTTGACCAATATTAATGCTTTGAAGAGGAGCGAGTGGTGCAACACCCATAAATTGTGCACTATCGATTGATATCTAGACAATAATGCTCTGATTCACACAGATGGTGTTTATAATTTCTGGCCATATTTATGGCACTTTGTTATCTAATCTGTGTTTTTTATTAATTTTGTATTTTATTTGTATATTAAATATCCACATTTTACTCTATTACGCCTCTAAAGTCCATCATCCACTCTATACACACGTGTATCTCTTCTTATACATATGTGTATATCCATATTTTCCTACACAGATGGTGTTGTCAAATCGGGGTTTGATGAGCATGCAGACAAAGTCTTACACCTTCCCTAGCGCTGCTTTTGCCGGAACTCAATATCATAGAGCCACTATGGTTAATTTTGGAGAACAAGGTTCAGGCTCCTTTTCTGCCTGCGGCATCTCTGTGAGAACTGGAATGCTTTTCACATGAAGAGTGGTATCAGATTCCATCCAAGAATTATATTTGTCAATTTCCAAAAGAATTCAGGCTGCCTTGGATGCCAAAGGTGGTTCAGCACCATATCAGGCAACAATTTTGTTATTTTACCTGGTGTTTCCATAATTTTGTCCAACCTGATATATAAGAAGGCCAGTATGGTGGCCTGAGTTTATGGGAGGAGCCCGGAGGGTATTTAAGCAGCCCACTCACACATGCTCTTTGTTGGTTCAGTGTGCAGTACTACACGTCACTGGGCCGACTCTTCCCAGCTCAACTCATGTCCGTGAGTCTGCGCATTCAATCGCATTCGACATCGCAAGTGCATTGTGGCCTCTCCGTTCATGGTCTTCGACAGCGGTTCCCGCTTACTGTCGCAGGTTGTATTCAAACCTTTTGTATCATGTGCAATCTTGCAATTCGTTATGCTTCCTATCCTGCATTTCTTTTGTCTTATTGTTGCTCATGTTCTAACATCTTAGTCACAAGCTTGGTACATTTGTAACTTCCTCCTGCCAAACAAACTATTTATTTGTATATTCATATTTGTGTCCATGTTTGCTGTCTCATTCATTTGGAGATTAGCATATATTCTTTGTATGGGTTCTTTGGCAGATTGAGGTGGTAATTGAACTCACCTGCTGCCTTGTCTGCACTTGATTAGCCTGGGGGGATGGGTGGCTGGTAGCATACACTCTACAACCAATTCACAGCAGATTTGTTCAACACTCCTTACTTCCGATTCGTATCGGATTTGTTTCATGCATTTTACAACCGTTTTTGTATCAGTCATTTCTCTTTTTTAACTGTTTTGTATCAGATACATTGCATACTTTCCACCATTGCCATTCTATGTTTCCTCCATGCCGTGCGTTTTAGTTTCCGCAGTGGAACTTACGAATTGTTTGTACACGGTTCTTCTCTCTCATTTATTTACCAAAGTTATTGCCTGTGCGTCATGCATGGCGCCGCACCACACCACGCCACACTCTTCGGATGTGTTGCACATCCACTCCAGTCCAAGCAAACCCAGTTGCATGTTCATTGTCCCAGGTAGGATTTGTTAGCTTGTTTGTCATGTCAAAATTCGTGGCCACTCATGGTGTCACCCGCATCATGTTCGGTTCCCACAGTGGAGCTTATAAAATATTTGTACGCACTTCTCGTGTTCTATTTTCTACACCAAACCTTGTTGGTTTGCCTCATGCATGGCATTGCTACACCTTTCCTACATGTTTCACTCCAGCCACAGTCCGCCGCAAACTCACTCGCATGGCCCACTGTCGCAAGTAAAATTTGTTATTAAATTCTTTATGTCCTATCAATTTGCTACTATTCGTTGTCTCCCATATCGTTCATTAGTGGCCCCTATGGAACCTACGATTCATACAGGCGTTGTCCTTCTACCCTATACTGCTTGCTTAAGGTACAAACAAATCAGGTGTTTCTATCCTTTCTCAGTAACCCAATTCTTATTGATTGAGACCTTGCAACCATGCAAATCATCTCAGCAACCTGACACCCTTGTTAAGACCCTTGCAACACATGACCTTTACAATCTCAGCCCCCCGGCAACCTGACACCTGTTGAGACTACGCAAAATCGTCTCAGCAGCCTGACACCCTTGTTGAGACCCTTGCAAACGCAATATCGTCTCAGCAGCCCCACACTCATTAAGATCCTTGCAACCACGCAAAATCATCCCAGCAGCCTGACACCCTTGTTAAGACCCTTGCAACACATGACCTTTACAATCTCAGCCCCCCGGCAACCTGACACCTGTTGAGACTACGCAAAATCGTCTCAGCAGCCTGACACCCTTGTTGAGACCCTTGCAAACGCAATATCATCTCAGCAGCCCTCACACTCATTGAGATCCTTGCAACCACGCGTATATCGTCTCAGCAGCCTGACACCCTTAAGACCCTTGCAACACATGACCCTTACAAAACGCAAAATAAAAAATATATATTTATATACAAAAAACGAAAAAAAAAACAGCAAAAATAAAAAAGAAATATAAAAAGTGCAAAAAAAAATTGCCACCTCACAATCTCGGCCCAGCAACCTGACACCTGTTGAGACCATTGCAACCATGCAAAATCATCTCATCAGCCTGACACCCTTGTTGAGATGCTTGCAAACGCAATACCGTCTCAGCAGCCCCACACACGTCGAGACACTTGTGACCATGCAAAATCACCTTAGCAGCCTGACACCCTTGTTAAGACCCTTGCAACACATGACCCTTACAAAAAATATATATATATATATATAAAAAACGCAAAAAAATTAAAAAAATTGCCACCACGCAATCTCGCCCCAGGAACCTGACACCTGTTGAGACCATTGCAACCACACAAAATCGTCTCAGCAGCCTGACACCCTTGTTGAGACCCTTGCTAACACAATACCATCTCAGCAGCCCCACACTCATTGAGACCCTTGCAACCTCCCACTCGATAAAGACCCTTGTGACCACGCAGTCTCGCCCCAGTAACCTGGCATTTATTGAGATCCTTGCAGCCAGGCAAATTGTCTTAGGCCTCATGTACACTGCTGTTGGTAAATGGACGTTTAGGAACAGTTGGGTGTTTTTTCAACCGCCCCCAATCTACACAGGATAATTATAGTTGTTTCTAGGCAGTTGAGTTAGAAACCTTCCTGGGAAAAAAATAAAATAATGGGTTCAGTCGGATGTTCATAGGCATTCGAAAAACCAATGCCTGTAACGGCTTGTAAACACTGCCAGATGTGGTAACTAATGTTTACCAGCGTTTCATTCACAGTCGTATTCATAAAAAAAAAAGGAATATTTTCTCAGCAACTTGACACTTATTTGAGACCCTTGCAAATGTAATATCATCTCAGCTACCTCACACTTGTCTAGACCTTTGCAACCACACAATCTCGTCTCAGCAACCTAACACCCGTTCAGACCTTTGCAGCTATACAATGTCGTCTTAGCAAACTGACACTCATTTGACACCATTGCAAACGCAATATCGTCTCAGCAACCTGACACCCGTTCAGACCTTTGCAGCCATACATAGTCATCTCAGCAGCCCAACACTCACTTGAGACCATTGCAAACGCAACATCGTCTCAGCAACCCCTCACTTGTTGAGACCTGTGCAACCACACAAGGCCATCTCAAAACAACCTCATAATCATCGAGACCTTTGCAACCGTGCAATATCGTCTCAACAAACCAGACTGAGACCCTTGCTACCACGCAATGCCATCTCAAAACAAACCTCATAATCATCGAGACCTTTGCAACCACGCAACATCGTCTCAGCAAACCAGACTGACACCCTTGCAACCACGCAATGCCGTCTCAAAACAAACCTTCATACTCGAGGCCCCTGCAACCACGCAATATCATCCCAGCAACCTGACACTCACTGACACCCTTGCAACCACATGATATTGTCTGCAGTAGTATAAAACACTTTGCAGCGCGCACCAAGTGCAAACCCGAATACAAACTAAACTTGCAAACAATCAGCCACACAAACACAGTGGCACCTAGTTGGCCATTCATCTTTAGTGACACGCGGGCCACTTATCTTTTCCCTGTATTTTTCCCTGCAGTTAGTACAGGTTTCCATCCAGCACCAGCTAGTGCACGTTGGTCTGCGAGTGCACGTTGGTCAGCGAGTGCACATTGGTCAGTGAGTGCACGTTGGTCAGCTAGTGCACGTTGGTCAGCGAGTGCACGTATATCGTCTTGTTGAGCACCTGTGTATTGTCTTGATTTTCTCACACCAATGCAAGATCCAGTCCAAGTTCTCAAACTAGACCAAGCATCAGTAGCAGACTTAGCTATGTGGGACAACTTCCCCACCTGATAGAACAGCATTTCAATCTTCATGCCGGCAGTGTCAGCCGAGCCACCACAGGCTTTTTGCGTGCATTTTTTGCCCGCCACTGGTTCTCCAAACCTTGGCCCCCAGAAATTATTTTACATTTCTGCTTCACCCAGTCTTCATCACGCCTCCGGCTGTACCCCATTGTGGCAGCTGCCCAGGTCTGGGGCCACACTTGAACTGGACAGACAGTGTTCTTCACCACAGACAATCAGGCCACAGCCGACTTCATCAATTAGGGTAGATCAAGCCTCTCCCCATCACGTCCTTCCTGCGCAGGCTCGCGCAGCTGTCACTTCGTCACCAGTTTAATATCTTCTGTAGACATGTTCCAGGCAAATGCAAAATCACAGCTGATGCTCTGTCCCATTCCAACCTTACTTTGTTTTTCCAGCAAGAGCCTGGAGCCGACCCAATAACCATCCCTGTCCCACCCTGGTCATTGCTGACGATGGACTGAAGAAGCATCTCACCAACTCAACCCAGCTTATTAACCACTCCTTGGCACACAACACACTGAAGGCCTATCGCACTGCTTGGAACACTAACTGCTAATTTTTGGCCACTTGCCTCAGAGCAGCAATAGGCAACGTTAGACACGTCCTAGCCTTCATATCGTATTGCCACACGCAGCTGACCCTTTCTCACAATACTATCACGCCATATCTAGATGGCGTCCAGCATTTCCTGTCCCTGCAGGACCCCAGTAAACTGTCAGTATTCTCCAGCCCATGCAGTCAAGTCCCTTCTACAGGGCATACAGAAGCACCAACCTGTAGTCAGTGGCAAGCGCCTACCTTTCAAGAGTACCCTCTTTAGGGACATGTCTGAAATCCTTACTCGTTCCCCATTTAGGGTCTTGCCCAGCATAGTCACCCAATCAGCCATCTACCAGGCCTTCTACGGTTCCCTACAACCTAGTGAATTTACAGTCAGTGGCTCCGGCAGTCAGACACTGCTCCGATGCCACCCGACTCGCTTTCAAACACCTACACTCTCAGTCTGCAAAAGCAACAAACCAGCCCCAGGGGTTGACATCAACCTGTTTCAGACTAACAATGCCTGACGCCCAGTGACGGTGCTTGACCGACTACTGCTCCATCTACCCAGCCAATCTGATGGTAGCTTGTTGCTACCCTTTCTAAACCATCTCCCTGAGTGGCAGCCAGTTTGTCAAGCATGTCAGGATCCTAAGCAACTTGGGCTTCAAACCCCAGTCAGTTCTCTGGACATTCTTTCCGAATTAGAGCAGCCTCAACTGCCTACCAACAGGGAGTACCAGACCACATAATCAAGATACCAGGCTCATGGGAAGTCTCCTTGTTTTGCCACATACATCCCAAATCCTCAGGAAGAAATGGCACAAGCCTTTACCAAGCTGGCTCAATAAATACAAGAAATCAATATAAGCTATTTCCCTATCTGAGTTTTTTGCCCCCTTTTCTTGGCATACTGACCAGACCACCAAGGCACACTTCAGGTCTATTTATGTTGTAAGTCTTGTCGCGTGTTTATGTGATCCACATCACTCTCAGTCAGAGGGCCACGACCATAAATAAGAAGGCCAGTATGGTGGCCTGAGTTTATGGGAGGAGCCCAGAGGGTATTTAAGCAGCCCACTCACACATGCTCTTTGTTGGTTCAGTGTGCAGTACTACACGTCACTGGGCCGACTCTTCCCAGCTCACCTCATGTCCGTGAGTCTGCGCATTCAATCGCATTCGACACCCTCCCGCCCTTCCCTTTTTCAGGGCACTTCTCAACATATTGTTCTTCAACAACTACCCATTACTTACTTTGGGTATGCCCCCTTTTCTTGGCATACTGACCAGACCACCAAGGCACACTTCAGGTCTATTTATGTTGTAAGTCTTGTCGCGTGTTTATGTGATCCACATCACTCTCAGTCAGAGGGCCACGACCATATATATATATATACACAGTGTACAGTATCTCACAAAAGTGAGTACACACCTCACATTTCTGTAAACATTTTTTTATACCTTTTCATGTGACAACACTGAAGGAATTACACTTTGCTACAATGTAAAGTAGTGAGTGTACAGCTTGTATAACAGTGTAAATTTGCTGTTCCCTCAAAACAACTCAACACAAATGTGAGTACACCCCTAAGTAAAATTTTCTAAATTTGGCCCAATTAGCCATTTTTCCTCCTTCGTGTCATGTGACTCGTTAGTGTTAAAGGGTCTGAGGTGTGAATGGGGTGCATGTGAGTTAAATTTGGTGTTATCGCTCTCACTCTCTCATACTGGCCACTGGAAGTTCAGCATGGCACCTCATGGCAAAGAACTCTCTGAGGATCTGAAAAAAAGAATTGTTACTCTATGTAAAGATGGCCTAGGCTATAAGAAGATTGCCAAGACCCTGAAACTGAGCTGCAGCACAGTGGCCAAGACCAAACAGTGTTTTAACAGGACAGGTTCCACTCAGAACAGGCCACACCATGGTTGACCAAAGACGTTCAGTGCACGTGCTCAGCGTCATATCCAGAGGTTGTCTTTGAAACATTGCTTCAAAGGTTGAAGGGTCAGCCTGTCAGTGCTCAGACCATACAATGCACACTGCATCAAATGGGTCTGCATGGCTGTCATCCCAGAAGAAAGCCACTTCTAAAAATGATGCACAAGAAAGCCTGCAAACAATTTGCAGACTAAGGACATGTATTACTGGAACCATGGCATGTGGTCTGCTGAGACCAAGATAAGCTTATTTGGTTCAGATGGTGTCAAGCATGTGTGGCAACAACCAGGTGAGAAGTGTGTCTTGCCTACATTCAAGCATGGTGGTGGGAGTGTCACGGTCTGGGACTGTGTGAGTGCCTCCGGACCCATGATTGCCAACATGTACTGTGACATACTGAAGCAGAGCATGATCCCCTCCCTTCGAAGACTGAGCCGCAGGGCAGTATTCCAACATGATAGCGACCCCAAACACACCTCCAAGATGACCACTGCCTTGCTAAAGAAGCTGAGGGTAAAGGTGATGGATTGACCAAGCATGTCTCCAAACGGAAGGTGGAGGAGCGCAAGGTCTCCAACATCTACCAGTTCCAAGATGTCATCATGGAGGAGTGGAAGAGGACTCCAGGGGCAACCTGTGAAGCTCTAGTAAACTCCATGCCCAAGAGGGTAAAGGCAGTGCTGGAAAATAATGGTAACCACAGAAAATATTGTCACTTTGAGCCCTAAACATTTTCACTTAGGGGTGTACTTACTTTTGTTGCCAGTGGTTTAGACATAAATGGCTGTGTGTTGCGTTATTTTGAGGGGACAGCAAACTGACACTGTTATACATGCTGTACACTCACTACTTTATACTGTAGCAAAATGTAATTTCTTCCGTGTTGTCACATGAAAATATATAATAAATCATACAGGTCTGACTGTGACTTCTGGATCGACCCGGTGGACCCCTCCCCACTTCTTTACTCTTCACTTTTCTACTCTGTCTCTCCTTATACCTTATGATTTTGAAGTTCCATAGGTTACGAATATAGTATCAGTTTTGAAAGGAAATCCATTAACCCAAGTTTGCCCAGGAAATCTTTATTCAGTTTCTCATAGCTATTAGAATCATTTACTGTTTTGATTTTTACATCTCCTTAGGTTGAACACATGATTATGAATTAATTGCTTTAACTTTTAACACTTCCTTATATCCTAATCAACACTATATTTGTAACCACATATGAACATAATATAATAATTCTGAATTGTATAATGTACAGTACTTAATTTATTGTATTTAACTTATTGTATTTGATGAAATATTTTTTGACAAGGAAAAGATATCATAAAATACCGTATTTATCGGTGTATAACACGCACAGGACTATAACAGGCACCCTAACTTTAAGAGGGAAGTTTCAGGATTTTTTTTTTACACATCTCCCTGCATATAACACGCAGGCACAGTTTACCCTCTATTTTCAGGGTAAAAAAGTGAGTGTTATACGCCAATAAATACAGTAGTTAAAATAAATGTGAGGGGTGTACTTACTTTTGTGAGATATTGTATGTATATAAAATTAAAGTGTATGTAAACCCTAACAATGAATCACAATGTGGCTCATATTGGTCTGGTGAATATACCATTAAAGGCATTTTGTTATGTTGGTTTGATGAGCGTAAGGGCCCTTTCCCACGTGTGGATCCTGTGAGGATCCGTACCGTTCTTATCCGCTTGCTCAGCGGGGATCACTCCGTTGATCCTTGCTAAGCCGGCAGATGACAGGGCGGTCCCTGCACACTGTGCAGGGACCACTCTGTCAGATCTTCGCTCTCCCCTATGGGGGGATCGGATGAACACGGACCGTCTGTCCGTGTTCACCTGATCCACTCTGCTGACAGATGGAAAAATAGGATTTTCCTCCGTCTACAGAACCGGACTATAGCAGGAACCGATGACATTGGTTGTCATCCGCTGACACTCGCTATCCCATAGGGATACATGTATGTCCGTATTTAATCCAAAAACGGATGGATGAAATACGGACATACTGTCCTTACCTGTGAAAGGGCCATCAAAGTCCTCATTTATCCTGCCTAAAATTTCTATGCTTGAAAAAAGAAAATCAAAAGCAGCCACCACATTGTAGGACTGGTAATTTGCAGTATATTTTCGATTTGTGTTCTTAATCAAACCCTTCACAGGAATTAATTGACTAAGCTAAGGTGGATAGGCAGAGAGAATTCAGGAGCAGGGTTTTTTATATCTTATAAAGTGGGTCATATTGGAGAGTCTGGCACCAGTTGCCTCATAGATCTACACTCAGACTAAGGTTGGTATCTGATAAAAGGCTCACTTTTTCCTTTTGTATAGATGACAACCCTAGTGACAATTCCAAGGCCCCTTTTTTATGAAACCTATTTAACACCTTAGGCTACACTGGCCATATTGTCTCTCCTGGGAGGGACCTATTTATTATTTTAATGTGCCGTCCAGTTTAGTTTAATGCATGTATTATACAGTACTTATGGTCCAGTTTTTATATGTGTTTACCTAGCTTAGCTAACATATCTATCTAGTATTTCCATCTTATGGTGTAGGGCTTACATTACTTTACTTAGTAAAACTAGGAAAAACAAATAGAAAGACTAACAAAACAGTTTTATACAGATTTCTAATCAGTAAAATTAAACAAGGTGAGACAAGAAAAGAAAAGATTGATCTGAAAGGGTGGGGGGAGCCTAGCAATAAAAAGCTTATATTGTGTTTGGATATGACTAAATACACCATTCCCTGCTTGACACATGTCACCCGGAACTAGGACAAAACAAGTACTGTATTGTGGTGCTCTGAGAAGATATCTGGCAATGACAGGGGTAGAGTAATGAGAACGTCAAGGTCAGAAGAAAAAAAATAATGAAAACTGAACACATATTTGAACCAAATATATAATCTGCTTTGTTGGAACTTGAGGGAATGAAAAGTTTTCTGGGGCTTATGAACAGCACCTGTGCAAGTCCGTGAGTTAGTTCAGTATGAGATGCCTTCTTGTGCTTATAGCTAGCAAAAATACACAGTTCATGTTACTATATGCCTGGAAGGACCATTGTTTTTCATGCAGCACTTGTGTACTTCGCACTCTTGTATATTGGGTTCAAAGCCCAATGCAGGGAATCAATAGCTCCAAAGAATAACACGGTCAGTACTCTTTGACACTCTTCTGATAACTGCTGAGTTCTTGGACATTTATATAATCAACAATGTAATCATTAATGGAAGATGTTCAGGTGAGTTATCAATGCTTGATTTACTCTCATGCAGGAGAATTTGACTTTAATAGTCTACCCCCAGGTAGAATGGCAATCTAAAGGACATTGTATCTAAAAATCTCCTCCCCATAAGCACCCAGGGCCGGTGCTACCATTAGGAAAACTAGGCAGCCTTCTAGGGCGAGCTGCTGCCTAGGGCACCGGGCCACTGCTGTTTCTACTCTCTTCTCTCTGCCGCAAGCAACTAAGTTGCTTGTCACCTCTCCGTTGGCACATAGTGTCAGAGGTGCAGCGGCCGCGGAGGACTGTGTTGGTCCCGACTCCCAAATGAATGGAAGCAAGCAAGCAAGCCTTCATTGATGGGTGCTGGTAGGTTGCATTAATGGGCGCTGGTAGTCTGCATTGATGGGCACTGGTAGGCTGCATTTGATGGGGGCGCTGGTAGGCTGCATTAAATGGGTGCTGGTGGGCTGCATTATATGGGCGCTTCATTAAAAAGGTGTGGAATACATGGGCAGGGCAAAGGGGTGGGGCCAAGGGGGGCAGTAAAATGAGGTTTCGCCAAGGGTGTCAAAAATCCTTGCACCAGCCCTGTAAGCACCTATGAAATAAAAAGGGTCAGTGGAAGATGACTGTCCCCAAAGGTTTCTCTAACCTTGCAAGCCTCCCAACACCTCTGACACCCTTGGTTCTGACATAATTCAAAGATAGAGTACACTTCGAAAAGACACCAATAGATGGGTATTTTACTAGATGTTCTTGAGTCAAACAAAAAAAGAAGAATGTAAATGTAAATATTCCTCAAATTGCAAACTTTAGCTTTAAACAGAATTACAAAGAATATACAATGAAATGGCAGTCACGATGAATCAGAAAGCAATGACCAACAGGCTCTAAGAGAACATATGACCCCAGGTATAACAGGGAGAACATGAGAACATTACCACACTCCACCACAACAGAAATCTCTCGGGGTCACCCATTTGCCGTAATTTTTTGTATCTGGATGGGGTCTGGCTTGTATTTTTTAATGTTGTTTAGTTTTATGTAATACATAATTCTATGATACTATATGTGTCAATATCTATATTATCAGTACTGAGATAGTCCAATCAATTCCCCTCCCAGGTGACCACATATGGGTTTAGGCAGCATTAGGACCTGCCACCATGGGCCTACTTGGTTCAATCATTTACAGTACATTCAATCTGGATGATGGTACGTTTTTCGCTTAAGTATTATTGAGTACTACATGAGGCTATACTCAAATTTTGCTATAAGAGAGAGAAGATAGACATTTTGTCAAACAGCTACCTCCAAACCCTGATGCCACAGGAAAAACTGAGTGGAAGGCACGATATATGACAACACAATACGTGAAAATGCAATTAGCGAAACCTGAACAAGAGTTCCCCTTTAAAAAATTAGGAGTCCTTAATGTAGGGTGTCCAAAATCTTCAGCTAGCTATGAAGAGGCCCAAAATGTTGCTGTGAAATTGCGACCAGCAACAGTGGATGTAAGCAAGCTGTCTCTCAGGGAAGGCCTTAGGTGGAGGAAGAAAAGGTTAACGGTGTCTGCATGCAGTCTCTCTGAGTATAATGTTAATGATGGGCTTCTGTCCGCTCACCACTCCTGAACATATCAAAGCTAAAGGACTAAGGCCTCGTACACACGATCAAATCTGTCCGCTGGAAACGGTCCGCTGGATCATGTGTACGACCGAGCCGACGGATTTGGCCACCCGACAGATTTCAAAGCATGCTTTGAAATCTATCGGGTGGGAATCCGTCCGCCCGACATGTCTGCTGGTTAGTACACTTACCAGCAGACATGTCGTCCCGCACCGCCGCCGCACCGCCGCCGAATGGATTCGGCGCATGCGCGGAAGTGTTTTACTTCCTGGTGCGGTGACGTGGCGGCGTCAATGTCACCGCCACGTCACCGACACGTCAGCGCGCTCTCTGCTGGCGGGGATTTTGGTTTGTTCGTGTGTACACGCGAGCAAACCAAAATCCCAGCAGACAGATTTGTTCAAATCTGTCGGACGGACAGATTTGAACAAATCTGTCTGCTCGTGTGTACGAGGCCTCACAGAACAGGCTCTTGTAAGACCTGCAGTCAGAAGAGAAATACCTGACTGGTCACCAGATAACCCAAGGATTCAGCAGTGTCTGTGTCAGTGTAGATGAAAATGGCCAGAGATAGCTACACTGCCGATGGCAACTTGGTCATTGAAAGTCTGCTTCCAGGAATAGGACTCACTCATAGAAATCACTCTACATCATCCAGGCCGTGGTGCCCGGTCACATCCACCGGAGAGGCCTAATCCCTGCTCTGAAGCTGCAGGCCTAGGTCACAAAAGAGCGAGCCTCTCTCTGAACTTGGATAAAGGATGTATAGAACAGGCTCTTGTAAGACCTGCAGCCAGATGAGAAATGCCTGCATAAAATAGGGGAGATTTTACAATATTCGCTATATGAAATGATGACACACGTTACGTCCAATAAGGACTTTGTCAGCGTTGGGTCCCACCGCTGACGAAGTCCGTATTGGACGTAATGTGTGTATGGGGGTGGAGCTACTGTTCGTGGACTTCACAGTCCATCCGTTTGTTGTATGTGGCTGTCACACCACTGTTTTTATATAGAAGGCTTTTGTGCCTGCTTACGGCTTTTAACTGTTTTTAAGCCATCTTCCTTTTGGAATTAAAACAATCTTTTACAGTCTACACTTAGATTGTTTTCATTATTTCTTTACTTCAACATATACCTATACGATCGTATTCTGTCTGCCACTCTGCTGGACTGAATCACTGTCTTCACCCCATGTGTGGGTAATAAGCAATATTGACCATCCGTTCATTCAGTGGTCCATCACACCCAGTAAGAGTGTTCACTTGTAACGGTGGCGGACATGTAACCTTGATATACGATGATATACTTATTCTCTTATCACGTGGTGTCTCATCTTATATAGTTTCACTGCATCCTTCACAACAAAGTTTATGGACTTTATTTTATTGTGCTGCACCGTTTTTATATATTTTACAGTTACATGTTGAGGTATTGTGATTTGCCTTCTTGGTGTACAGCTTGCAGTTCTCTTTGGTTACATTTATTTGTGTGCTCTGATTGCCTTTTATATCATATATTTTTTATGTGTTCAGTCAGCCATTGTAGAGGGAGAATGTACAGTATCTTAATTAGGGGTGGGACATATAAAATGTATCTAATCCACAAGAATTATCTAATGCTATACCCCTTTGCACATCTCTACACCCCCTAGAATGCCTCCGTACCCGTCAGCATGCCTCTATTCCCCTGCACATCTATGTAGTCCAAATTAACCCCTATTCCCCTAGCACACCTCCACACCCCCAGCACACTTTTGTACCCCTTTGCACATTGCTGCAACTACTACAAATACCTATGCAACTCCATGCATCCCTCTGCACCTCCTAGAATCGTATTTTTCCCTCAGTATGCCTCCATTAGCCCAGCAAGCCTTTGTGACCCCCAGCACACCACCAAACCTCCCCACTCACACACACATGTACACCTCTGCATTCTTCAGCACACCTTAACACCCCTCAGCACATCTATGCACCCTGCTGCACATTTCTGCACCCCCACACCTCTGTACCCACCCCCACACATACATCTGTACCTCTGTATCCCTCCAGCACACCATTGTACACCACAGCAAGTGAACATTGAACCCTGCAAACTCTTGAGGCCCCTTTCCCATCGGAAAGACCTATCACTTGCTCAGTGGGGGATTCCTCCGCATATTACTGCTGAGCAACCGGATATGTCTGTGTCCACTCCGCTGATGCAGGGCGGACCTGGACACAGTCCTCTGTTCTCTATGGTGCTGTTGTATGGCAAGGGATCGCTTGTCTATTTCCATCCGACTGTCATCCAATCCGATCCACCAAATGGATGGGGAATGGATCTCCCATCTGTTTGTTTTTAGTGGATTGGATGGTGACATCCATTGCACTGTAGAGAGCAATAGATGGTACGATCAGGTCTGCCTGAATAACGGACAGGTGGACCTGATCAGTCTGCTAGTGTGATAGGGGCCTAACACATCTGTGCTCTGTACCCACTCCACCTCCAACCCCCAACACATCTCTGTACCCCTTACTTTTATCCCATGGCCACACACTTGAATGTTGATTACAGTGTGTGGTGCTCGCAGGATCTCTCCCTGCACCTCTGGCTGTCAGTTTACTATGCAGTGGGGGAAGGTGAGAGGCAGTGATAAGCAACTCAATGGTCCCTGTGGGCCACGGGATCTCCCTGGGGCTAGTTGTTTACTTCTGAAGTGTATACAGTGGAGAAGTGAGAGGCCCTAAACTTCCTTTGCCACAGTCATGCCAAGCATTACACATGTTCTACTGTAAATCCCATAAGAGTAGTGCATAAAACTTTGCAATGCATGTTATGGTCAGTGATATTTGTGGTGTATATATCCAAGGTCCTATAGATCCATTAATATCTGTATATATATATATTCATCTTTTATGGAGTTATAATACATTTAGACCTATTCAGGAGCATGTATAGAGTTGCGGACTGTTTTCCATCCAGATCCGTTAATATGCCAGCCATTTTGGGTAGACTGTAAGCAAAGCAACATCTAATCCTAGCTACAAAATGCAATCAGATCAAATTATATTTGAAACTTAAACTTAAATATGGGCCGGGCATGGCAAGCTTCAAAGACTGCAAACACGCAAAGGGTAAGCAAGATAGATAATTGAATGTTTGAATGAGAACTCTGTCGTATATAATTCTGAATTCCAGACTTCTAGGCTTGAACCCACCGACTCCCTGTGCAAATATCTAGTTGTAACTAACAATCAAATAATTTTATGTCTTTATATATACAAAACCTTTTATTATTGCAGGTGATTAAAGTTTTCAATGAAGATGGTACTAGCAGGGCTTTGGAAGTGCCAAATGATATGACAGCCCTAAATGTATGTCAACTGCTCATCCAAAAGAACCATTACATCGATGACCAGAACTGGACGATGTTCGAACAGCTCTCTTCGCTTTGTCTAGGTTAGATTGTCTCAAATCCTTTTTTCCACTTATATCTACTGTATAAGTATAATAACAAAAAGATAGTAAATATAGAAATAACATCTTATATGCTTCTGTATTTTAAGGAAATTGATAATGGCATGGACTCAATTCTATTCAATTATTTATAAGTGTATACATTTTTAAACTTGCATTTTTTTTATATACAAAACGTCTGATGTGCACATAATCATATAATTATATATATATATATATATACACACATTAACACCCTAAAATATGTAGTGCCCAAATCGTAACTAAGTCGCATACACAGTGCACTATGTACATGATTTTTGATCATGTAAAGGATTATAAATGTTCTCTGTGTTCACAGCAAGAAACTCTTAACCAAATCCTTGCACTAATTTGCCCACCACCATACTCAATTAGATGTCTCCTCACCTGGTAGAATGGACCTCACTACTATAGAAAAGGGGTCAAACAGCACTTTTACTGAATCAGCCAGCACACTGATTGTCTCTTCAACTTCGATTTTCCATGTAGTATTCATGTAAAGCATAAAATAGGTCATATAATGTAAAATGCTTTAATTTTTATTAAAGAAGGATACGATTGCACTCACAGGATTAAAAAAAACAAAACATATAAAGTGTGTAAAATGCAAGAGTTTCTTCTCACAGCATAAAAACAAACACAGACAAGATGGTGTCCAGTGCCCACGACATACCACTCGCCTGACTTGTTGCGCCCCTCCAGGCTTTCTTAAAGGCTGATGACATGTCGGGGGCACTGCGCTTAAACACTTGAGGCACTCAGTTACTAAAGCAACCACTAAAGTAAAATTTGATGACAAATAAGAAGGCCAGTATGGTGGCCTGAGTTTATGGGAGGAGCCCGGAGGGTATTTAAGCAGCCCACTCACACATGCTCTTTGTCGGTTCAGTGTGCAGTACTACACGTCACTGGGCCGACTCTTCCCAGCTCACCTCATGTCCGCGAGTCTGCGCATTCAATCGCATTCAACACCCTCCCACCCTTCCCTTTTTCAGGGCACTTCTCAGCATATCCTTCTTCAAATAACTACCCATTACTTACTTTGGGTATGCCCCCTTTTCTTGGCATACTGACCAGACCACCAAGGCACACTTCAGGTCTATTTATGTTGTAAGTCTTTTCGCGTGTTTATGTGATCCACATCACTCTCAGTCAGAGGGCCACGACCATAAACATAGAATGTATAAAAAGTGTAAAAACATAATATTAATAAAAATGCATATTGCATAGCTAAATGGGACCATGAAAAATAAATAAATAGGGAAACAAAATGCAAAAAAATGATAAGGAAACAACTATGCATTACTAATAAAACAATTAGGACCAGTTCACATCAGACGCAGTTCTGCTCAGTTTTGTGTGCATTTTCCCCGCACTAAAAATCCATGCACAGTGTTATCCATGTATTCCAATGGCTCTAGTTCACACCATGCAGTCAGTTTCCGGTCAGTTTCGAGTGCAGAAACTGACCGGAAACTGACTGCATGGTGTGAACTAGAGCCAACTTGAGCCATTGTAATACATAGAAAACACTGTGCATGCATGAATACAAATGCACACCAAACTTTTCACATATTTTTTTGTAAAATATTTTGAAAACCATTTATCATTTTCCTTCTACTTCACAATTATGTGCCACTTGTTGTTGGTCTACCACATAAATTCCCAATAAATTTCATTTACGTTTTTAGTTGTAACATGACAAAATGTGGAAAATTTCAAGGGGTATGAATACTTTTTCAAGGCACTGTACTTTATATATTTCATTACTAATTATGGGCTTTTCTCATTTCCTTCCTATAATCTTCTTTCTTCAAATTGACTATCTCCCCTCCTTTATCAGCCGGACAGATCACTACATCCTTCCTTTTTTCTAAACTTCTGATTCCCCTTTTGATACAGTATGTTCCGGATCCCTAAATGTTTTATACTTCAATTTCTCCACATCATCAAGAACTAGATTTTTAAAAATCTCTATAATTTCTCCCTTTTTATCTGGGGGGTTACAAATCGATATATATTACTTAACATTGTGTGTTGATTTTATTTACAACCTTAGGATTTTCTAGAAAATATTTCTTAATGTTCAAATGCAAAATTTAAGGGGAGAAAATTGAAGTCCTCTATTTCATCATCATTTGATCATTTTGATAATAAATAAATACACTATAGAAAAACCATGCTATGTCTCTGTTTAAAGCACACCAGCATTACTGCTTTTACAAATAAGAGACTCATTTTGGAGTTTATTTTTTATAAAACTGGAGAGTGCAAAATCTGGTGCAGCTGTGCATGGTAGCCAATCAGCTTCTAATGCCACGTACACATGATCATAAATTCCGACAAAAGTCTGATGTGAGCTTTTGGACGGAAATTCCGACCATGTGTATGCTCCATCGGACTTTTGCTGTCGAAATTTCTGCCAACAAAAGATTGAGCTAGTTTTTGATTGCTGAGCCCTTGGGTGGCAATCAACACCCTAAGTATAAACTGTGCCATATCCTATTAGGTAATTTAAAGAATATAGTAGAAAAATTTGAATTTAGAGGCACTATTAGAAAAGTAAAAAATTTGCTTTAAATGATCTATAGATATATAAAATTCAATAATGCAGTTTGCATCTAATGAAACATATAAAATCTAAAATAAAACAACAAACAAAATGTCAAGATATGCGATCAGGTGGCGAAACCACAGGTATGAATTTGTGTTGTTGTTGGCGCTGTCACTAAGAAGCGTAACGATAGCGGGTAAGATTGCCCGGGTCGACACCGTCAAGGTCTTGACATATACAGAAGTTGCTTAGAAGTATGCTTTACATGTTTCGCGGAACCAAGCCGGTTCCTCAGGAGCACTAAGAACTGCAATGTATAAAAAAATAATAAACAAAGAGACAAAAAAGATATATTAAGAAATATGCTACAATATGACCTCCAGAGGTTGTACACACAGTCATCTACTCTCAGCCAGATGAAAATGGATGGGAGAGCCAAAGCTATCCTGTATTGCGTGCTGCTGCGGCCAAACGTGTAATTCAGCTATTGCACAGAGGGGTACACCAGATAGCTATAAAAATAATTGGAATTTAGAGTCAAAATATCTGCCAGATTGGCAGATATTTTAACCCTTGTCTTGTACGTCACCGGGTTCTTGACGTTTGGAATATCTGACAAGACTGTGTGTATGCAACACAAGTTTGAGCCAACATTTAGTCGGAAAAAAAAAGCTGATTCGTTTCTCTGCACCAGATTTTGCACACTCAAGTTTTAGCTAATCAACCCCTATTGCCTTAACAAGCAAAGCCATATTTATTAAACACCAGCTAGAACAGTAAATGTGAGCAGATGTTTTATTTTACAGAAAGAATCATAGAAGATCATGAGATGGTCATTGAAGTGCAGTCAAAGTGGGACATGGAAGAGGACTGCAGGTTCTGTGTCAGAAAATATTATGCAAAGTATGAATTCTTCAAAAATCCTGAGGTAGGTTCCATACTATAAATAAAAAGAGTACATGTGAATAAGCACTTGAGTTCACCCTTAGCTTACCTTCACACATATGCAGTGATGCAGTGATTGCGATCTGCTGCGTGTATCAATACAAAGTTAATGACGCCCCCAAAGGATTGCAAACACAGTGTGGTTTGCCTGCACCAGATCACATGTTACAAGACGACCATGTGATCCTGTTGCAGTGCAGCTCTAAAAAAGGTGCCTGTACTTCTGTGGTGCAATGCGGTGTGATCTGAGCCCATTCAAAATAAATAGGCTCAAATTGCACCACACTAAATTGCATGTGGTTTTCACAGCAGTGTGGTTTCTGTGCAATTCCTGTGCAATTCACATGCAGGTCCGGTTATGGCCACTCACGTGACCTCCGGCCGCTCTCCTTAGTTGGTGAACCAATAAACGTGACTATTTTTATTTTAGATGACATGGTTTTCTTTGTGTTTAATGATTTCATGTTAACAGATCTATTTTCCAGATGTAATGCTGTCCTATTCCAGTGAAATGAATGGCACAACAAAGCCTGTGGATGTTCTAAAGGTAAGGAGTAGACTGAAGCATAGTTTCCACATGCAAGGTTATATTTAAGATGACTTCCAATGTTTCAAATGATGCTTGCACAATACCAGGGAAGACTGACTGTCCTGTGGCGGGGAAGGCAAGTAGAAGAGGTATCCGAGTAGCAAAGAATTCTAGAAAAGTATAGAAGTAGTAGTAGTAGTAGAAGTAGTAGGGCATTAGCAAATGTACACACTATTGTCAAAAGTATTGGGACACCTGCCTTTACATGACCTTTAATGGCATCCCAGTCTTAGTCCTTAGGATTTAATATTGAGATGGCCTACCCTTTGCAGCTATAACAGCTTCTACTCTTCTGGGAAGTCTATCTACAAAGTTTAGGAGTGTGTCTATGGGAATGTTTGACCATTCTTCCAGAAGCGCATTTGTAAGGTCAGCCACTGTTGGGCAAGAAGGCCTGGCTCACAGGCTCTGCTCTAATTTATTCAAGGTGTTCTTTCAGGTTCAGGTTGAGTATCCTGTGCAGGACAGTCAAGTTCCTCCACCCTAAACTCGCTTATCCATGTCTTTATGGACTTTTCTTTGTGAACTGGTCCAAACCATCCAAATCATTTAGAGGAGGGACGATTATGGTGTGGAGTTGTTTTTCAGGGGTTGGGCTTGGCCCCTTAGTTTCAGTGAAAGGAACTCTTAAGGCATCAGCATACCAAGACATTTTGGACAATTTCATCTTCCCAACTTTGTGAGAACAGATTGGGGATGGCCCCTTTCTGTTCCATCATGACTGCACACCGGTAAACAGAGCAAGGTCCATAAAGACTTTGATGGGTGTGTTTGGGGATGGAGGAACTTGACAGGCCTACACAGAGTCCTGACCTCAACACAATAGAACACCTTTGAAATAAATTAGACCAGAGCCTGTGAGCCAGGCCTTCTCGCCCAACAGTGGCTGACCTCACAAATTCGCTTCTGGAAGAATGGTCAAATATTCCCATAAACACACTCCTAAACCTTTGGGCAGCTTTCCCAGAAGAGTTGAAGCTGTTATAGCTGCAAAGGGTGAGCCAACTCAATATTGAACCCTACGGACTAAGATTGGGATGCCATTAAAGTTCATGTGCACGTAAAGTCAGGTGTCCCAATACTTTTGGTAATATAGTGTATCCTCCTATGAGCTAGTCAAGGCTGTGTCTTTTTCATGTTCAGAAAATCAGTAATTTTTTATTTAAATTTAGTCAATAAAATCTTCTATAATTTTAAAAGCTTTAATTGTAAGTTCTTTTCTGAATTGCTAAATCTGCATATTCTACATAAAGAATTCCCGCCATGAAGGTTCTTGTTGCTGTTATAGGGTGACACATGTCTCCCAGTTATGCTTCTGTGCTGTCACCATGAAACATACATCCCTGGTAGAGAATACAGATCATTGTGCTAATTGTGCAGGAGTGGTCTATCCCTGTCACTGTCTGGAAGCTGTTCCAGAGCAATGGTAAGCAACTGATACTGGAACAAATGCATATTGACAGGAAGTTACAGAAAGAGGCTAAAGAAGATCTGTCAGGCACTAAGATGTAAAAGAGGATGAAAATAAAGATAGAACAATAATATCACTATTATTATGACTATGTAGAGTTTTCAAAATTGTATCTAATAACAACTAACTCTCAAGCCCCGTACACACGATCGGAATTTCCAACCGTGTGTATGCCCCATCGGAGTAATTCCTTCGGAAATTCCAATGAATTCCATCAGAGTTTAGATAAAGAACATGTTCTCTTTTACTCTGATGGAATTCAGTCGGAATTCCAATGTGATTTTGGTCGGACAAGGGTCCAATCGTGTGTACGTGGCTTTAGTGTCAGTCCTTATTTGACAACCCTTATCTTTTCCCTGCCAGCCATCCTTAAAAGCACACAAAAAAAACTTTTTTCAACAATGAGTATATCCATTCTTCTGAATAATTGTTACCAAGATGTTTTATTAATTTTTTTTAGACGTTTTTGAGTACAACCACATATCCTGAAATCCACAGCTACTTATTTATGGCAGAAAAAGGAAAAAGATCTTGGAAGAAACTATATTTTATTCTGCGACGTTCAGGATTATACTTTTCCACAAAGGGAACTTCAAAGGTATCATGAATTCTTAAAATACAAACTTAAAGGTTCACTAAAGGAACATTTTTTTTTTAGCTAAATAGCTTCCTTTACCTTACTCCAGTGCTGTTTTCATGTCCTCATTGTTTGTTTTTACTTTGATGTTGCTGTAATTCTGCTCTGATCTCCACACTTCCTGGTTGTCCGTTTCCTTATAACCACAGTGCTGGGAGCTTTTTCACTGTGGTCACTAATCAAGGAGGTGTGATTACTGTGTGTAAACTGAAACTGGGTTGGTGCTGAGGGGTTTTAGACAAACCATCACTGCCCTCTATTGGCTCTCTGGCTCTGTACATCAGAGAGACAGGAAATAACAGCAAAAACGAAACTAGAACTGTAGGTTGATTATATGATTGATTTTTATCTATTTTTAATACTTTTTAAGAGGAATCAGTTAACTTTTATGTGTCTATACCCTGTAAACAATCATTTCAGCCCAATTTTTTTTTCCTTTAGTGACCCTTTAAGCTAAGATAAAAATTATTACCGAATGTGTAAGTGAATATAAAGCAGCATAGTGTACATATATAATATGTACAATGTACATATAATTCTATCTATCTATCTATCTATCTATCTATCTATCTATCTATCTATCTATCTATCTATCTATCTATCTATCTATCTATCTATCACACACACACAGTGTTGTTAAGTCTATTTATTTCTTTTCAGTAGTGAAAATAGTAAATATTACTTATCAATATTTCATATTTACATAGTGTAGGTGGCAAGAGGAATGCTGTCTTCAGAAGAGTTTAATACAAGCACTTTTATTAAATTGTGATGTAAATCAAAATAATTCAGGTTAAGTTGATTCTAGTAGGCATTTTTTGCTTTATAAATGGGAGCATCGTTAATGTAGAGATCACTCATGACTCAAGGAAGTGGGATGGGGAGAATGGGGACGACTGGTTGCGAGGACTGAGCTTTACAATTGCCCAGTTCTCAACCTTCTTACTTTGCTAGTAAATGTGGAATCCTTATTCCAGGCATGGTCGCCTATTCTTGAATCCAGAGAAATTAATATTTGAAAAACTTCTGACATTACAGGAGTTAAAACAGAAATAAGAGGTGTGGCACTCATGTTTTGCATGAAGGGGGCAGTATACTGATGTTGCTAAACTGCATTGGAAAAACGTCGCAAACATTACCTTCCAGCTGTCTTGCCCTTGTAGCTTGGTCTTGGTGCATGTCTTCCCTGTATTCCTGATAAATAATACCACAGAGGGGAAAAGAATCCAGAGGCACTTGTAGGTTTAATTTTTTTTTTAAGCAACAGTTGCAAGATAAAATTGTAAAATTTTAATTCAAGTTTGCTAACAATAAATTTAAATTAGGGCTGTTACTCATTAAAAATGTTGTGTTTGATCGTTTTTTTTTTAATCGATTAAACGACAAATTTCAATTAGTTATAACCAGGCCCGGACTGGGGAGACGTGAAATATGGCCCGAGGGCCGTCCACAGGCCGCAACCGGCCCGCGGGCCACCGAGGACCGTTCGCGGGCCGCCACGACCCATGCCCTATGGCCAGTCCGGGCCTGGTTATAATGCACATACAGATCCAACTACATTTAGCCAATCTCCTTGCAGGCTGATTCCCAGTGCAGCTTCCAACCACTGGAAAAATGGATAGCAGGATACAAAAAACAGACCAAGGCAGCGCTCGATGGGAATAACATTAAAACTTTTATAGTCTTCAAGTAGGTAACAAAATAAATATTGCACTGGAGATAAAATCGATGTAGCTACATAAACTGTAATAATGGTGCGAGTAATACCAAACGGTAGCAAAATGTAGCTAAGTATGATACTGGTATAAAAATGTGTACAACGATACCACTGTTGAATCCAGATGAGGAGGGGTTAACATCAGTCCGTCGGCATGTAGATCTCCCATGAAGGGAACTATCACAACTCCCAGTGGATGGCTGTAGAATCCCAGGTTGATAGAGGGAAGTGATAGAGGGAAGAGTAACAGCCCTTGCGTGTGGCAGATACAGTAGTAAGGTCCCACCGGCATGCAGATATGAAGGCACAGCAAAGGAGCCCTTCAGATGGACACAGTCTGTGACATCACCCCGGATCTCCAACGGAACTCCCTGAAGGTTCGGAAGCTGGCGGAGAGGTGATTACCAATCAAAAGAATTTTGATCGATCAAAAAAATTAAAGATTAATCGAGGAATTAATAGTTCATTTCCACAGCCCTAATTTAAAGCAAATCTATTTATTGCTGACCTATTTTGAAACAAACAATTACTAAAAATCTTTAGTTCTACCACAGGACTCCCTCTGAACAAATCTGAAATCCTTTTTGGTAATATCCCCCAATGTTTCACAAGAAAGCATAGATAATACGTGAAATTTTCATTCCATAAACAACAGCTCTACCTCTTATCTTGGTATTAGACTTACCTCATTGTATAAACACGACAATATCCCTCACTGTAAATAACTTTCGGAAGATATGAAGACGTAAAATTGTTCCTCTGTTGGATGTCTTGGATGGAGTACAATACAAGTAATTAAGATGCCATTTCTTTCTTGAATTCTTTAGATTGAGTGAGTTCTCCCAATTCCTATACAGTGGATTGACTAAATCAGTCTTCAGCATCAGATATCTTGTTTCATTTGGCTTGGTAAGAGACTAAGGATCATTAAGAAAAAGATTAGTAGGGCTCTCTCCATTTCACACATTCCTCAATAAACTTCTATTCCATCTGCCAATGTTGAAAGACAGTCTCCTTTATGGACCTTCCTAGAGGTAGACCTTCTCTTCCCCTGCTCTCTCCAAGTGCTGAGTTGGTTTACACATTCTCTTCTACCAGAGATTGTAAATTTGTCCCCAATTTTCTATTAAATTCCAAATACCTGAAGGAGGGGGATACACTTTAAACTTTGTGATTCTGTGCCTTAGGCCGCGTACACACGAGGACACATGTCCGATGAAAACGGTCCGATGGACCGTTTTCATCGGACATGTCTCCTGGGATGTTTTGGTCTGATGGTGTATACACACGATCAAACCAAAATCCCCGGGGACAGACAGCGCAGTGACGTGGCGGTGACGTTGACACGGTGACGTCCGCAAACCAGGAAGTAAAATGCTTCCACGCATGTGTCGAATCCATTCGGCGCATGCGGGAGATTTCGGTCTGCTGGTTAGGCGTACTAACCAGCGGACATGTCCGACAGGGAGTTTTCCAGCGGACAAGTTTTAAAGCATGTTTTAAAACTTTTGTCTGCTGGAAACCTGTCTGCTAGGCCGTCTGCGGACCAGTTTCAGCAGACATGTTCGATCGTGTGTACGCGGCCACACTCATGCAGAAAAAAACAAAGAATCCACTTAACTACTACCTTCCCCTGTTGCACATACTTACCTTACTTTTGCATCCCAGCCAATCTGTTTTACCATGGGGATCAAAAGGAAACCATGTGTAAGTTCCAAGTTATTACCTTAAAATTACAAAGGATTAAGTATTCTCTGAATACCCCATGTGACAGCACTGGGTGTCCGAGCAGCCAGCTGTCAGTCATAATATGCTTCCTACTTGCATAGCAGCTAGGCAATGCATGATCAAAGCAGAGATCTACGTTACCACTTCCCGTCGGGACTATAGCACAATGACTGCCAGGCAGGACTTTTGTCGCTCTGGGTGGACGTCATATGACATCCTTGTGGAACTCGCCTTGTGCACATCTGTGGAGCCAATCTGTGGGTGCAAGCTGTCACCAGCGGTGTCCGTTGGCATATCACTATACCGGCCTGCTGCTGGTACCATGTGATTGCTATGACAAATCACAGGAGATTACATGACAGCAGGGGCGGACGGACCATTCAGGCACTCTGGCACTGCCCGGAGGCCCCATAGCAACTAGGGGGCCCCTTTAGGGTTGCCAGCCTTAGTAAAACCAGGGACAGTATCTACAAATCTGTGTTTTTTTTTACATCTGTCCCTGAAATGTCCATTACAGACATTCTTTTGGTCTAAAAATCCCAAGATTATAGCTGCCCTGCCTCTCCAGTACCTTCTCAGTGTGTGTACTGTGTATACTGTGTGTGTATACAGTACTGTGTGGTCCCATAATCTAATGCCTGGGGGCCCCATAATCTCCTATTGCCCGGCCGCCCATAATCTCCTATTGCCCGAGGGCCCCATAAATTGTCAGTCTGCCTCTGCATGACAGTTGTAAACAATGGATGGCTTGCTTCCATGCCATCCATAGTGTACAATTGTATTGCTAGCTGTGATTGGTCACAGTAATCACATGGTACAGAAAGGGCCAACCACAGACCATCTGTATCATGTGATTAGCTGTGGCCAATCACAGCTAATCACAACAATACTCCCTGAATAATTCAGTTTAATTCAGTTTTAAATCCTTGGTATAAGTAATGATAATTTGTAAAAAAATAAATCCTGATCACTTCACTATGGTAACTATGTATTGCTCTGGTCACAGTGTGTTAAAAACAATCTTAACCACTTCAGGCCCAGGCCAATTCTGACACTTCGCTCCTACATGTAAAAGTCATAAGTAAAGGTAACCCAATTTTTTTGCGCAATGTGAAAGATGAATTACGCCGAGTAAATAGATACCTAACATGTCATGCTTCAAAATTGCACACACTCGTGGAATGGCGCCAAACTTCAGCATTTAAATATCCCCACAGGCGACGCTTTAATTTTTTTTACTGGTTACATGTTTTGAGTTACAGAGGAGGTCTAGGGCTAAAATTATTGCTCTCGCTCTAACGTTCACGGTGACATGTGTGGGTTGAACACCGTTTTCATATGTGAGTGGGACTTCTGTATGCGTTCGCTTCTGCGTACGAACACACAGGGACAGGGGCACTTTAAAAAAAATATATATTATTTTTAATTTTCCTTTTTTTTTTTATTATGACACTTTAAAAAAAAATGTATCACTTTTATTCCTATTACAAGGAATCTAATTATCCCTTGTAATGGGAATATGGCATGACAGGACCTCTTTACAGTGAAATATTTGGTCAATAAGACCCCACATCTCACCACTAGGCTGGGAAGCCTAAAAAAAACAATCACTGCTTCCCAGCCGAGGTGGCGCCTTTTTTTTGAGTGCATAGGCTAGGTGTGACGTCATAACATTGTGCTCGGGCCTCTGACGATCATAGAGACTCCGGCGACCATCTGATCCACTGGAAATCTCTATGATCAGCATCCGGGGCCGGCGGATTCGTTCTCCGACTCACTGATAGCACAGCTGAGACCATTTTCGCCGCCCATAGGAACGTTCAAGCGGCAGAACAGCCGCTAAGATCGTTCCTATGGTGTTGGGAATCGCCGGCTGAAAATGCTGATATCTGAATGATGCCTGTAGCTGCACCAATTATTCAGATATAGCCCCTCAAAGTCCCACAAAGCACAGGATGTCATATATTGTCCTCTGGGCCTCAAGTGGTTAAAAAATAAAAAAATGAATAAAATACATTTTAATATTATTATTTTTTTACATACTGTCACCAGTCTTCTTCAATTACGGGCACCGATGAGGTGGTACTGATGGGCACCGATGAGGTGGCACTGATGGGCACTGATAGGCGGCACTGATGGGCACTGATAGGCGGCGCTTGTATGCGGCACTGATGGGCACTCATAGGCGGCACTGATGGGCACTCATAGGCGGCACTGATGGGCACTCATAGGCGGCACTGATGGGCACTCATGGGCGGCACTTATGGGTGGCACTGATGGATACTTATGGGTGACACAGATGGGCACTGATAGGTGGGCACTGGGCATGGATGGGCACTGAGAGGTGGCACTAATGGACACTGAGGGGTGGCACTGATGGCATTGCTGGGCATTACTTATTTATTTACAAATTTTTGACAGTGCGCATATTGTCAGTCAGTGCCCATTTGTGGGCACTGATTGGCATCTATTGTGCTTTTTTTACATGTGGATTTTTTACATGTGGATGTACCTGGCCATCCACATGTTGCCCCCTTCCCTAGTGGTCCTGGCGGCTTCCCTGGTGGTCTAGTGTGGGCATCCGAGGGGGGCTGCGCTGATAAACAATAAGCGCGAACCCCCCTTGTCAGGAGGGCCGCCAACCAGCTCTCCCCTACTTGCGTCTATCAGGAAGAGCCAATCAAAGGCTCTTCCTGTTTACATTGTGATAAGCCGTGATTGGACATGGCTAATCAGGTGGTAAAGAGCCTCCGAGGCTCTTTACTGAAATCGTAGACGCAGGGTGTCAGACTAACACCCCGCATCACCGATTGCCGCGCTGCCTGCCCCCACGGGCGCGCCCCGACATGTTATCCTGCTGGACGTCAATAGACATCCAGTCAGGATTACACAACCACTTCCCAGACGTCAATTTACTATTGACCGGGTGCGAAGTGGTTAAAGACGCTATGCTCAGGTGAGAATGCATCACAGTCATGGAGTAAAAAATAGATAAAAGCCTGCATCAATTATTAGAATGCACTGCATATAGCAACTAAAGTAAAATAAGTATCAATAGTAATATTCCCTTTTTAGAAGGCATACAGTATTTTGAAAGCAAAGCTTTTGAGGCTGCCTTAACTTTCATAACTCTTTTCCTTCATCCCTTTAGAGAGCATCAGCGAGTCATATGCTGACAACAAATGTTGCAAGAGTAGCTTATTTTGAATTTTGGAAAGGTACAAAAAATGTTTATTACAATCAAGTATCTGCTAATATTAACATCATAGTAATTTTCAACTGAATCAGAAACTCTGCTGTAAAATCCAATACCATTTAATCCCTGTATATTCCACCCTATATTCTTTTTTACATTGCCAGCTTCCAGATGCAATATAGAAAGTTGTAGAACATTGATCTGTTGTTTGCAATCACAACCTTTGCTTAGAAGGGTGAAAGTTGAATCAAACTTAACTGCAAACTTTATAAGTAAAACTTTAACATGAATACATAATACTGTGAGAGATGTGTTGCTATACAACAATCCACAGTTGGCAGAAAACAATGCTTATTGCCTGTTTAATAATCCATGGCGCCTGGGTTATTCAGCAGTCAGCTGGCAATGATTCCTCCATGACTGACTTACATTCTTAGGAGCATATTCTTACAAAAGTTGCAGCCAGATGATAGTACTTTTAATGATCAATGTCTTTACCGCTATAACGTTTTTGTTTTCCTATTGTTTTCTTTAGTATCTGTGATGGCATTAGGTTCATCAGTTTCAAATACAAGGAGTCTCAGATATCAGGTTTTCAGCTTGTACCCCCTGATATTTTCCATTAGAGGACTTAATCTGATTGGCTGCCAAGCAGCAAGACACACGGTGGCCTTTTCATAAGAGCGCCACATAGTAATTTGCTTGTTGTTTCTCCCGTACACTAAAGCCCTGTACACATGGCCCAGATTTTCGTCAGGAAAAAAACTTTGTTTTTCCCAACGAGATTCCTGGCAAGAATCTCTTGCTGGCCGAGTGTACAGACACACCATTCAAAAGAATCACTGTTCCTATTGAATGGCAAGAATGCGATGATGTCATCGACTACGACGATCATGCGCTTGTCACATTCAATGCCGTCGCCGCCATCTTGCTTTACCCTACGTATGCCTTGGTAGCTACCGCGCATGCGTCAAAGTCATTTTGATAAATGCGCGGGTTTCCACGGCGACAGGTAAGTATACACACGTTTGGGTTTCTCGGCAGAAAAACACTGCCGAAAATCTCACAACGAGAAAATAGAGAACAGGTTCTCTATTTATCTCGTCTAGATTCTGGGCAGTTTTCTTGACGAGAAACCTCAAAGACTCGTACACACGCTCGGTTTACTCGGCAAGAAAGCTCTGCCAGCAGTTTTCTTGCTTGTGCGTGTGCACGAGGCTTAGGCCGCGTACACATGACCGAGAAACTCGTCGTTTTCCCAGTCGAGTTCCTTGTTCAGCAGTCAAGAAACTCGTAGAGCCAAATTTTCCCATTGCCCATCGAGCAAATAGAGAACATGCTCTCTTTTTGGCTCGACGAGTTCCTCGACGGGTTTCTCGGCAAAAAGTGTACACACGACCGGTTTCCTCGGCAGAATACGTCTCCCATCGAGTTTCTTGCTGAATTCTGCCGAGGAAACCGGTCGTGTGTACGCAACCTTAACCTTCAGAATAGGCTTACCAACTTTCTTGAATTTTCAAATAGATGAACTAAATTTTGGAGTAATAAGAAAAAATTACAGGCTAGTTCTTGAACATGTAGTGATGTACAGCCGTCGCCAAAAGTTTTCAGAATGACACAAACATTAATTTTCACAAAGTGTGCTACTTAAGTGTTTTTAGATCTTTTTGTCAGATGTTACTATGGTATACTAAAGTATAATTACTCACTTCACCCCTAGAAGATTTTACCCCCTTCCTGATCAGAGCACTGACAATTGCGCGGTCATGCAATGCTGTACCCAAACGAAATTTGTGTCCTTTTTCTCCCACAAACAGATCTTTCTTTTGGTGGTATTTTATCACCACTGTGGTTTTTATTTTGTGCGCTATAAACAAAAAAAAAGCGAAATTTAGAAAAAAATTATATTCAACATTTTTTGCTATAGTAAATATCCCCAAAAATGTTTTTTTTTAAATGTCTTCATCAGTTTAGGCCAATATATATTCTTCTACATATTTTTGGTAAAATGAATGTGCAATAAGCGTATATTGAAGTTATAATGTCTACAAACAATGGGAAATATTTATGGCATGTTTATGGCATTTTTTTTTTAATAGTAATGGCACAGAAATCCCCATGCTGGCACTCGTGCACGCCCTTGTGCGTGTCCGGCGGCGATCGTGCCCACTGGCCACGCACATCGGGTCCCCTGCTGTGCATCGGGTGCGAGCCTTCTGGTGGCCACTAAAGGGAAGGACGTACCCATACGGGCTTTCGCCCAGGGGAGCCATTCTGCTGTAGTAAATGCTTGATCCGGTCTTGAACCAGTTACAAGTATTTCATAGGTGTCAAAGACTTTTCTTGACAATAGCATTAAGTTTATGCAAAGAGCCAATATTTGCAGTGTTGACCCTGCTTTTTCAATACCTCTGCAACTTGCCATGGCATGTTGTCAATCAACTTCTGCGCTACCTCCTGACTGATGGCACTTCAAAATTTGTGGAGTGTTTTTTCATTCAGCCGCCACTTAAAGTTTGACCACAAGTTCTCAATGGGATTAATGTCTGGAGAGTTTCCTGGCCATAAATCAGTCTGTTCCTGATGTTTTTCCAGGAGAGAGGTGGCTTCTTTGCTGCCCTTCTTGACACTGGGCCATCCTCCAAAAATATTTGCCTCACTGTGTGTGCAGATGCACTCACACCTGCCTGCTGCCATTTCTGAGCAAGCTCTGCACTGGTGGTGCCCCGATCCCGCAGCTGAATCAACTGTAGGAGATGGTCCTGGCACTTGCTAAACTTTCTTGGGTGCCCTGAAGCCTTCTTTACAACAATTGAACCTTTCTCCTTGAAGTTCTTGATGATCCAATAGGTGGTTACTTTAGGTGCAATCTTAGTAGCAGCAATATCCTTGCCTGTGAATCCCTTTTTGTGCAAACATGATGGCTGCACATGTTTCCTTGCAGGTACCCATGGTTAACAGGGAAAAAACAATAATTTCAAGCACCACCCTCCTTTTAAAGCTTCCAGTCTGTTTTTGATTCTAATGCAATCAGCATTACAGCCTTGTCCTCGTCAACACTGACACCTGTGTTAACGAGAGAATCACTGACATTATATCAGCTGGTCCTTTTGTGGCAGGGCTGAAATGTAGTGGAAATGTTTTTTTGGGGATTAAGTTAATTTTAATGGCAAAGAGGGACTTTGCAATTAATTGCAATTCATCTGATTACTCCTTATAACAGTATACACAAATTGCCTTCATAAAAACCGAGGCAGCAAACCTTGTAAAAAGTAATATTTGTGTAATTCTCAAAACTTTTGGCCAGGGCTGTAGCAGCGGGAGGGAAGCACCCTATACTGTAGCTGGGGACATGCTATCAGACAATGCTGGGCATGACTCTGGAAGCAAAGATTTAGCGCATCGTCTTTTGGAAAGGTAAGTACTTTTTCTGTTACAGGATGCTGCCGATTGTATCAAAAGGGTTGCTTTAAAAGTGATGGATTCACAAGTGATTATTTTCTGCACTGTGCTTAAGTCAATGACACTTGTAATTGCAGTATACTCCCAAAAAAAATTTCTGCTTCATCATATTGACTGTTTTAAAAATTTGGAAAATGTCAAAGTAAAAACCTAAAAAATTTAAACATTGGATTTAAAATGCTTTATCATGCATTGTTCTAAAGTTCAAGGTCTGTTAATTATATACATCCCCCTCCCCCATCTAAAGTTGTTGCTTTATACCTGTAAAAATAATATACTGTGAGGGATTAACTCGGTAGCGGGTGTTTGTGACCCCCTGGATGGGTTCACTACACTCTGAACTGTACAAAAAGGCAGTTGAGGATGATTGAAAACAAATGATATGGTTTATTTTTCCATATTGCTGGATACACGTGCAAGAATCAAAACAGCATAAACAAAACAAAACATAAAATAAACCCTTGCCACTTGGGGCGTCTACCTTCCAAACACAGGAACCTACCTATGGAGTCTGGCACAGCCTACTGCTGGGCAGACACTGCTGGTCCTACAGCAGAAAACAAAAAGTCTCTTTGATATTTCTCACACAGAAATATCCATCAGCACCTCACCTCTTCAGTAGGGTTTGTGACTACTCCTTCACTCACACAGCCTCAGGATGCAGCAATCAGTCGTCATCCTTAGGCTATCTTTATAGGGGCTTTACTTGCTTCATTTTGAACAGCTGAAGGCTTCTAACGCCCCAAACTCTCTGGCCATCTCTGCAGCCGACGCCTAATAGTAATTGGTGTATTGTCTAAACAAGGCAGAAATATATCTCCCGTCTGTGACAACACACACACACAGATTTACCTGACTTCCTGTCACAATACTTATAGAGAAAATGAAAAATATACTTACCTTACACCTGGCTTCCGCTTTGGAAATAGTGATGGCATAATCATCAAGGTGAGATTCTGGGAATGTTGGGTATCCAAAATCTCAAGACCCTACACCCCAATGCCAGATGTAAGGTAAGTATATTTTCTAACTACTCTCTATAGGTCTTTTTATTTTACAGGTAGAAGCTTTTTTGGTGTGGGGAGGGAGGGGGCGATATGTAATGATCAGACCCGTATAGTAGTGGAAGGTCCATTTTAACGTGTATCTCTATAAAACACTTTTGCTGGCTTTGGATTATGAAGTATGAAGTGTTTAAAACCATTGTCCTTTTTTTCTTTTTTCCCTTCACTTCCTGATACAGAAACACTACAGGAAGTTAGAATAAACCTCTCCAAAGTAAGGAAATAGTCCTTTATTTACCAGAACAAATGCCTGAATTGGAAGATTTAAGATCACCTAGTTGAATCTTTACAATGTGCAGGGGAGGACTGGGATGGGGGTCCACTACATTGCCAGTACAGTATATTGGGTTGGTGCCTCTGGAAGCAAAGATTTAGTGCCAGATATTTCACCCTTCATGCATTATTTAGAATGGAACCCACAGTCAGTGATCTATGCTAAAAATTGTACAGAAAAATCTCAGCCACCCCACACGACACAAGCCAGAGGCGTAACTGGAACAGAGGCGTTGCTAGGGGGGTGCGGGGGGTGCGGCCCACACCCGGGTGACACCCGCTAGAGGGGTGACACCATCCCGTTTATTTTTTTTACATTTTTTTTTAATGGGTGTGTGTGTGTGGGGGGGGGCAGACGTGTGGGGGGGTGCGGAGGGTGTGGGGGTGCAGATGTGCGGAGGGTGTGGGGGGGGGTGCGGGGGTGCAGACGCGCGGTCCGTGCAGGCACTGCAGGCACTGCAGGCACTGCTAGCACCGCCCGCTGATCAGCCTGGAACTTGGAAGGCGCCGGCGCCTCCTCCTCTGTATTTACATTCAGTGAGGAGGAAGTGCCAGAGGGACACACACTGCTGTGTGTGTATCATAATCAGCGGCCGTGCTGTTCTGAGGTCTGATCGTGACATGTGCGGGGGGGGGGGGGTGACTCGGTTAGAGGGCTGCCTATGCTGATGGGGGGTAAGTGTACTAACTAAGGGGGAATTCTGGTCTCCACTAAGGGGGGGGGTGTGTATACTCCGGGGGGATTCTGTACTGATGGGGGTGTGCACTAAGGGGGGTGTATACTGCAGGGTCTCTGTACTAAGGGGGAATTCTGTACCGGTGGGGGTCTGCACTAAGGGGGTTGTGTATAATCCGGGGGTCTCTGTACTTAGGGGGATTTTGTACTGATGGGGGTCTGCACTAAGGGGGGATGTATACTGTGGGGGTCTCTGTACTGATGGGGGTCTTCACTAAGGGGGTGTGTATACTGTGGGGGGATTCTGTACTGATGGGGGTCTGCGCTAAGGGTGGTGTGTATACTGCAGGGTCTCTGTACTAAGGGGGGATTCTGTACTGATGGGGGTCTTCACTAAGGGGGGTGTGTATTCTGCGGGGGTCTCTGTACTTAGGGGGGATTCTGTAATGATGGGGGTCTGCACTATGGGGGGATGTATACTGCGGGGGTCTCTGTACTGATGGGGGTCTTCACTAAGGGGGTGTGTATACTGCGGGGGTCTCTGTACTAAGGGGGGATTGTGTACTGATGGGGGTCTGCACTAAGGGGGGGTATGTGTGTGTATACTGTGGGGGTCTGTACTGATAGGGGGTCTGCACTAAGGGGGTCTATACTGATGGAGGGGTCTGCACTAAGGGGGGTGTCTATACTGCGGGTGTCTGCACTAAGGGGGATTCTATACCGCGGAGCAACAGACGGACCGGACCAGCAGGCAGTGCGGCGTCATCCTGAAGGCGACGGCGACCTGTTGAGGGACACGTGAGCTGCCCGGTGCACAGATTTGGAAGTTGGAACCGAGCGAGGAGGCCCACACCAGACACATCAAACTCCTATCGGGATTGGGAGCTGGCTGAAGTGGGAGCGGTATGTAATATAACAAGGACAAAGTGCACGTGATATGCGTATTATTTTGTATTGTAGTGTGCATTGTATAATACAGCAGCACAATGCTGAACACCAGCAGCTATAGAGGAACAACAAATCCCAGCAATAATACATTATACAGGCTGGTTAATATATTATTGCTGGGATTTGTTGTTCCTCTATAGCTGCTGGTGTTCAGCATTGTGCTGTATAATGTATTATTGCTGGGATTTGTAGTTCCTCTATAACTGGTCAGTGGTAATCTGCATTGTGCAGTATAATCATTATACAGCGCAATAGAGAATACCAGCAGCCATAGAGGACTACAAATCCCAGCAATAGTACATTTATGGAACTGTTGATAAAATGCACTTTACAAAACCACAAATAGTTTGTTTGCAATTCACCTGCACTCTGCACCCACTCTGTGCCCACCTGCATTCTTCACCCTGCAGCCACCTGCACTTTGTACCCTGCACCCACCACCCACCTGCACCCTGCACCCAGCACTCTGTACCCACCTGCACTTTGTACCCACCTGCACCCTGCACTCCGTACCCACCTGCACTTTGTACCCACCTGCACCCAGCACTCTGAACCCAACTGCACTCTGCACCCTGCCCTCTGTACCCACCCTGCACGTACCCTGCACCCAACTGAACGCTGCACTCTGTATGTAGCACCCTCATGGTATTTAATGACCCTTTAGGACCCTCCCACACCCAGTTGCTGTGGCACGCTCAACCCCCACCCCTCTACTTTGGGGGAAAATGTGGTGCAAGGTTGAGTTCCTGCACGTTTCCCCTAAGAAGAATGCCCTGGGTGACACTACCAATTAGCACTGTGGCAGGCTGGGGGGGGCGATAGAATGACAACGTGAGAGGCGCGTAATGCCCTACTGCCTGTTCTGCCGGGGGGGGGGGGGTGACACCATGTTTCACCGCACCGGGTGACACCAACCCTAGTGACGCCACTGAACTGGAAACTTCAGGGCCCTGATGCAAGAATCAATAAAAAGGCCCCCCTGATCTCCCTCTATCCTCTGACCCCAGGGCTCTTCTCATTGATCCTGGGGCCCTTTACTCCCATTGCAGAGGCCTTAATTACAGTCCCGCGGGCCTTCTTCCTGCCGTTTTGAGTAGGGTTGCCATCTTTTCGTCAAGCCAAACCCAAACACTTTAGCGGTGCACATCAATTTTTTTGAGATCCCCTTTGCATTCCCTCTTTACATCTGAATCTACAGGGTTCCCAACCCCCCCCTTACATCAGAGTTCCCAGCATTACTGTTCCTAAAGCACCCCTTACTTTAGAGTCCCCAGATTGGCCCTTACAACAGAGTCTATAGAGAGCCCCTCACAGCAGAGACCTCAGACCCCACCTTACATCCGAGTTCAAATCACCCCCTTACATCAGAGTCCACAGTGCACCCCTTAGATCAGAGTCCGCAGAACCTCCCTTACATCAGAGTCTGCCGTGCACCCCTTACATCAGAATCCGCAGAGCCCCCTTACATCAGAGTCCACAGAATTTCCACTTATACTATACTATATCTCTCTGGACTTTGGAACGTAAAGGGGAACCCTGATTTAAGGAGAGGTCTGATGTAAGGGGGAATGCTATGGATTCTAGTGTAAAGGGGAATTCTCATGGGAGTCTCTGGTTACCAAAGTCACCCTTACTTCAGAGTTCACAGAGCACCCCATTACATATGAGTCCCTCTTACATTTGTACTCGCTGGGAGGCAGAAGAGAGAAGGGAGGGATCGGGGGACACTTCACTCACAGTAGATGGATGGAGAGGCAGGCTGCACCTTTCCTCTTCTGGCTGCTGGGCTTCAAACTTTTTGCTTACATTTCCCCTTCTCTAAGGGACATGACTGCCAGGAAGTGAGGGCAGGGCACAATCACAGGAGGAGAGGGTGAGAGGAGGAGAAGCTGATCAGCTCTCTCTCTCCACTTTTGAATATGTCAGCGTGGGGGGTGGAACTGTCAGAGCTATCTCTGGGCTGTGAGAGACTCACTCGCAGCTCAGAGCCCTGCAGCCGCTGGGAAACTACAGTCGAGGCTCTTGGGCCCCCCTCCACAGTGGAAGAACTCTAGGGCCCGGTTGTAAGTGCGACCTTTGCAACCCTGGTAGTTATGCCACTGATATAAGCTCAGCGTGTTTTAGGTAATAGCAGCCTAACTCCATCCAGGCCACGCCTCCAGCATAATTAAGCCTCGTGAGTGGGGTGAAACATGCTGGGGGCCATGGGCGTCCGCTCCATAGGGCAAGGGGGGTCGTTTGCTCCCCCCTGGAATCGCCAGGGAGAGCCAGGAGCAGGGCCAAACTGGCCCTGGGGCCGATTTAAGTGGTGACTGCAGCGCTCCCCTGCCCTCTAGTTGTCCCTTATTTAGAGTGCCTGTCCCTCTTCTGCAATCAAATCCATTTGTCCCTCATTCCAAAAGGTTTCTCTTTTAGACCTGAAATAAATATACTGTCAATACAGTGTAGTGTTTCAGTCAAGGGAAATGGGTGCTGTGTAATGTAAAGGGGTGCAGTGATGCAGGGTGCTGTGTAATGTAAAGGGGTACAGAGGTGAAGGGTGCTGTGTAATGTAAAGGGGTGCAGGGTGCTGTGTAATGAATGTAAAGGGGTCCAGTGATGCAGGGTGCTGTGTAATGTAAAGGGGGCCAGTGATGCAGAGTGCTGTGTAATGTAAAGGGGTCCAGTGATGCAGGGTGCTGTGTAATGTAAAGGGGGCCAGTGATGCAGGGTGCTGTGTAATGTAAAGGGGTCCAGTGATGCAGAGTGCTGTGTAATGTAAAGGGGGCCAGTGATACAGGGTGCTGTGTAAAGTAAAGGGGTCCAGAGCTGTGAGGTGCTGTGTAATGTAAAGGGGACCAGAGGTGCAGTTGTGGAGAGGGGGTACACAGTAGTGGCAAAGAGATATTGAAAGATGCAGGGGGCACAGTGGCGAAGAAAGGGGAAAATGTGACTATTTATCGCCGCTGCCGAAGCGCCCCCCTCTGAAAAAAATTCAGCAGACACCCATGCTGGGGGCATGGCCTGGATAGAGTTAGGCTAAGGCTGCTATCACCTATTACACCCTGTGCTTGTGTGGTGTATGGTGTCTGAGATTTTTACTTGTGCTGTGGATTACATAGAGTCAGGGTGGACTCCTAGCCTGACTCACACCCCCAGTGGGACACACCAAATAGGGGACATAGATGCCGGAGAAGAGGCCCTAGAGTCGGTTTAGGTTCACGTGATGAGCATTATTGAGTTATCAACTCCTCCTTAAAATCTGCGATTACAGCGCCTAGTAAAGGGAAATAGGCTCTGAGATACGGTATCCTTTGACTGAATGTCAAGACTCACAAAGAAAGCTGATGCTGGAAATTTTTAAAATATGTGTGAGAATAGACCATATTCTTTAGTAACACCCACCGTTCACTATGCCTACCAATCAAGATACACCATGCGGTTGATTTACGAAAAGCAAATAGATTGTGCAATTTGCAAGTGCAGTTGTACGCATTTATCTTAGTAAATGTAAGGTGGTAAAATTTCAATTTATAAAGATTACCCAATAAGATACAAGGAAAATAAAAAGCAATTGGATTATTGAAATCAGCAGAGCTTACTGCATTTACTAAGCTTGGGGGAAACTGTATTTGCTAGTGCCAAGGCCGATCCTAGGGTCACAGGCTCCTGGGTGCCCCCACATGGGTGTGGTCATTTTACTAACCCCTCCCCTGTACAAATGTTTCTATGGCAATGACTCAATCGCAGAGATGTTCCCCCAAAAAGTCTTCATTAGCCTGGAATCCTTACATGATCTGTCAAATAAACAAAATACAGGAAGAGAAGCAGAGTACTTTATTGGGACCTGGAGGGGGGCCTCTCTGATGGACACATAGAGGGCTTCTGTTAGAGAGTCTGTTAGAAAGAGCCACCAGACATACTACAGACATGATACAGGAGATAGTCAGAGACTGCAGACATAGCACAGGAGATGGTCAGAGACTGCAGACTTAGTACAGGAGATGGTCAGAGACTGCAGACATAATACAGGAGATGGTCAGAGACTGCAGACACAGTACAGGAGATGATCAGAGACTTCAGACATAGTACAGAAGATGGTCAGAGACACATCAGTTCTGGACGGACATATACCGTTGCTCAGAACACTAGTTCTGGACAGACACAAACAAGGAGAGAAGGAAGGAGGGGAGAACTCTGCCACTTCGGCACCCCCACCTCTGCAGGCGCCTGGGTGCAAAGCACCCTGCCTAGGATCGGCCCTGGCTAGTGCACAGGCTCAAGTTGCATGGTACAATTTCCTTCCACAAAAATCTGTTCCTACGATGAAAGGACTAGCTGATTGTTCTTGTCCTCCAGGCTAAAGGCTACAAGTTCTCCAACCCTAATCCCAAACTAAAAATCTAGACACCTGAGATACACTTTAAAATGGTTTGACATACTTCGGAGCCTGTAATTTGCTAATACTTCCAAAATGAGTGTATCTTTTTTTCCCTAGGACCCCAGACACCTACAATTCTTCTGTGACTTTCTTGAGAGTAATGTATATATGTTGCTGTCTGCAAAGAAAAGCTATGGGGCTCCTACAGACTTTGGATTCTGCCTCAAGGTACGCCCAATGTTTTATCACTGTGACACTTAGCAATTTACAGCAGTAATTAATTGTAGAGCATGTGTGGTAAACTGTAATCATGTCTTGGCTGTTTAAGTAGGAGTATTTTAGTGAATTTTATTTCAACAGGTATTTCCTGCAAGGCATGCATTAATCAAAATGTGCTGTGGCCTTCTAGCCTAACAAGACAGGAGGAACCAAAGAAATGAAACTACTGTGTGCAGAGACTGAAGAGAGTAAGATCTGCTGGCTGACAGCAATTAGGTTATACAAGGTACACACACTCTTTTTATTTCTCTTATACATACTCTGTCTATCTTTTTAGTTGGTAAGAATTATCCATTAAGTTTAGTTTGAACACTGAAAGTGTTTTTTTACATGGCTTATTCTGGACACAGCAGGACCATCTATTCTCTACCTAGGTATTAGTCAAAAGGAAGAAGAAGGCTGTTAAATCTGAACTACAGGCAGCACAGTGGCTTAGTGGTTAGCACCTCTGCCTTTTAGCCCTGGGGTTTCTGTTGTGAATCTTGGTTAGGACACTATCTGCATTAACCACTTGGTATTCCAGCTATAGTTAAAAGACGGCCACAAGGTGGCTCTCAATTGCCGGGAGGATGTCTATAGACGTCCTCGCCTCCTCCGGCCACTGGGGGGCGAGCATGCCCGCCGCATCACTGCAGCGCCGATGCGCGTGCATGGCAGCCGCTATGTCCGCCGGGTACCCGCGCTCGGCGGTTACACAGACAAGGACGTGGATCTGTGTGTGTAAACACACAGATCCACGTCCTGTCAGGGAGAGGAGACCGATGCTGTGTCCCTTGTACATAGGGACACAGATCGGTCACCAACCCCAGTCAGTCTCCCTCCCCCCACAGTTAGAAACACTATGCAGGGCACACATTTAACCCCTTCCTCACCCCCTAGTGTTAACCCCTTCCCTGCCAGTCACATTTATACAGTAACAGTGCATATTTATAGCACTGAGCGCTGTACAAATGTGAATGGTCCCAAAAATGTGTCAAAAGTGTCCGATGTGTCCGCCATAATGTCGCAGTCCCAATAAAAATCGCAGATCGCCGACATTACTAATAAAAAAAATAATAAAAAAAAAATCATAATTCTGTCCCCCTATTTTGTAGGCGCTATAACTTGTGCGCAAACCAGTCACTTATTGCGATTTTTTTTAACCAAAAATATGTAGAAACGTGCCCATCAGTGCCCATCAGTGCCACTTATCAGTGCCCATCAGTGCCACCTTAATGGTGCCCAGTAGTGCCGCCTTATTAGTGCCTATCAGTGCAGCCTATCAGTGCCCATCAGTGCAGCCTATCAGTGCCCATCAGTGATGCCTCATTAGCATACAACACTGAAGGAGAAAAACTACCTGTTTTCCAAAAATTATAACAAAATATGAAACTGTATTTTTTTTTTCAAAATTTGGGGTATTTTTTTTGCAAATTTGGGGTATTTTTTTTGCAAATTTGTAGGAAAAATGTATAAAAATGTCATCTCGGTGCAAAATTGCATGACCGTGCAACTGTAATTCAAAGTGTGACAGCGCTGAAAGCTGAAAATTGGTCTGGGCAGAAAGGGGGTTTACCTGCCCAGTAAGTCAAGTGGTTAAGTTTGCATGTTCTCCCTGTACTTGCATGGGCTTGCCCAATATACTGTACTCTGGTTTCTCTCACACTCCAAAGACATGCTGATGGGTTAAATGGCCCCTGTCCATATTTGCTCTAGTATGTGTATATTTATAAAGAAGATAATGACCTTTAAAGTACAATAAGTACCTTAAGGGTAGGGGCTAATATGAATGTAAAAGTGCTATATAAATTGGTGGCATTACATAAATAAATACATGAAGAAATAAAAAACACCAATAAATACAGGTATGCATTTATTGCAGAAGAATTAAAGCCTACGTTTACCTAGAACCATAAAACAAATAAAAAATCAGCACAAGGGACATTACTTACTTTTAGTGAGCTATGTCTCCTTTCATTGAAATTAGGCATGTGCAAAGGTGAAAAATTTGTTTTGTTTCGTTTCGTTTCAATTCGTCATTTAATACATTTCGTTAAGTTAGGTTCGTTACATGTGTTGAATTCGTTTTCGGAATTCGTTCGTTTTCGACCGAATTTCGAAAAATCCGGTCGAAATCGAAAATATTTCACCCGTTTTTCGAATTCGTTCGTTTTCGACCGAATTTCGAAAAAAAAACGGTCGAAATCGAAAATATTTCAACCAGATTAGAAAACAAATAGTCTCTTTTTGAATAGAATTTTTTTCGAATTAAATCCAAAATTTTTTTTTTTTTTTTTCGAATTCCGATCGAATTTAGTCCGCGGGTATTCGATTCGGAATTCGAAAAATAAATTATTTTCGAATTTAATTCGAAAAAAAATTCTATTCGAAAAGAGACTTCTAATCTGGTTGAAATATTTTCGATTTCGACCATTTTTTTTTCAAATTCGGTCGAAAACAAACGAATTCCGAAAATGGTCGAAATATTTCGCTAATATAGCAATTCGGGAATTCGTATGCATCCGAATGTCCGAATAATGGAAAATTCGTCCGAATTTCGATTCGGAACGAAACGAAATGCACATGCCTAATTGAAATCACCCTCTTCTGATGCCCCCGCCCCTCTCCCTGCCACTGTAAGCTTTCAGTGCAGCTAAGGGGCTGTGACAGGCACTCATCAAGAGTGCCCACTATGCCTGCCATTTTCCATCCAGCTGCTCCATTCCTAGAAGCCGTTACTATAGCTCCCATGAATGAACCTGGATCTTTGAATGGAGGGTAAGCAGATGATTGAAAGGTCTGACCCCTCCATTCCTACAGTAGATTGTTTTTCTTGTGCAGCATGTGTCTGAAGGTAAGAATTGTTCCTTGTGATGATTTTTTTTTGTTTTTTGTTTAAGGTAAACTAAGGTTTTAAACATATTTTTAAAATGCAGCTAGTATAAATACCTGAATTTGACTTTTGCTTATCTTCTTGTAATCCCCTTGTAGGAAGGTGCAGTCATTTTTCTCCACTGTAAGGGGTGCTCAACTGCAGCAGCATTGCTGTTTCCTGGGTCACAGGGAAGGTATCCAATTGGATGTTGCTGCCTCATGTGACTCTGGCAGCCATTTTGGGTTAGGCAGAGTTTATTTAAGCCCCTGGCTCCCAGTTTTTGTGCATATTTCACATGTGGGTAGTGTAGGGCCAGGTCACCCATCTAGTACAGACAATTTCATTAGACAATGAAAAAATAATAAAAAAAAAATCATAATTCTGTCCCCCTATTTTGTAGGCGCTATAACTTGTGCGCAAACCAGTCACTTATTGCGATTTTTTTTAACCAAAAAATATGTAGAAACGTGCCCATCAGTGCCCATCAGTGCCACTTATCAGTGCCCATCAGTGCCACCTTAATGGTGCCCAGTAGTGCCGCCTTATTAGTGCCTATCAGTGCAGCCTATCAGTGCCCATCAGTGCAGCCTATCAGTGCCCATCAGTGATGCCTCATTAGCATACAACACTGAAGGAGAAAAACTACCTGTTTTCCAAAAATTATAACAAAATATGAAACTGTATTTTTTTTTTCAAAATTTGGGGTATTTTTTTTGCAAATTTGGGGTATTTTTTTTGCAAATTTGTAGGAAAAATGTATAAAAATGTCATCTCGGTGCAAAATTGCATGACCGTGCAACTGTAATTCAAAGTGTGACAGCGCTGAAAGCTGAAAATTGGTCTGGGCAGAAAGGGGGTTTACCTGCCCAGTAAGTCAAGTGGTTAAGTTTGCATGTTCTCCCTGTACTTGCATGGGCTTGCCCAATATACTGTACTCTGGTTTCTCTCACACTCCAAAGACATGCTGATGGGTTAAATGGCCCCTGTCCATATTTGCTCTAGTATGTGTATATTTATAAAGAAGATAATGACCTTTAAAGTACAATAAGTACCTTAAGGGTAGGGGCTAATATGAATGTAAAAGTGCTATATAAATTGGTGGCATTACATAAATAAATACATGAAGAAATAAAAAACACCAATAAATACAGGTATGCATTTATTGCAGAAGAATTAAAGCCTACGTTTACCTAGAACCATAAAACAAATAAAAAATCAGCACAAGGGACATTACTTACTTTTAGTGAGCTATGTCTCCTTTCATTGAAATTAGGCATGTGCAAAAGTGAAAAATTTGTTTTGTTTCGTTTCGTTTCAATTCGTCATTTAATACATTTCGTTAAGTTAGGTTCGTTACATGCGTTGAATTCGTTTTCGGAATTCGTTCGTTTTCGACCGAATTTCGAAAAATCCGGTCGAAATCGAAAATATTTCACCCGTTTTTCGAATTCGTTCGTTTTCGACCGAATTTCGAAAAAAAAACGGTTGAAATCGAAAATATTTCAACCAGATTAGAAAACAAATAGTCTCTTTTCGAATAGAATTTTTTTCGAATTAAATCCAAAATTTTTTTTTTTTTTTTCGAATTCCGATCGAATTTAGTCCGCGGGTATTCGATTCGGAATTCGAAAAATAAATTATTTTCGAATTTAATTCGAAAAAAAATTCTATTCGAAAAGAGACTTCTAATCTGGTTGAAATATTTTCGATTTCGACCATTTTTTTTTCGAAATTCGGTCGAAAACAAACGAATTCCGAAAATGGTCGAAATATTTCGCTAATATAGCAATTCGGGAATTCGTATGCATCCGAATGTCCGAATAATGGAAAATTCGTCCGAATTTCGATTTGGAACGAAACGAAATGCACATGCCTAATTGAAATCACCCTCTTCTGATGCCCCCGCCCCTCTCCCTGCCACTGTAAGCTTTCAGTGCAGCTAAGGGGCTGTGACAGGCACTCATCAAGAGTGCCCACTATGCCTGCCATTTTCCATCCAGCTGCTCCATTCCTAGAAGCCGTTACTATAGCTCCCATGAATGAACCTGGATCTTTGAATGGAGGGTAAGCAGATGATTGAAAGGTCTGACCCCTCCATTCCTACAGTAGATTGTTTTTCTTGTGCAGCATGTGTCTGAAGGTAAGAATTGTTCCTTGTGATGATTTTTTTTTGTTTTTTGTTTAAGGTAAACTAAGGTTTTAAACATATTTTTAAAATGCAGCTAGTATAAATACCTGAATTTGACTTTTGCTTATCTTCTTGTAATCCCCTTGTAGGAAGGTGCAGTCATTTTTCTCCACTGTAAGGGGTGCTCAACTGCAGCAGCATTGCTGTTTCCTGGGTCACAGGGAAGGTATCCAATTGGATGTTGCTGCCTCATGTGACTCTGGCAGCCATTTTGGGTTAGGCAGAGTTTATTTAAGCCCCTGGCTCCCAGTTTTTGTGCATATTTCACATGTGGGTAGTGTAGGGCCAGGTCACCCATCTAGTACAGACAATGATTAGCGTTAGGGAGAGCTTCCTGAAGAGTAGGGAAAGGATAGGGATCATCCTTCCTGGAGACTTCCCCATTTGGGTATGGACCAGTCAGGCCGCATTCCACCTCCTAAGACATCTTTGCTACACATTGCTGCTATCTTCTGTAAATGTTCCTGGTCATCCGCCTTTCCGACAGGCTTGTTGTGAATTAATGAACTCTGAGATTAATACAATTTCTGTTCCCCGCAAGTGCATTCTGAGTGTTTACTGCTGCTGCAACACGCTACACTTCCACATACCCTGAAAAATAGCAATGTTTGCCTGGAGTTCAGCTTTAATTGGAAAAGTTTTACTTCTGACGTAGAAAACATGCCTGGTCCCAATGCTATAGAGCAAGGGTTTCCAAATGTTTCAAACAAAGGACCAGTTCATCTTCAGACTTTAGGAGGCCAGATTGTGGCCAGTGGTGGTAAAAAATGCCCCTTGCCCAGCATCAGTGAGAATAAATATGGCTGCATGGTTGGTGGTCAGCAAGAAGAGTAGTGCCCCATAATTGGTATTAGTGGGAGGAATAGTACACCGTCATTGGTAATAGTGGAACAAATAGTGCCCCAAGGGCCAGATAAAGGCTAGCAAAAGGCCACACCTGGCCCGTGGGCCACAGTTTGGAGACCACTGCTATAGAGCATGGCAGATGTCTCGCAGCCTGTTTTTGGGAGACATTTGCCCATCTATGGCCGCCCAGAATTTTTGAATTCATCAGTAAGAAAAAAATATCAAACTGAGGTACATAGGCATGCCTACGTAGCTCTTCTTTCTGTTGATCATCATACACATCAGGCATGCCTGCTACAAGTCTTATTTAGCATTTCACGCATTACTGTAGGTGGTAAAATAGACAGATTTTAAGTTGATGCAGTAGATGGAGTGATAAACAAACTCTTGCTTTTCTTTTAATGAGTGTGGAACAGAACTAGAAGATTATTCATATAATTGGAGTTCTTTGCCTAAAAACATTGATGTTCACTGTATAATAAGGAGCAAAACATATTTCTAATGCTACGTCTGTATTTATTTTCAGAATGGAAAACAGATTTATCAAAATTATTTAAGACCACAGCAAAAAATTGATGCAAGCAGTCAGAATCTTGCAGCTACGGTACATATTATTGTTTAAATATAATAATAGATGTAAGACCAATGAGTCTTGGATAGAAATCAACCGGTTGAATTACCCATTGGCCTTTTATATCTGTCTCTGAGATTCTGGTGGTGACATCCTGATCCTCTTCCTTTTCATGACCACATGGGGATCATACATTTTTTGATCATTGTAAACCCTTACAGGCTGGAGACTTAGGCCCAGATTCACAGAGCGATTACGCGTGCGCAACTGCTGTTGCGCGTGCGTAAGTCTAAATGTGCGCGTGCGTATAGTTGCACGCGATTCACAAAACAATATACGCCAGAAATCTACGTTTTTTGGTCCGGCGTAATTGAGTTAGACATTCGCTTCCCTTCGCGCAAAACTGCGCTAGACACACCATTGATTTGCTAGTCAAATATGCTAATGAGGGAGTTACGGGGATTCACAAAAAAACGCAGTTGCTGCGCAGGCTACGCGATGTGCGCAACTGCAAAATGTTCTGTCTAAAGTTAGAGGACCTAAAAGCTGGTCTAAATTTTGAAAAAAAGTCTAATTGTCAGATAAAGCAACACTGTTAGTGAGGAGTTCAGCAGTCACACGTGTTGCCCAACAATCTGTATGCCAACATGCCAGGGGCATCGTCGCGCATAGCTATACTACTGACTTTAGATGAACAAAGAAGGATGAGGGCACGGAGGATGGCACTAAGGAGGGCACGGGAGATGTTTTTTTTTTTTTGCTTATATAAAATTTACAATTTAATCTAATCTAATACAATATTCTTATCTGATACAAGCCCCTCACTCTTCACTTGATATATCACACACGCATAGACATCTTTGGCATGAGAGATTCTGAGGTGTCTCGCATCTTCAGATTCACCCCTCATGCCATCGTGGAATTACCACAACCTTGCAGGAGGACATCAGCAGCCCAACACATGGCACCACCCATGACACCCATGACAGCTACATATACAATCAGAGCCCCATCCCCACAGATTTCAAACAGAACATGTATGGGGACAGCTGGCTGGTTGGTGAGTGACATGGGAGTCAGGCATGACTATCCCCTCCCGTGATGCACACCTCACAAGTGGCACATGCATGACTAACATCCTCCTGTCTTTTCCCTTCAAGGTGACTCTGCATATGCACTGGTACCCCATCTCATGACCCCATCTCATGCCAGCTCACATTATGCATCTTTGCACGTTAAACACACACATTAATCATGGCACAATGAGAATGCATGCATGCACACCACTATGGTCCCTAGCACACACACCCCACATCCTCATCAAATTGGATTGGCACCAGTCCACCATGCAAGACTGGTGAGCAGTAACGCCACGTCAAGGCTCCAATTATGTCACTGTACATTCATACACCATTCACACGGACCTGGGAATCACTTCTCCCTGGTCCTGGGGAACCCTTCTCCACCCAAATTGAGGATGACACCCCTTTTCCAGCAGGAATGTCACCCCCACATTCAAACATCATTCACAACCCAAAATATGCCAAAAATGTCAGCAAAAAAATAAAAAAATGCATAGAAAAAAAAAAATGCAGAGAACAAAAATAAAAATGCTTTCAAAGCAAAAAAAGGGGGTAAAAAAAATTAATGCCCTCTGCCTGAGCCACGCCTGGGGCGCCCCCGGCCACGGCCCCGGACCCTCAGGGGAGACGCATGGGGAGGGGAAAAGCCGGGGAAGGAGGAGCAGCCCCTGAGATCTGCCCACCTGGCGGCCTGCCCTCCAAGGCCACGGCTATTCTGTCCAGGGCAGCACCAAGTGTTGCCGTGTTGCCCTGGATAGCCTGGGTAAGGGCCCTCACATCCTGCCCAACGCCTGCTGCTGTAGTTTGCAGGTCATTTAGGCAGGTTGTGGAGGCCCGGGAGTGGGAGTCCAGGTTACCCAGCCTATCGTTGATGGAGGACAGGCTCTGATCCACCCGCCCCATAGTCTGGCAGAGCTGTCTCAGAAGGCGGGTCTGGGTGGCCAGGTTCCTTCTCAGACTGGCGGGCAGGAGATTGGGCGCCCCCCTGGTGCTCTGGAATGACCTCCTGGCTCCAGCTGATGGTTGTGGCCGGGGAGAAGGGGAGGCCCTTGTGAGGGGAGCCATGTTGGGGGAGGAGGGGGGGGGCTCACCCTTAGGGAGGGCAGGCTTCTTGCAGCCAGAGGGGAAGAGTCCGCAGAAACCAAACGGCCAGTGCCTGCCATGGACTCCTCCTCCTCATGATTCTCCTCCTCCTCATGATCGTCCTCCGCATGATCCTCCTCCTCCTCTTGTTCCTCCTCCGCGGACTCTGGCCTTGTTGGGGAGGCCTCATTAGGCTGCTGTCCTGGCGTTGGAGCGGTCAGGCCAGATGGCCCTGCACCCTCCTGCACATCTGTGGATGACACAAACCATTCACAGGTTGGAGGATCCACACACTTGCCACATATTCCCTTTCACCCCCTCCCCCACACATGCTACACACCTGAGAGAAATAAAAACCTTACCTGGCACCGCGGGGACCGGACTTGTGTCAAAGCCTGGCAGGCCCTCCACTTCATGCCGGTGAAAGGTCAGGGCCACCACACGCTCCGTCGCTGTAAATCTAACCCGGCATGGTGGGCCCCCTCCTGTGCCCCTGGCATGGGCATTTATTGCGGCCAGTTTTTTTTTCACCTCACGCCGGAGGTCATTTATTTTCTTTTCAATCCCAGACTGGGTCCGTGTCTCCCCCTCCCCCGATGAATTGACCTGCTCCGTGATCATATCCAATATCTCCCTCCTCCTGGCCAGGGTGGTGGTGGCACTCTGCGGGCCGTGGAGAAAACGCCCATAGTCGGTAATGGCCCGGGCAAGAATTCTTTTTTCCCCCACTGTAAAATTAAGCTTTCTTTTTCTCTCAGTCATACTTCCAAACAAACTCACTAGCAGTCACCAAAAATCTGTCACAAATACAAGCACAACCAATCAGACAAGAACACACACAAAGAGAAAAAGAACACCCAAAAATCACACTAGCACTCAGCAAGAAACAGACACAAAAAAATCAGATGAAAAAATAAAGCAAGAAAACAAACGCTCAGAAATCTATCAATCAAACAAACAGTCTCAAACACTTATCAAAACACACTTTCACAAAACTACCAACAAGCACTAGATCACACAGAACACTAATCTGACAACTACAAAACACACTCTAACGAACAACAGAGCAAAAGCACTTGATTCAATGGGAAGGGACACAAAGGGATGTACTTTTGCAATGGAAGTGCGTTTGTGTGTGTCTATTTATGCTGTCTGCGTAGTTCACAGCGTTGCCCTAGTCCATTTCCAATTTCACTGATTGCGCCGCTCCCGAGTTGTGAGCATGCGCACAACGGAGCTGACATGGTTTCCTTCACGCGCGCATGCGCGAGTCGGCCGGCCCTTCATTTGCATGGGGTCACGGCTCATTTCAATGTAACACGCCCACGTCCCTCCCAATTTGTATTACTCCTCCTTACGCCTCCGGAAAAAACCTTACGCTTGCGCAATCTCTTGCGCAAAAGCTACGTAAATCGCGGGATTACGCGGCTAGATTGCGCAAGTCTAACGGAAAAGTGGTGCGCTACGCCGGTCCAATAATGCGCCGATGTACGTGAATCTGGGCCTTAATTTACAAAATAAGCCTTGAGATGGCACTGTAGCTTTAGGTGGAAATGCATATGTTTAATATCGCAATTGTCAGATGTTATTACAGTATAGAAAAGGGTAAACAAATAAATACATGGATATATATATATATATGTATATATATATATATATATATATATATATTAGGGCTGTTACGAGTCAAAATTTTTATGTTTGATTAATTGATTTTTTTTAAATTGATTAATCAACTAATTTTGATTAATTATAACGCACATACAGATCCAACTACTTTTAGCTGATCTCCTTGCAGGCTGATTCCCAGTGCAGCTACCAACCACTGGAAAAATGGATAGCAGGATACAAAAAACACACAAAGGCTGCACTCGATGGAAATAGCATTAAAACTTTTATAGTCTTCAAGTAGGTAAAAAAATAAATATTGCACTGGAGATAAAATCGATGTAGCTACATAAACAGTAAAAATGGTGCGAGTAATACCAAACAGTAGCAAAAGCAGTCATAAAAACATGTAGCTAAGTATGATACTGGTATAAAAATGTGTACAACGATGCCACTGCTGAATCCAGATGAGGAGAGGTTAACATCAGTCCATCGGCATTTAGATGTCCCATGAAGGGAACTATCACAACTCCCAGTGGATGGCTGTAGAATCCCAGGTTGATAGAGGGAAGGTATAGAGGGAAGTGTAACAGCCCTTGCCTGTGGCAGATAGTAAGGTCCAGCCAGCATGCAGATATGAAGGCAAAGCAAAGGAGCCCTTCAGATGGACACGGCAAGCCCCACCGGTGTCCGTGAGGTGACCGGATCTCCGACAGAACTCCCTGAAGGCCTGGAAGCCGGCGGAGAGGTGAGTACCAATCAAAAGAATTTTCATCGATCAAAATATTTTTGATCGATCAAAAAAATTAAAGATTAATCAATTAATTAAAAGTTAATTTCCACAGCCCTAATATATATAAATGTATGTATGTATATATATATATATATAAACAGTCACTCTAAAACATGAGTTTTATTAAAAAATAAACATTATGGGCTAGATTCAGGTAGGAGAGCCTATCTTTAATTTGGCCTAACGTATCTCATTTACGTTAGGTCACCGCAACTTTTTCAGGCAAGTGCTTTACTCACAAAACACTTGCTTGTAAAGTTGAGGCGGCGTAGCGTAAATCACCAGGCGGAATTTAAATTCGGCGGGTAGGGGGCGTGTATCATTTAAATGAAGCGTGTCCCTGCACCGAACGAACTGCACATGAGCCGGCCATGAATTTATCCCAGTGCGCCAAATCACGACGTCATTACGACATCTAAATGACGTGAACGACACTTACACAAAGCCCTATTCGCGAACGTTTTACGTAAACGACGTAAACGACATGAAAAAAAATGGCACGCCGTCCATACCTAACATTGCCTGCGCCTCATACAGCAGTGTTAACATTACGACAGACCTACGCTAACGCAAACGACGTAAAAAAATAGCGCCGGCCGGGCGTACGTTCGGGAATCGGCGTATAGGCTCATTTGCATATTTTAGACGGGAACGCCACCTAGCGTCCAGCCTAAAAATATGAAAATAAGATTTAACGACGTAAGAGACTTATGCCAGTTGGATCTTATGGAAATCTATGCGTAACTGATTCAATAAATCAGTCGCATAGATAGGAGGGCTCAGACGCAGAAATAAGACGGCTTATCTGGAGATAAGCCGTCTTATTTCTTTCCTGAATCTAGCCCTATATCTTTAAAAAGTGTAAATATATTTAGGTACGCAAATTACTGTCAATGATAATGGTTACCACTGCTAAATTTAGCATGGGTATGTAGGTATCAAACACCTATGGACATAAACTAGTTAAACCACATAAGGCTCTTCTTCTGGGTCTGGAGAAAGGTACGGATCCTCACGAGATCCGTACGTGTGAAAGGGGCCTAATGCAACCACATACTGAATAAAAAAAAGCTCTCAATCATAAGATCAAAAAAAAGAAAGAAGTTAGCTTGACTTCGTAAAAGAGCAAAGAGCTAGCAATCAGAGTTAAAGTATGGTTTCCTAACTGACCTTGAGGCCGCGTACACACGATCAGTTTTGTCTGATGAAACTGGCCTTAAGGCCAGTTTCATCGGTCCAAACCGAGAGTGTGTATGGCCCATCGGACCTTCGTCCGTCGGACCAAAGTTTTAAAACTTGCTTTAAAATCGGACCGAAGGACGCCTGACCATTGGACCAAACCGATGGTTAGTTCGCAAAAGCATTGGACCAAAAACCTGCGCATGCTCAGAATCAAGTCAACGCATGCTTGAAAGCATTGAACTTCGTTTTTTCAGCACGTCGTTGTGTTCTACGTCACCGCGTTCTGACCCGATCGGATTTTGGACTGATGGTGTGTACGCACATCAGACCATCAGGCCACTTCAGCGGTGAACCAATGAAAACAGTCCGTCAGTCCATTCTCATCAGTTTGGACCGATCGTGTGTACGCGGCCTAATATCTCTCGATGAAGATTGTCAGCTTGCCCAATGCTGTTGCTGCATCAGCTTCCGGAAGCTGATTGGCTACCATAAATAGCTGCACTAGATTTTGCACACTGCAGCTTTAGTAAATCAACCCCTATGAATGCTTTGTCCTCTACCCTCGCTTTTATAAGGATGGGGGTAGCTTAACCAAAAGCCCCCTTATTGGCTCTTCTAAGCCTGCTGGTTTGAAGGTAAGTAGTACATTATAGTTTAAAAAAAAATCTCCTGAGCAAATCTGCACGTAAATTAGCTGGAACCACAAATCATGACTGTGAAGGATTAGCCTCAAACCCATGGAAGTGACGAACCCTAGCCTCATCCCTACTCATGAGATATGTTCTTGACATTTGAAACAGTACATGTCCTTTGAATCTATCCCTTACTAAATAATATACATATGATATAGTCAATTAAGTTTTGTTTGTATATGTTCTAAATTTTAGAGAAGCATATCGGAAAACTCTCTTGTGGCGATGGATTTTTCTGGTCATAAAAGCAGAGTCATAGAGAATCCCACAGAAGCATTGTCCATTGCACTTCAGGAGGGGCTGTTATGGCGGGTATGTGTGATTTCTGCATTGTCATCTGTAATGTAAAACATGTTTTTTTCATGCATGCATTGTTGTGTATGGAGTGTTAACAAAATGGTCAGTATCTTTTTTCATAAATATGAGGACTGTACCAAAATGAATGCAAATGTACATAGGCCAGTCAAATTTCACATGTTAGTATAGTTAGGCAGATCATACACAATTCTAATCTGGGCCGGTTCAGCAGGAACTGGCCGAGATCCAAACTGTAAATGGGCAGGCTGAATGTACGAAGTTGATCAATCGATCAACTTGGGTACAACCAGCATGCTGGGTTTTACCTGCGATTATCGCTAGCGCTCTATAGCCACTAGCAATTATCACTGTCTTCTCCTGGTGGGAACGGCTTTCCCCCACCGGGAGAAGACAATGGCCTGGTAGGAGGGATTCCTGCATCAGCACTGTCTGTGTTGATGGGTGATTTGAGCTCTTGATGAAGGAGGGGTACAGGGTGTCCCATATCCATAGAATGCTACACAATGTTTACAGAGATGACACCATGGACAAAAACAATGTCCTTCAATGCCCTTCATTGGTGACTCTTCTCCTGCATCCCTCCTTCATTAATAACTGTTTTCTGCGTGAAACGTTCGGGAATCGTCGTATAGGCTCATTTGCGTATTTTAGACGGGAACGCCACCTAGCGTCCAGCCTAAAATATGAAAATAAGATTCAACGGCGTAAGGGACTTATGCCAGTTGGATCTTATGGAAATCTATGCGTAACTGATTCAAGTAAGTTAAAGTAAAAACAGCACATTAAAGCTGGATACACACTATACAACTTTTTGTTAGATTTGTGTTTTTTTTTGTGTAGTGCAAGGGTCTCCCTGATTGCATACAAATTGAAAGAGAAATGTCTGCTATCCCATAAGGCCCGTACACACGGTCAGAATTTTTGCCAACAAACTTCAAAATCTGCACGTTTTCAAATTCGTCCGATCGTGTGTACGCTCCATCGGACCAACTTTTTCGGGTTTCTTTGGACAAAAAGTTTGGTCTGCAAACGGACAAACTTTTCAGCAACAAAAGTCCGATGGTGCCTTGTCCGACCGTGTGTACAGCAAACCATCAGGCGGCGTACACACGGCCGAGGTTCTCGCTGAAAACCAGCGAGAACCTCGCTGGAATGCACATTCCAGCGAGGACCTCGGCCGTGTGTACGGTCTCGGCGAGCTTCCCGTCGGGAAGCCCGTCGAGCCGAAATAGAGAGCACGCTCTCTATTTCCTCGACGGCCCGCCTGGAAGAATGGCTGGTTGCCATTCCCGACGGGCGGGTCGCCGAATTCGACGGCCGGGAGAGAACCTCGACGGGCGGAACGATGTGTTCTGCCCGTCGAGGTTCTCTGCCGTGTGTACGGCGCCTCAGACTTTTGTACAAAGTGCAAATACGCATGCTCAGAACCAATGTTAAAATCAACCAACAATAGCAGAAGTTAACCAAAGGGTGGCGGTAAAGAGCAGAAAAAACACGTGATGTTGGGAAAGTTATAGAAAAGTTTGCAGAAAAGTCAGAGCGTGTGTATGCTATGGGTGTGACCGGACAACTCCCTTCAGACAAAAATCCAAGGGAAAGTTTGTTGGATGTCTGACCGTGTGTACGAGGCTATAGACATACATGAATGTCCGTTTTTCATCCACCAACGGATGGAGGAACAACGGACATACAAAACATCTGTGTGAAATGACCCTTAGACTGATCCTAAAGCTGGCCATACATGGGTCGAATTTCAAACAAATTTTCTTTTCGGAAACTGTAACTAAGAAATTTCATTTGAATTTCGCACCATTAGTGTGCTGCAGCAACGGACAATTTTTGTACAGCCCATAAATATTGAGTGATCGGAAATGCTGGAAATTTGTAATCAATGATGGGATTATTGTGAAAAAAATTATCAAAAAAGAAATGTGCATGAGCTATGGCCTGAAAAGAAAAGAAAATTATTTTCTGTAGCAACATGAGGGGAAATTGAAGGCTTGGTTGGTTGAATTTCTAAATCAATGGTGGCACCATCGAAACACAAATTTGAATTTTTGAAAGAAAAGAAAGAAAATTTGTTTGGAATTTGACCCATGTATGGCCTGCATTCCTTTGAGTGCTACAGTGTGGGGAACTTCAACGACTGATGCCGTGTCAAATTCAGCCACCTCTATTTAAAATTAAGCAGATAACAAATGTCCCTGCATAGTGTAGTAAAAGATAATTTATTTGATAAAAGAAGTAAGTAAAAGAAAAGTAATGCACTTACATACTGTATATGTTAACAAGAAAAGGCCATACATGTAGGAACCATGAGTAGCTTGCAGTGTCTACCACCTGTGGCCTGCCATAGGAAGTCAACTCTGGCACTGGAACATGGTGGCATGATCCACTGCGAGATGAGTTTTCTAGGCTCCACCCACTTTTGAGTTGTATATCAAGAATAGAGTCTTTATGCATTGAATGACATCTTGGCTCTACAAGCAATAAGGCATTGTGTTGGATTCTGTACATTTTTTGCTCTAAGGCCTCATTCACACGAGTCCACCAGCTCAGTGGGAGATCGCTTTGTTGATCTCCGCTGAGCCGGCAGATGACAGGTCCGTCTCTGCTCACTGAGCAGGGAGGGGCCTGTCAGAGTTCCGCTGATTTCTATAGAGAGATCGGATGAAAACGGACAGCCTGTTTATTTTATCAGATCTCATCCAATCCAATCCGCCAAGATGGATGGCGAACGTATTACCATATGGTGTCAGCGGACACATCTGCGCTGACATCTGTCTCCCCATAGGAGTCAATGGATGGTCTTCATGGATCTGCCTGAAAAACAGACAGGTGGATCGGAACGGGCTTGCCATGTGAATGGGGCCTTTTTAGATCGCGGGCAGAATCGTGGCAAATCTGCCCAACGATTCAAAACGTTAAGTGGGAATGCAGCCTTATCGCTATTTTTTTCACTTTGCATATGGCATTGGTATTGTTGCATTTTGTTTGCTCTTTTGTTGTAAAGCTCTTATATTATTAGTTTGTATGTCTTGTTTTTTAAGGCAAAACTCGAGGACATAGACAGGGTGGCTAGGGAGCCTTCTGGTTGTGACAGCTTGTAAATGTATGTTCTTATTAGATTCTTATGTGTGTTCCATTTTTATAAATAAATAACTGCTTTAATTAGTGATTTTATTTTCCCGAGCTCGGAGTTCAGCTTTAAAGATAAAACACAGCAAAAACATTGTATCTTTGCTCATTATGATATTCAGTTTTCAATCATATTTTCAAAGATGGCATTTAGGCTACAACTGAACAAGCACGAACAAACATACTCTAATGAGATAAGAACTTGAGAGCAAAATACAAAATATCCTGTGGCAAATCTGTACAGATTTAAAGCTTTTTGCTCATATTTGTTAAAAAATATATATTTATAAGATTTTTCCTTCATATCAGGGCAATTGATGAGGGAATAGGAAACCCCACAATAATAAGGTAAAATGAAATTAAAAGTCAATAAAAAATAAAAAAGTAAATAGTATGAAGCGCACAGGAGCAGCAATCCACCAGTTATAGTACTGGGAGATTTTTATTGTTTTATTTTTAACTGCTGCCTTTACACACACATGAACTTTAATGGCATCCCAGTCTTGGTCAAAGGCCCACCCTTTGCAGCTATAACAGCTTCAATTCTTCTGGGAAGGCTGTCCACAAGGTTTAGGAGTGTGTCTATGGGACTGTTTGACCATTTTTCCAGAAGTGCATTTGTGAGGTCAGGCAATTAAGTTGGACGGGAAGGCCTGGCTCGCAGTCTTTAAGGCCGCGTACACATGATCAAATTTATCTGCTGAAACTGGTCCGACAGATCATTTCAGCAGACATCTCTGATTGTGTGTATGGGCTAGCGGACATGTTTTCCCAGCGGCCACATTTCAAAGCATGCTTTGAAATTTGTCTGCCGGAGACATGTCCGTCGGATATGTACGCTGGTTAGTACACTAACCAGTGGACAGAAATCTCCGCGAATGCGTCGAATGGATTTGACGCATGCGTGGAAGTATTTTACTTCCTGGAGTGAAAACGTGGCAGCGTCAACGTCACCGCGTCCTCAGCCCAAGGGGATTTTCGTCCGATGGTGTATACACGCCATCGGACCAAAATCTGATGAGGCATGTCCATTGGAAACGGCAAGTCGGACATGTTTGAGCGGACATGTCTCATCGTGTGTACGCGGCCTAATTCATCCCAAAGGTGTTCTATCGGGTTGAGGTTATGTCTGTGCAGGCCAGTCAAGTTCCTCCACCTCAAACTCACTCATCCATGTCTTTATGGACCTTGCTTCGTGCACTGGTCGAAATCATTTATTGGGGGGAGGATTATGGTGTGGGGTTATTTTTTTAGGGGTTGGGCTTGGCCCCTTAGTTCCAGTGGAGGGAACTCTTAGGCCGCGTACACACGATCAAATCTATCTGCTGGAAACGGTCAGCCCGACCGTCCCAGCAGACAGATTCGATCGTGTGTACGGGCGAGCCGACGGATTTGGCCAGCCGACAGATTTTAAAGCATGCTTTAAAATCTGTCGGCTGAGAATCCATCCGCCCGATATGTCTGCTGGTTAGTCTGCTAACCAGCAGACATATCTTCTCGCACATGCGTCGAATGGATTCGACGCATGCGCGGAAGTAATTCGCTTCCAGGTGCGGTGACGTGGCGGCGTCAACGTCACCGCCACGTCACCGACACGTCAGCGCGCCGTCTGCCAAGGAGATTTTGGTTTGATCGAGTGTACACGATCAAACTAATACATCCCAGCAGACAGATTTGTTCAAATCGGTTTGTCCGACCGATTTGAACAAATCTGTCTGCTCGTGTGTACGGGGCCTAAGTACATACCAAGACCATGGACCTTGTTTGTGCACTGATGCGCAGTCATGTTGGAACAGGAAGGGGCCATCCCCAACCTGTTCCCAGAATGTTTGGAGCATGAAATTGTCCAAAATGTCTTGGTATGCTGATGCCTAAGAGTTCACTTCACTGGAACTAAGGGGGCAGAAGCCAACCCCTGAAAAAGAAACCCACACCATAATACCCCCTCCCCCAAATGATGGGTCGAGGATGCCAAGCATAAAGTCCAAGTCCATAAAGACATGGATGAGCACGTTTGGGGTGAAGGAACTTGACTGGCCTGCGCAGAGCCCTGACCTCAACCCGATAGAACACTTTATATAATACATTTTTTTAGCACTTATCAATTCATTTTATTACAGTAACATTTTTCTTCACACAGAGGAAAAGCAGTGGTAGGATCAATTTACATGGAATGAATACGAGTTCTCAGAATTCTGCAATGAACTTAGGTAAGCATATTAAGTTAAAATCCAGCACTAAAACTTATTTTTTTTTTATGTTTTAGTTAGCGTGTGGAAGGGTAGAACCTATATTAGTTTTTTACTGTTGACTGTGTCACCCCTGGGTATACTTTCTCTTCTTTTTTTTTTTCGTCACCATGACTTTCCAATGAACATATGGACAGCAATAAAAACATTTACATGTGGACAGCAATGAAAAGCTTGGTAGAGGCAGGACTTTGCTTCCTAATGTCAGTACCTCCAAAAAAAAGAGCGAGCAGTACAGTAATGGCATCACAAGATGTTTCATAACACATTACAAATCTTCACCTTTGGTATCAGGTGCACGTTAATGCTTAAAGTGCTTAATTTACTTAATTTAGCATGTTCTCCAAAAAGTGGCCTTTTACCACTATAATGCAACAGTAACATTATAGTGGTAAAAGGCCACTTTTTTGAAGAACACACTGTCAGCAATCTTTTAACAGTTTTATCAATAAATAAATAAATATAAAGGTTATCACTCCTTAACCACTTAAGACCCGGACCAAAATGCAGGTAAAAGACCTTGCCCCTTTTTGCGATTCGGCACTGTGTCATTTTAACTGACAATTGCGCGGTCGTGCTACGTGGCTTCCAAACCAAATTGGCGTCCTTTTTTCCCCACAAATAGAGCTTTCTTTTGGTGGTATTTGATCACCTCTGCGGTTTTTATTTTTTGCGCTATAAACAAAAATAGAGCGACAATTTTAAAAAAATGCAATATTTTTTACTTTTTGCTATAATAAATATCCCCCAAAAATATATAAAAAAACGTTTTTTTTTCCTCAGTTTAGGCCGATACGTATTCTTCTACGTATTTTTGGTAAAAAAAACGCAATAAGCGTTTATCGGTTGGTTTTCGCAAAATTTATAGCGTTTTACAAAATAAGGGATAGTTTTATTGCATTTTTCTTAATTTTTTTTTTTTACTACTAATAGCAGCGATTAGCGATTTTTTTCGTGACTGCGACATTATGGCGGACACTTCGGACAATTTTGACACATTTTTGGGACAATTGTCATTTTCACAGCAAAAAATGCATTTAAAGGGGTGGTTCCCCTAAAAAGAAACTTTTAACATTGCCTGTCTCTTCTTAATAACATGTAGAATCGGCTGGTAGTTTAAAAAAAAAAAAGTCCGTACATACCATTTTCGGCATGTAGTCTCACCGCCGCTTCCGGGTATGATGTGTGGGGACAGGCATCCGATCGACGCATACAGCGCGTCACGAGATGCCGAAAGAAGCCGAACGTTGGTGCGGCTCTATACGGCGCATGCGCACCAACGTTCGGCTTCTTTCGGCATCTCGTGACGCGCTGTATGCGTCGATCGGATGCCTGTCAATCAAGTAGGCACGCCCATCCCCGGCCGCCAGACCCGGAAGCGACGGTGAGACTACATGCCGAAAATGGTATGTACGGACGTTTTTTTTTTTAAACTACCAGCCGATTCTACATGTTATTAAGAAGAGACAGGCAATGTTAAAAGTTTCTTTTTAGGGGAACCTCCCCTTTAAATTGCATTGTTTACTGTGGAAATGACAGTTGCAGTTTGGGAGTTAACCACAGGGGGCGCTGTGACTTTGAGTGTTCCCTGTGTGTGTGTTTACAACTGTAGGGGGGTGTTGGCTGTAGGTGTGACGTCATCGATCGCGTCCCCCTATTACAGGGATGACGCGATCGATGCTGCGGCCACAGAGAAGCACGGGAAGCCGTGTTTACATGTGGCTCTCCCCGTTCTTCAGCTCCAGGGATGGATCGCCGCACTGCAGCGGCGATCGGGTCCGCGAATCCCGCAGTCCCGGTCCTGGAGCTTCGGACCGGGTCACGGGCGCGCGCCGCGGGCGCGCGCCCGTGACCCACGGCTGGGTACTAAATTTAACGTATATATACGTTGATGTGCCCAGCCGTGCCATTCTGCCGACGTATATGTGCAGTAGGCGGTCCTTAAGTGGTTAAAGTAGAACTATAGGCAAAACTTTTTTTTTTTTTTTCATTTTGGATAGACTAGTTTTCAGGTTGATGATACTGTAAATATTTAATAGCACAATTTTTGCTGGAAATAGAAAACTTGCTCACTTACCTAAATTCCAACCAATAATTTTACATTTTGTTTAATCAATCAAAAAAAGGCAGAAATGTATTAATGATGTTAATTTTTAATATAATGTGCTTATTTTCCTGTTATAATCTGGCTTATTTCATAAGCATTTTAAAGAAAAAATAAGCTATATAGGAAAGGACCAACCAGATGTCAGAAAATTGGATTGACATTACCTAAGAGATGCTTTCTGATAAGTTTACGTAGATTAAACAACATAGGCAGCTTAGTTGCAATTTGGGTCACATTAGAAAGGACAGGTATATATGTTTCCTACAGCAACCAATTGACTACCTTCTTGCCTCCGGGCTCCTCGGCTTTAATGCATTAAAATGTTCTGAATGAGCTCATATCTCAGGTGACTTTTTTTGAAGTGGGGTCTTCTAAACTAACCTTTTTTACATTAACAAATATATTGGATATAAAACAATTTCAATTCTACTGTTATTCTGATTTCCTTTCTTTCCCTGCCATGTGAAGACTATGGGCCAGATTCAGGTAGATCAGAGCATCTTTGCTCTGGAGTAACGCTTCTCATTTACGTTACTCTGCCGAAATTTTAGGAGCAAGTGCTGTTATTCATTAAGCACTTGCTCCTAAAGTTGCGGCAGCGCATCGCAAATGAGCCAGCGGAATTCAAATTGGGCGGGTACGGGGCGTGTAGTATTCAAACTATGCGCGATCCCGCGGCGAACGTACTGCGCATGCGTCGAGTGTCAATGCATCCCAGTGCGCATGCTCCAAGTTCTGTAAGTGAACGTCAATGACGTCACGTCCCCATTCATGAATGTTTTACGCAAACGACGCGATTTGTTTTTTTTCCGACGCGATGACGACGGCTATACTTAACATAGGATACTCCACTAGGGGGCTGCTTTATCTTTACGTCGCGTATCGCTTCCGGAAACGTCGTAAAGTCACTGCGTCGCGCCCGAAAACGATCGTGAATTTCCGACTCCCGCTGATTAACATATTTTTTCAGCGTTAATCAGCGGGAACGCCCCCGGCGCCATTTTTAAGTTGAAGTAACGATGCGATGGCGAAATTCAATTACGCCGATCGCATCGGAACTCCAACCCGGCGTTTCTTGTTTTCTGGTTATAGAAAACAGAAACGCCGGCTTAAAGTGACAGTTAGGCTGGCGGATCACTGGATACGCCAGCCTAACTCTTCATGAATCTGGCCCTTCATATAAGTCTGATTTTGTTTCCTTGTGCGGTAGAATGTTGGATGCTACTACAGTATTGGCCCTTTATTTAGTTTCATTTTGTACATATTTTATAATAACTGAATTACAAAATTGTTCAAATATTCAGCAATCCACATGTCACAACCCTGGTTTCACCATAAAATATCAAGAGATGAAGCTCAAAAACTGATACGCCACCAAGGACTTGTAAATGGGTAAGTTCACAGTCTCATAGCTGATATTAATTAATAATCATAATTAATTCATTAAGTTATATATATGAGGTATTTACATAAAAAAACAAAACATTCAGTAAATACCTTATAAAATGGCATTAAAGTCAATTCACTAAGGGCCCTTTCACACGGGGCGGATCAGTATTGATCCGCTCCGTATGTTCATAAGCTCAGCGGGGATCCCTCTGTAGATCCCCACTGAGCTGTCGGCTGAACAGGGAGGTCCCCGCACACTGTGCAGAGACCGCCCCGTTATTTCTCCACTCTCCCCTGTGGGGGAGCGGATGAACACAGACCGTATGTCCGTGTTAATCTGATCCGCTCTGCCGACGGAAGAAAAAATAGGACATTCTTCCATCCGCAAAAGCGGATGTTTGCGAAGGCGGACGATTACGGGTGTCAGCGGATGTTCATCTGCTGACACCCGCAATCCCATAGGGATCAATGTATGTCCCTTTTTCATCCGCAAACGGATCGATGAAAAAGCGGACATACGGTCCGTACGTGTGAAAGGGCCCTAAAGGAAATACATAAATAAATGCATACGGTAATTAAGTAGTGGTCCAGGCATGAAGTATATATGGAATGTAAACATATAATAGCCAATTTGGAGTAGTCTGAACCTTTTTGGATCAGTTTTGCAACAAAAACCTAAATATGGAAAAGCACAGAATTATTGGGGCTGATTAACTTATAACTAAAGGCAAAACAGTTTTTTTTCCGTTTTGGATGTAGTGGAGATGGATTAGAACCCCTGACAGTTTCTTATTGCTGTCTGTGCCCCCTTATGCTGCGCACACACGATCTGATGTACTTGTTTCATAGGAAATTCCGATCTCTGGTGGCCCCATCAGACTTTTTTCCATCGGAGTAAAAAAATAGAACATGTTTTAAATTCTTCAGATGGAAAAAAATCTGATGGGAAATTCCATCTGAGAAAAATCCACGCATGCTCAGAATCAAAAGCATTCTGAGTAAAACTTTGTAAAGCATTGAACTTCATTTTACTCGGCTCGTCGTAAGGTTTTACGTCACCGCTTTTTGAAATTTTCGAATTTTTCAATTTTCGAAATATTGAATTTTTGATTTTTTCTTTCGAATTTTCGATTTTTTTATTTTTCATTTTTTTTTCAAAATTTCAAATTTTTCGAGTTTTCGTATTTCCGAATTTTGGTAATTCCGAATTTCGAAAATTCGAAATGTCAAAACTCGAAATTTTGAAATTCGGAAAATTGAAAAATTCGAAAATCGAAATTACTAAAATTGAAAAATTCGAAATTAGAAATGCAAAAATTCGAAATTTTCGAATTTCTAATTTTTGAATTTTTGAATTTCGAATTTTTGAATTTTCAAAATTTCGAATTTTTGAATTTTCAAAATTTCGAATTTTTGAATTTTCAAAATTTCGAATTTTTGAATTTTCAAAATTTCGAGTTTTGAAATTTCGAATTTTCGAAATTCAGTATCACCAAAAATACGAAAACTCGAAAATTCAAAAATTTGAAATTTCGAAAAATGAAAAATTTGAAAAATAAAAAGTTCGTAAATTCGAAAAATCGAAAATTCGATATTTCGATAAAATTAATAAACTCGTTTTTTCAGAATTTTTTCATTTCTGAATGTTCTTATTTCCGAATTTCGAATTTCCGAAAATTGAAAAATTCGAAAATTCGAAAAATTCGAAAATTTTGATTTTCTAAAATTAAAAAATAAAAAAAATTGAAAATTAAAAAAAAATCGAAATTTTGGAATTTCGAAAATTCTAAAATCTAAAATTTTCGTATTTCCCAATTTCCAAAAATCCGAAAATTTCTGAAATTCGGAAATACGAAAGTTCGTTAATTCGTAAATTCAAAAAGTCTGAAAATCCAGAAATAAAAAATTTGGAAATACGAAAGTTCAGAATTTTTTTTGTTAAAAAACGAATTAGAAACTAACCAAATTGCACATGTCTAGTGAAGGGGGCAGAAGGTTTGAGTTACTAAATGTCCGCCTCAAGACCTTAATGGCTTGGAGAGGATTTGCAAACAGGAGTGGGACAAAATCTCTCCTGAGATCTGTGTGAACCTGGTGGCCAACTACAAGAAACATCTGACCTACGATCGCCAACAAGGGTTTCTCCACCAAGTACCAAGTCATGTTTTGCAAAGGGGTCAAATACTTATTTCACTCATTAAATGCAAATCAATTAATAACTTTTTTGGAATGCGTTTTTCTTGATTTATTTTTTTGTTGTTATTATGTCTCTCACTAAAATAAACCTACCATTAAAATTACAGACTGATAATTTCAGTGGGCAAACGTACAAAATTAGCAGGGTATCAAATGCTTGTTTCCCTCACTGTATGCTGCAGTGACGGCGCTGATTAGTGAGTTGGCATATTTCTACAGTTTAACCACTTCAGCCCCGGACCATATTGCTGTCCAAAGACCAGAGCACTTTTTGAGATTCGGCGCTGCGTCGCTTTAACTGACAATTGCGCGGTCGTGCGACGTGGCTCCCAAACAAAATTGGCGTCCTTTTTTTCCCACAAATAGAGCTTTCTTTTGGTGGTATTTGATCATCTCTGCGGTTTTTATTTTTTGCGCTATAAACAAAAACAGAGCGACTATTTTGAAAAAAATGCAATATTTTTTACTTTTTTCTATAATAAATATCCCCAAAAATATATAAAAAAAAAATTTTTTTCCTCAGTTTAGGCCGATACGTATTCTTCTACATATTTTTTGTAAAAAAAATCGCAATTAGCGTTTATTGATTGGTTTGCGCAAAAGTTATAGCGTTTACAAAATAGGGGGTAGTTTTATGGCATTTTTATTATTATTTTTTTTTTACTAGTAATGGCGGCGATCAGCGTTTTTTTCGGTACTGCGATATTATGGCGGACACTTCGGACACTTTTGACACATTTTTGGGACCATTGGCATTTTTTTAGCGATCAATGCTATAAAAATGCATTGAATTACTATAAAAATGCCATTGGCAGTGAAGGGGTTAACACTAGGGGGCGGGGAAGGGGTTAAGTGTGTTCCTATTTGTGTTCTAACTGTATGGGGGGGTGGCCTCACTAGGGGGAATCACTGATCTTCTGTTCATACATTGTATGAACAGAAAATCAGCGTTTCCCCCGCTGACAGGAACGAGCGCTGTGTGTTTTCACACACAGCTCCCGTTCCCCGCTCTGAAACGAGCGATCGCGTGTGCCCGGCGGCGATCGTGCACGCCGGGCACACGCACGGGACTCGGGGGCGAGCGGGGGCGCGCGCGCGGGCCGCCGGCGGCGCGCACGCGCCCCCTAGTGGCCGCGAAAGGCGCGACGTAGAGCTACGGGCTCTCGCGCACCCGTGCCGACCTGCCGCCGTATTACTGCGGCGGCTGGTCGGCAAGTGGTTAAACAATTTTTCCTCTTTATTAGCAATAAAAACTAGCAGGGGTTCTACACCTTCTCCACTGTATCCATTCTACTAAATATCATGTCATGAGATACTATAAAATTCCAAATACTTTCATGAGATATATACCTCACATCCTAATGAAATAACTCATGCTTTATTTTAGTAACATTTATTTGTGAATTGCACAAACATTTTTGAAAAACGCTATGAGCTATTTCACTGCAATTTTTAAGGAGGACAATACCTCTTTGTGAATTAAACCCAGCCAATGTATGTTAGAGATTCCACAGCCTTGTTATTAATTGCACAAGCTTAATATGCATTCTGTTTAAGAATAAAAACGGCATGGAAAACGCATCTACAGCATCCTTAAAGCAGAACTTCAGTATTTTTTTTTTCTTTCCATCAATTAAATCTTTGCCCTTGTTGTTTTAACTTTGGATAGTAAAAAAAAAAAAATTCTGCCAGTAAATACCTATACAGCCCACTTCCTGTTTCTTATCTGGTAAAAAGCCTAGGCTTATGAAATCATGCACAGCCCACTCTGATGAGAGTTTGTCAGGAAGGGAGGGAGGATTTGTCATACAAGGGCAAATGAGAGCTGCAGAGCTGGAGGTGTGCCTCTGTGTGTCTGTTTAAATCCAGGAAGTGAACAGGCAGCAGCTTCAGCTGCCCACAGTTAAAATGGCTGCCGCCAGACTCGGTGGAGGGAGATTTGTGCAGCATATTTGGCAAGTACAGAATCACAGTATATATAAAATAATATATATAAAATAATATGCAAAGTGGTTGGAGGGAAGCCTCAGAATGGCAAAGATGTTTTTATTACAAATTATGTGAGCAGACTGCAGTTCCTGTTTAACCACTAGAGGGCCGCGCTATAGACGAAAGACGTCCACAGCGTGGCTCTGAAGTGCCGGGTGGACGTCTTTGGACGACCTGTTGTTTACATTCACTGTGCGCGCCGCTGGGGGGCGTGCAGCAGGAAAACACTGTGCCCGGCGCATCGCTGGGAAGCCGATGCGTGTGCCTGGTGGCCGCGGTGTCCGCCAGGTACTCGCGATCGGTGGTGACACAGCAGGGACGTGGAGCTCTGTGTTTAAACCTTGTACATAGGGACACAGCATCGGTCACCTCCCCCAGTCAGTCCCCTCCCCCCACAGTAAGAACACACCCAGGGAAAACATTTAACCTCTTCCATGCCCCCCTAGTGTTAACCCCTTCCCTGCCAGTCACATTTATACAGTAATTAGTGCATTTTTATAGCACTGATCGCTGTATAAATGTAAATGGTCCCAAAATTGTGTAAAAAGTGTCCGATACGTCCGCCGCAATATCGCAGGTCTGACAAAAAAAATCGCAGATTGCCGCCATTACTAGTAAAAAAAATAAACATAAATAAAAATCATATATCTATCCCCTATTTTGTAAACGCTATAACTTTTGCGCACACCAATCAATATACACTTATTGCGATTTTTTTAACAAAAATATGTAGAAGAATACGTATATCAGCCTAAACTAAGGAACATTTTTATAAAAAAAAAAATTGAGATATTATAACAAAAAGTAAAAAATATTGGGCCAGATTCAGATACAATTACATTGGCGCAGAGTATCAGAGATACACTACGTCGCCATATTTTAGTGTATTTCTCGCCACGTAATCGAAATATGCGATTAGGGGGCGTGAAGCATTTAAATTAGGCGCGTCCCCGCGGCGATCGAACTGCGCATGCTCCGTTCAGAAATTTTCCGCCGTGCATTGCGCGAAATAACGTCGTTACGTAATTTTTTGTTTGAGTAGCGTCGTTTACGGACATTCCTATTCCCGGACAACTTACGTAAAAAATAAAAAAAGACGTCGGAAAACGTTGAAATTCGACGCGGGAACAACGGCCATACTTAACATGGGCTGTCTAATATCAGACCAGCAAAAAGCTGGTATAATTTTACGCAGCAAAAAGATGACTAAAGATGCCGTAAGAGATTGCGATTGACGTTCGTAACTTCGTGGATCGTCGGCAAAAGCTCATTTGCATACCCCGACGCGGAAAACGACGGGAACTCCACCCAGCGGCCGCAAATTTATTGCAGCATAGATCCGAAGACGTACGAACACGTAAGCCAGTCGGATTGAAGCCCGAAGCTGTCTTTTCATGGTTTGAGGTTTCAGAGTAGTGAAAAAACGCGCGTAATTTGAAAGTACTCCAGTCTAACGCGAGTTAGACAGGAGTAAGGGCTCTGTGAATCTGGCCCATTGTGGCCCAGATTCATAGAGCAATTACGCCTGTCTAACTGGTGTTAGACAGGAGTAATTTCAAATTTCGCGCGCCGTATCACTAGTTGGAATCCTCAAACCATGATACGGCGGCTTCGGGCTTCGATCCGAGAGGCTTACGTCTTCGTAAGCCTTCGGATCTACGCTGCCATCTATTTGCGGCCACTGGGAGGAGTTTGCGTCGTTTTGATGCGTCGGGATATGCAAATGTTTTTTTACGGCGATTCCCGAAGATACGAGTGGTCGTCGCAATCACTTTCGTCTATTTTTGTGTACGTAATGTTAGAGCAGCTTTTTGCTGCTCTAACGTTACGTAGCCCATGTTAAGTATGGCCGTCGTTCCCGCTTCGAATTTATTTAATTTTTTTTTTTGTTTACGTAACTCGTTCGGGACTAGGATCGCCCGTAAACGACGCTACCTAAACAACGAATGACGTCACGACGTGATTTCGCGCAATGCACGGCGGGAAATTTGCGAACGGAGCATGCGCAGATCGATCGCCGCGGGAACGCGCCTAATTTAAATGATTCACGCCCCCTACTCGTCTATATGGATTGCGACGGGAGAAATACACTACGCCGCCGTCGTTTACTGGACAAAATCTACCTGAATTCCACGTAGAGCCAGGTAAAAAACGGCGGCGTAATGTATTTCTGATACGCTACGATAATCCATTTCTGTGTGAATCTGCCCCTGTGTTTCTTTTTTCAAAATGTTCTGTATTTTTTGTTTATAGCGCAAAAAAAAAAAAAAAATTGCAGAGATGTTCAAATACCACCAAAAGAAAGCTCTATTTGTCGGAGAAAAATAATAAAAAAATATAATTTGGGTACAGTGTTGTATGACCGCGCAATTGTCATTCAAAATGCGTCAGCGCTGAAAGCTGAAAATTGGTCTGGGCACGAAGTGGGTTTAAGTGCCCAGTAATGAAGTAGTTAATAATACATAACAGGCAATTGTATCCTCTCCTAACATTTATTAACTCAGGAGACCCCTTTGTGTGCAGGTGACAAGAAAATAGAAATACATTTCAATTGGCAGATCCAATGATCTTGGTGGATAGCAATAGAAGGAGAAAATGTTAAAGTTTGTGGGGCAGATTCACAAAACAATTACGCCTGTCTAACTGGTGTTAGACAGGAGTAATTTCAAATTTCCCGCGGCGTATCACTAGTTTGAATTCTCAAACCATGATACGCCGGCTTCGGGCTTCGATCCGAGAGGCTTACGTCTTCGTAAGCCTTCGGATCTACGCTGCCATCTATTTGCGGCGGCTGGGAGGAGTTCGCGTCGTTTTAATGCGTCGGGATATGCTAATGTGTTTTTACGGGGATTCACGAACAAACGAGCGAGCGGCGCAGTCGTTTTCGTCTATTTTTTTATACGTAAAGTTAGAGCAGCTTTTTGCTGCTCTAACTTTACGTAGCCCATGTTAAGTATGGCCGTCGTTCCCGCTTCGAATTTATTTAATTTTTTTTTTTATTTACGTAACTCGTCGGGACGTGGATCGCCCGTAAAGTACGCTACATAAACAACGAATGACGTCACGACGTGATTTCGCGCAATGCACGGCGGGAAATTTGCGAACGGAGCATGCGCAGATCGATCGCCGCGGGAACGCGCCTAATTTAAATGTTTCACGCCCCCTACTCGTCTATATGGATTGCGACGGGAGAAATACACTACGCCGCCGTCGTTTACCGTAGAAAATCTACCTGAATTCCACGTAGAGCAAGGTAAAAAACGGCGGCGTAGCGTATTTCTGCTACGCTACGATAATCCATTTCTCTGTGAATCTGCCCCTATATTTACACACTTGCTTAATGTTTTTCAATATATTAAAGATTTTTTTTTTTATGTATACTTGTTCTTTAAATTCCTGCCATATTTTTAAATACATTATTTTAAGACTTTTATAAGTAGACAGAGCTTTTTTTCTCAGAAAATAGGTGCAGGAACTCAACCACAACCCCGTTCAGATTTCACAAACAGTAGAAGGGTCTTGAAGGGACATTAAAGACCAGGATTGTATTACATACAGAGTGCAGAGTTCAGGGGGGTTACACACAGAATGCAGTGCTGTCACTTATAAACACAGAAACCAGACTTCTGTGTTTACAAGTGATTGTGGTGAGCAGGCACCAAAGGGTCTGAGCCATAGGTGGTGGAACTGAGTTCCCCCAAGTTCCCCCTGAAAAAAAGCCCTGTAAGTAGATAATATACTGTAAAGAAAGTTTCTGAGTTAATGTTTTTATTTCTGGATCAGAGGCGTTTTGAAGTTCAGCTGTTATGTAGTCTATGCCAGCTGGTGGACTACACAAACTTGACAGCTTGGACCTATAGGGATGAATCAATACTCAAGCCATTGAAGTTTCTTTGAAAGCATAATCACATGCTTCAGCATTATCTCCTTCCACTTCTAACCCAGAGATCTATTTTTAAATCCTATCTGATATTCTGAACGCTTTCTAATTTTTTTACAGTGATATTCAGACAGTAAATTGTGCAGGAGAGCACATACAAGAACAAAAAGAGCATATATACTGATTTTTGTTGTTGTAAATAAACATTCAATATTCCCAAAAGTTGGGTAGTTATGGCTCAATAAAAGTGAGCGATGAGACAAGAATTCTATGCAAAAATGTAATCAATCAGGGGATAACAGCAATACAATTAGCCCTTGTTCACACCGAACAAAGCTTTGAAATTGTGAAAGTTCATGCACAGATGTCTATTGAAATCGTCCCCGAAGTCGCCTAAAGTAGTGCAGGAACTACCGTATATACTTGAGTATAAGCTGACTTTTTCAGCACACTTTTTGATGCTGAAAAAGCCCCCCTCGGCTTATACTCGAGTATCCCTCTGTCATGCTGCAGTCTGCGGCCATCCACTGTAACAAAGCCACACCTCTTAGACAGAACACTGATACAATGCTGGGATCAGACGAGGAGGAGGCAGGGCTTTGTTACAATGGGCGGCCGCTGACTGCAGCATGACACAGCGGGAGACCAAAGGTAAATGAGTGAGGGCACAGTGAGGCTGCAGATGGACACAGTGAGGCACGGTGAGGCTGCAAATGGGCACAGTGAAGTTGCAAATGGGCACAGTGAGGCTTCAGATGGACACAGTGAGCCACAGCGAGGCTGAAAATGGGCACAGTGAGGCTGCAGATGGACACAGTGAGGCACAGTGAGGCTGAAAATGGGCACAGTGAAGCTGCAAATGGGCACAGTGAGGCTTCAGATGAACACAGTGAGCCACAGTAAAGCTGAAAATGGGCACAGTAAACCTGCAAATGGGCACAGTGAGGCTGCAGCTGGACACAGTGAGGCACAGTGAGGCTGAAAATGGGCACAGTGAAGCTGCAAATGGGCGCAGTGAGGCTGCAGATGGGCACAGTGAGGCTGCAGATGGGCACAGTGAGGATCTAATTGTGCATTGTTGACCTGCTTTTCCACTTATAGTAGCTGCTGAATTTTCCACCCTAGGCTTATACTCGAGTCAAAACGTTTTCCTATATTTGTGTGGTAAAATTAGGTGCCTCGGCTTATATTCGGATGAGCTTATACTCAAGTATATACGGTACTTTTACAAATCGTTGCGGCGCCGTAAAGTCGGCGTCCTACCGATTGGGACGCTCCTATTGCCGGTAATAGGCTGGGATTTGACATGCGATTTGACCTGTTAATTTGCAGGTAAAATCGTGCTGATGTGAACGTAGGCTAATGGAGATTATTATTATTTTCAGTATTATACAGGATTTATATAGCGCCAACAGTTTGCACAGCACTTAACAAAATGAAGGCAGACATTACAGATACATTACAATTTGGTACAAGAGAAATCAGAGAGCCCTGCTCATTACAATCTAAAAATGTTGCAATCAATCTGATGTCATTGAGATTATTTTGTATCTTTAATTTTTGTATTTTTTGTATTTTTTCTAGCGTATTTTTGCTCCGTGACAGCCAAAGTGCACCAAAATCATTTGTTCTTTCCATGTGTCATGGGCAGAAGATAAAGCATTTTCAGATTTCACCAGTAAGTTTTTATTTGTAGTATAATGTATACTTGTATGAAAAATAAGCAGGATTAAGGCACTGCGGAGGACAATGAAAATGTGTAAAGTGTAGCCTATAGCAATCACATTTTAGATTGTTTTTTTGTGGGTTTGAATACTGTAGTAGCACGACTGGTCACGTGCTTTCCCACTTCCCTTAAAAGCAACAAGCAGTCTCCTGATACTGAGTCTTTTATGTTAAAGTCAGACTATAGCCTCCTATTAAAGAAAAAAAAATGTATATAAATATGTTGTTTACGCCAAATGCTGACCCTCCTATCCGAATGTCACAGCTGAAATCGAGACTTACCAGACCAAGCAATATTTTTCCAACCATCTATTGTTCAATTTTGATGAGCCTGTGTGAATTGTTGCTTCAGTTTCCTGTTCTTAGCTGACAGGAGTTGCACCCGCTGTGTGGTCTTCTGCTGCTTTAGCCAATCTGCTTCAAGGTTTGATGTGTTGTGCACTCAGAGATGGTATTCTGCATACACGGGTTGTAACAAGAGGCTATTTGAGTTACTGTTTCCTTTCTATCATCTCAAACCAGTCTGCCCATTCTCCTCTGACCTCTGACATCAACAAGGCAACCGGAGTCCACACAACGACCGCTCACTGGATATTTTCTATTTTTCGGGCCATTCTCTGTAAACCCTAGAGATGGTTGTGTGTGAAAATCCCAGTAGGTCAGCAGTTTTTGAAATAATCAGACCAGCCCATCTTGCATCAACAACCATGCCACATTCACTTAAATCCCCCTTCTTCCCCATTCTGATGCTAAGTTTGAAGTTTACCAAGTTTAACCACGTCTAGAGGCCTTAATGCATTGAGTTGCTGCCAAGTGATTGACTGATTAGCAATTTGTTTTACCCAGCAATGTACAGCTGTCCGGTGAGTGTATATATATATATATATATATATATATATATATACTATGGCACATCATTTTAAGGGCATCTGCACTTACATTTTCCTCTGCAAAGTCATTGTTACCCTGCTAGTGATGCTCATCTAATGTGGCTTCATGTGATGGTGTGGCAACAGTGCTGCTGAGCTGCTTCTGAATTCAAAGCAGAGTTGCCACTTTATGTAGACTGTTCCTGCTTGCAGTACAGTGGGAGAAAAAAATGGTGTGGCTAGCAGCATTGTCACTGCTGATTTACAAGCATGTACTTCACACCTAGTCCTGACCACGCTTTCTGGGTTGACAGTAATACCTCTATCAACTTTGTATTTTCCCACAAACTAAACATAACAGTTTGATCTGTATCATACTCAGATTTTGCACATCATAATACACGGCTTGATCACACATTATGTTCATGTTACACTATTCTGTGACGTGTGGACATGTGTCTACATTACTGTCAGCCTTGGTTCACATTGATGCTACTTTGAAATTGTGCCACTTAAACCACTTCCATACCGGGCAAATTCTGGCACTCCTCTCCTACATGTAAAAATCATAGGGCCAGATTCAGATACACTTAATATTGCGCTGCGTAATCGAAATACTCTACGCTGCCGTATTTCACCAGGCTCTACACCGAATCCTGGTAGATTTTTGCCCGTACGCTACGGCGGCGTAGTCTATTTCTTGCCGCGTAATCGAAATACGCGATTGGGGGGCATGAAGCATTTAAATTAAGCGAGTCCCCGCGATGATCGAACTGCGCATGCTCCGTTCAGAAATTTCCCGCCGTGCATTGCGCAAAATCATGTCGTTACGTCATTCGTTGTTTGAGTAGCGGCGTTTACGAACATTCCTATTCCCGGACGACTTACGTAAAAAATAATAAAGGACGCCGGAAAACGTAGAAATTCGACACGGGAACGACGGCCATACTTAACATGGGCTGTCTAATATTAGACCAGCAAAAAGCTGGTATAGTGTTACGTAAAAAAAAAAGATGACTAAAGGTGCCGTAAGAGATTGCGAATGAAGATCGTAATTTCTGGGATCGCCGGCAAAAGCTCATTAGCATACCCCGACGTGGAAAACGACGGGAAGTCCACCCAGTGGCCGCAATTTTATTGCAGCGTAGATCCGAAGGCGTACCAACACGTAATCCAGTCGAATTGAAGCCCGCAGCCGTCTATTCATGGTTTGAGGTTTTCGACTAGCTAGAAAACGCGTGTAATTTGAAATTACTCCAGTCTAACACCAGTTAGACAGGCGTAATGGCTCTGTGAATCTGGCCCACAATTTTTTTCCTAAACTACTCAGAAGGGTCTATATAGCCTGGAAAGACTAGAAAAAATAAAGCGATCTCAGCCTTTCCTATGAAAAAAACAGCAGTGTTTACATCTGCCGAGGCCAGACTTGATGTCATACCGTCGCGCCCGGCCTCCAAAGATCATAAAGACTGCTGGGTATTCTCTATGGTAAATTTTACGCCACCACACGATTTATTCTCTGACTCGCCAATTGCACGGACAAGCCGGTAGAAGCACCGGAGCCACTATAATTGTTTTTACAGTGCAGGTAATGGCCAGCAGGCATCATTCAGATATCCTTACTCAAAGTCCAGGACTTTATATGACATACAGTAGGCGGGAAGTGGTTAAAGTAGAATGATTTCAAAGTAGCCAGTCAGCGTGATTTCAGGTGCTACTTGTCTGACATCTGTGCCACTTCATGCACAATGGTGCACCAATGGTTCTTTTGCTGACAATAGGGAGCAACTTGTCATACGATTTGGAACTGTGTGGGTGGGTGGGTGCTAAAAACTTTTTTTTTTTTTTTTAAGTACTATTTTTTTTTAAGTACTGCCTCTGTTACTGAAACTCTCCAACTGTGAGCTGCAGTGTCTAAAAAGATGGACAAGTGAGACATATAAGGAGGATATTGCTAAGTCGGGGATAATAAAAAATAAATAAATTATTTTGTTAATGTATGTATGGCATCATAGCAACTGGATTTGAGACTTGTTTAGACTGTCATATAGGAACCTTTAGTTGCATAACAAAGTATAAGTGGCCACTGGTCCTCAATCATATGTGATAATGTTGGATGATAGGGGCTTTATTGTACTGATAATGTTGGTGATAGGGGCTTTATTGTACTGATAATGTTGTTGATAGGGGCTTTATCATAAGTGATAATGTTGGGGATAGGGTCTTTATTGTACTGATAATGTTGGTGATAGGGGCTTTATCATATGTGATAATGTTGGTGATAGGGACTTTATCATATGTGATAATGTTGGTGATAGGGACTTTAACATATGTGATAATGTTTGTGATAGGGGATTTATCATATGTGATAATGTTGGTGATAGGGGCTTTACCATATGTGATAATGTTGGTGATAGGGGCTTTATTGTACTGATAATGTTAGTGATAGGGACTTTATCATTTGTGGTCAGAGTCTTCGAGTATGGAATGTGATCACCCTAGCAACCAAGGCCTGAGGTGTGCATTGGCCTAGCTGGTCGGTATGCCTAGAAGAGGGCATACCCTGAATATGAGAATGAGAAAAAGTACAAAGAGAAATGGTGTGTGTGAAACTGGGGGAACGGGTGGGTGGGAAACCAGAAATGGCGCCAACCCAAACCTGATGTGGGGAGGAGCCTTAAGTACTCACCAGACTCCTCCCACAAATGCAGGCTAACCTACGGCAAGCCTTAATACTTGTGGTCAGAGTCTTCGAGTATGGAATGTGATCACCCTAGCAACCAAGGCCTGAGGTGTGCCTTGGCCTAGCTGGTCGGTATGCCTAGAAGAGGGCAAAAGACACATGTGTAGGTGAAGAAGGGTAGAGAACACACTGTCCAGTGGAGTAGCGTGCGCCTGAAAGGCAAGCATACAAGAAACCGTTACGACAGGAGAACCCACCGACCCATGACTTGAGACACAAGGAAACCTCTATGGAACCTGCGAACCGCTCAGAACTTATTGACCCATTAACGATGGAACGAGCCTGATGCCCAAGACAACCCCACCATAAGGAATGAACTACTTGTGACCAGAGGATGCATGGGGGAAATGGAGCAAGGGCCAAGCGGATTGAAAACCTTCAACCGGGCAATACCCGCGCTGATGTAGGGAAGTGAGAGGGTAAGTTGCAAAAAAGGACAACAGGCAGGAGACTGAGTGTCAGCTACCTGAAAAAGCGGATAAGGCCGATGCACTGGCAATAGCATCGTGGCACATGGGAACCAAGCCAGACTCAGATTGGGAACATAAACTAGCAAACAAGACAACAGATCACGCAACGATCACAACCCCCTCAGCACCTACCTAAGAAGGAGAACATGAGCAGGAACATCGAGACCACTGCGCGTGAATGAACCAAGACTGCCCCCCCACCCCTATGTGAAAGTTAAATGCGCCCGAGTAACCTGCAGCGCAGACACAGGTGATAACTGAACCCTCAGGGCTGGTGAACCCACGGAGCGTGGTGGGTAGCCGTATAGGTGTAAGAATGAACGTGCATCGTATGACGTATGGTATACGGGCGAGAAGATTGTGGGCGACAATCATTAAAAACGAAACCTCAGCCCGTATGGATCTGTAGACGTGACAGATCCCGAGATTCGAATGCTAGCTAACTAACCCAGTTGCAACATGACAAAGAACAATGATACACGATAACCAACAATACGACCGACCTGCTGGGGCAGAAATGACAGAAACGTACGACTGGGGCAGAAATGACAGAAACGTGCGACTGGGGCAGAAATGACAGAAACGTGCGACTGGGGCAGAAATGACAGACAACCGATCACCAGACAAGCAACAACCCCCCCCCCCCCCCCCGGCACCTTACCTAAGTTCGGGGACATGAGCGGGAACATCGAGACCACTGCGCGATAATGAATTAAAAGACGGCACCCCAACCCTATGTGATTGGTAAATTAGCCTGAGTAACCTGCAGCCCAGACACAGGCGATAATCGAACACTCAGGACTGGTGAACCCACGGAGCGTGATGGGTAGTCGTACAGGTGTGAGAATGAAAGTGCATCATATGACGTATGGTATACGGGCGAGAAGATTGTGGGCGACAATCATTAAAAACGAAACCTCAGCCCGTATGGATCTGTAGACGTGACAGATCCCGAGATTCGAATGCTAGCTAACTAACCCAGTTGCAACATGACAAAACAATGAGACATGATAACCAACAAACAACAACCACGCCGTGACAGACAGACGACATGACCGACATGCTGGGGCAAAATGACAGAAACGTGCGACTGGAGCAAAAATGACAGAAACGTGCGACTGGAGGGCTGGGCCAGAAACGCAGAGACTGGAGGGCTGGGCCAGAAACGCAGAGACTGGAGGGCTGGGCCAGAAACGCAGAGACTGGAGGGCTGGGCCAGAAACGCAGAGACTGGAGGGCTGGGCCAGAAACGCAGAGACTGGAGGGCTGGAATGCTATGAGGGTAAGCCCCTGGGGACAGGAACCCCCCGGAAATGCTATGACCGAAATTGTGGGCCAGAACCGCTGTGACAGAAATCGTGGGCCAGAAACGCTATGACAGAAATCGTGGGCCAGTACTCGTGGGCCAGTACTCGTGGGCCAGAACGCTGTGACAGAAATCGTGGGCCAGAAACGCTATGACTGAAATCGTGGGCCAAAAACGCTATGACTGAAATCGTGGGCCAAAAACGCTATGACTGAATCGTGGGCCAGCAATGCTATGAATGAAATCGTGGGCCAGAAACTCTATGACTGAAATCGTGGGCCAGAAACGCTATGACTGAAATCGTGGGCCAGAAACGCTATGACTGAAATCGTGGGCCAGAAATGCTATGACTGAAATCGTGGGCCAGAAACGCTATGACTGTAATCGTGGGCCAGAAACGCTATGACTGAAATCGTGGGTCAGAAACGCTATGACTGAAATCGTGGGCCAGAAACGCTATGACCGGACTTGTGGGCCAGAGACGCTATGACAGAAATCGTGGGCCAGAAACGCTATGACTGAAATCGTGGGTCAGAAACGCTATGACCGAACTTGTGGGCCAGAGACGCTATGACAGAAATCGTGGGCCAGAAACGCTATGACTGAAATCGTGGGCCAGAAACGCTATGACAGAACTTGTGGGCCAGAGATGCTATGACAGAAATCGTGGGCCAGAAACGCTATGACTGAAATCGTGGGCCAGAAACGCTATGACTGTAATCGTGGGCCAGAAACGCTATGACTGAAATCGTGGGTCAGAAACGCTATGACTGAAATCGTGGGTCAGAAACGCTATGACTGAAATCGTGGGTCAGTAACGCTATGACTGTAATCGTGGGCCAGAAACGCTATGACTGAAATCGTGGGTCAGAAACGCTATGACTGAAATCGTGGGCCTGAAACGCTATGACTGTAATCGTGGGCCAGAGACGCTATGACAGAAATCGTGGGCCAGAAACGCTATGACTGAAATCGTGGGTCAGAAACGCTATGACCGAACTTGTGGGCCAGAGACGCTATGACAGAAATCGTGGGCCAGAAACGCTATGACTGAAATCGTGGGTCAGAAACGCTATGACCAAACTTGTGGGCCAGAGACGCTATGACAGAAATCGTGGGCCAGAAACGCTATGACTGAAATCGTGGGCCAGAAACGCTATGACAGAACTTGTGGGCCAGAGATGCTATGACAGAAATCGTGGGCCAGAAACGCTATGACTGAAATCGTGGGCCAGAAACGCTATGACTGTAATCGTGGGCCAGAAACGCTGTGACTGAAATCGTGGGTCAGAAACGCTATGACTGAAATCGTGGGTCAGAAACGCTATGACTGAAATCGTGGGTCAGAAACGCTATGACTGTAATCGTGGGCCAGAAACGCTATGACTGAAATCGTGGGTCAGAAACGCTATGACTGAAATCGTGGGCCAGAAACGCTATGACCGAACTTGTGGACCAGAGACGCTATGACAGAAATCGTGGGCCAGAAACGCTATGACTGAAATTGTGGGTCAGAAACGCTATGACCGAACTTGTGGGCCAGAGACGCTATGACAGAAATCGTGGGCCAGAAACGCTATGACTGAAATCGTGGGCCAGAAACGCTATGACAGAACTTGTGGGCCAGAGACGCTATGACAGAAATCGTGGGCCAGAAACGCTATGACTGAAATCGTGGGCCAGAAACGCTATGACAGAACTTGTGGGCCAGAGACTCTATGACTGAAATCGTGGGCCAGAAACGCTATGACTGAAATCGTGGGCCAGAAACGCTATGACAGAACTTGTGGGCCAGAGACGCTATGACAGAAATCGTGGGCCAGAAACGCTATGACTGAAATCGTGGGCCAGAAATGCTATGACAGAACTTGTGGGCCAGAGACGCTATGACAGAAATCTTGGGCCAGAAACGCTATGACTGAAATCGTGGGCCAGAAACGCTATGACTGAAATCGTGGGCCAGAAACGCTATGACAGAACTTGTGGGCCAGAGACGCTATGACAGAAATCGTGGGCCAGAAACGCTATGACTGAAATCGTGGGCCAAAAACGCTATGACAGAACTTGTGGGCCAGAGACGCTATGACAAATCGTGGGCCAGAAACTCTGCGCCAGAAATCGTGGGCCAGAAACGCTGTGACAGAAATCGGGGGCCAGAAATAGTAAGCCAGATAACGAGGGCAGAAATGGTAGGAGAGAAATGCTGAGCCTGACGCGTTGAGGCCGAAATGCCATGACAGGAAACCTGGGGAAGAAAAGGTATGAGAGAAACGGTGAGTCTGAAATGCGGAGCCTGTAAACTGAAGCGGAAATGCGATAACAGAACCCCGGGGCAGAAACGCTAAGGGAGAAACACTGCGCCTGAACGCTAAGGCAGCAATGCAAAGACAGAATCCTGGGCAGACGGAAATACTGCGACTGAACCGCTGAGGCCGAAAAAAATAATGACAGAAACGCTGAGACTGCAACGCAATGACAGAATCCTGGGGCAGTCAATGCTGAGACTGGACCAATGAGGCAGAAATGCGCAGACAGAAAACCTGGGGCAGCAGCGCTATGACAGATAGCTGATACTGAAAGAGAATGGACAGAAACGCTTATGAGAAAGCTGAGACTGAACTGCAAAGACAGAAAAACGTGGGGCAGAAACGCATGACAGAAAAACGTGGGGCAGAAACGCATGACAGAAAAACGTGGGGCAGAAACGCATATCAGAAAAACGTGGGGCAGAAACGCATGACAGAAACCCTGCGGCAGAAACGCATGACAGAATCCCTGCGGCAGAAACGCATGACAGAAACCCTGCGGCAGAAACGCATGACAGAAACCCTGCGGCAGAAACGCATTACAGAAACCATGCGGCAGAAACGCATGACAGAAAACTGTGCGGCAGAAACGCATGACAAAAACCATGCGGCAGAAACGCATGACAGAAACCCTGCGGCAGAAACGCATGACAGAAACCCTGCGGCAGAAACGCATGACAGAAACCCTGCGGCAGAAACGCATGACAGAAACCCTGCGGCAGAAACGCATGACAGAAACCCTGCGGCAGAAACGCATGACAGAAACCCTGCGGCAGAAACGCATGACAGAAACTCTGCGGCAGAAACGCATGACATAAACGCGGAGCAGAAACGCATGACAGAAACTCTGCGGCAGAACGCATGACAGAAATCCTGCGGCAGAAACGCATGACAGAAACCCTGTGGCAGAAACGCATGACAGAAACCCTGCGGCAGAAACGCATGACAGAAACCCTGCGGCAGAAACGCATGACAGAAACCCTGCGGCAAAACGCAGGGCAGAACGCATGACAGAAACGCGGGGCAGAGCGCATGACAGAAACACGGGGCAGAAACGCACGACAGAAACGCGGGGCAGGAACGCACGACAGAAACGCGGGGCAGAAACGCACGACAGAACGCAGGGCAGAAACGCATGACAGAACGCGGGGCAGAAACGCATGACAGAAAACGTGGGGCAGAAACGCAGGGCAGAATGCATGACAGAACTGAAAATAGCCTGAACACAGACAGGATGCACAGACAACTAGCAGTTTGTGATGGAATGTACCAGCGTGACCCTGTGAGCCATGGGATGACAGTCCCCCCCCCCAATGCTGCCAACATGAACCCAGAAGAAATATGACAACCCCTCCTGAACTGCTGCCAGCTTGACCCTGGGAGCTAAGGGGTGGACATCCCCCCCCATGCCGCCCACGTGACCCTAGGATGAGTGACCTCCCCCCCCCCCTCGCACCTGCATGGACTGACAGGATGGATGCCCCCCCCCCCCCCCCCCAGGAGTAGCAGCGTGCACCAGGAGAAGTGATGAACGGATGGATAAAGACGCCCCCCCAGAGATGTAATGATGGATGGATGGCCCCCCTTCCAAACAGCGAGCGGCCAAAGGAGTGAGTGGGTGGATGCAGCCCCAGGCAAGGCAGGCGTGCGGATGACCCCCCTCCCCCCGGCATGAGAACCGGGAGCAGCAGTGGGCTGCTCCCTCCATGCTCGATGGAGCAATGAGCAGGTGGATGTCCCCCCCCCTCCCGATGTGAACCCCGGTGGAAGCGGCGGGCGGCTCCCTCCACGCTCGATAGAGCAAATGAGCAGGCTGATGACCCCCGTGAACCCCCGGGAGAAGCGAGCGAGTAGCATGCGGCGGAGTAGAGCGTGTCCTCCCCCCTCTGATTGAGCCCGGAAGTGATGGGGTGGACGAAAGAGTGGGCGGGCAGTCCTGCAGGATACTGCCTTACCCGGGGGAGTGGGTTGGTGGATGGCTGGCTCCCGATCCCCCCCCCATGCCGCTCGGTGATCGCACAGTGAGAAGCAGCCCCCCTTTCGGATTAATGGAGGAATGTGGACGGCGGGCGGCCCCCCGCATGACTGCCGGTACGGTGGATAGGATAGGTGATGAGCGGGAGCCCCCCTCCCTCAACCCGGCATGCCCGCAGGAACAATGGATGCCTGGTGTGAGCCACAAGGCGGCTGCTTCTCAGCCAAACCAGAAATGGCGCCAACCCAAACCTGATGTGGGGAGGAGCCTTAAGTACTCACCAGACTCCTCCCACAAATGCAGGCTAACCTACGGCAAGCCTTAATACATGTGATAATGTTGGTGATAGGGGCTTTATCATATGTGATAATGTTGGTGATAGGGGCTTTATCATATGTGATAATGTTTGTGATAGGGGCTTTATCATATGTGATAATGTTTGTGATAGGGGCTTTATCATATGTGATAATGTTGGTGATAGGGGCTTTATTGTACTGATAATGTTAGTGATAGGGACTTTATTATATGTGATAATGTTTGTGATAGGGACTTTATTATATGTGATAATGTTGGCGATATGGGCTTTATCATATGTGATAATGTTGGTGATAGGGGCTTTATTGTACTGATAATGTTTGTGATAGGGGCTTTATTATATGTGATAATGTTGGTGATAGGGGCTTTATTGTACTGATAATGTTTGTGATAGGGGCTTTATTATATGTGATAATGTTGGTGATATGGGCTTTATCATATGTGATAATGTTGGTGATAGGGGCTTTATTGTACTGATAATGTTTGTGATAGGGGCTTTATTATATGTGATAATGTTGGTGATAGGGGCTTTATTGTACTGATAATGTTTGTGATAGGGGCTTTATTATATGTGATAATGTTGGTGATAGGGGCTTTATCATATGTGATAATGTTGGTCATAGGGGCTTTATCATACAGCATAATGTTTGCGATATGGGGCTTTATCGTATGTGATAATGTTGGTGATAGGGGCTTTATTGTACTGATAATGTTGGCGATAGGGGCTTTATCATATGTGATAATGTTGGTGATAGGGGCTTTATCATATGTGATAATGTTGGTGATAGGAGCTTTATCATAAGTAATAATGTTGGTGATAGGGTCTTTATTGTACTGATAATGTTGGTGATAGGGGCTTTATCATATGTGATAATGTTGGTGATAGGGGCTTTATCATATGTGATAATGTTGGTGATAGGGGCTTTATCATATGTGATCATGTTGGCGATAGGGGCTTTATTGGACCAGTTAAATAGTATATCTCCAAGGTAAAAGAGCTTTATGTTTTGTATTACCAGTGACATAATTTTAATTGTTTCTCTTTGCCTGGAATTTAAATAGACAGACTCAGCTTTGCCACTGACAAAATGGGTTAAAGTAGGGAAATGAATCTATGAAGTGCTGCATTCCCTTGAGTTCATACACTTGAGTTCATAGTTGATTTAGTAGACTTTTCTCTTTCGTGCTTTCACCATGGCTTGGTATCTGTGACTCACATATCTAGGAATGTAAAAAGAAAAGTGCTACACTATTAACTGGTCCAGGAAAAGTTTATTGTTTGTAGTGTCCATTCAAAAGCCAGCAGGTTTCAGGGGTTTTAAGGGCTTGAACAATGTTGAAACTGGAAGAATCTGGAGGGATGTAAGTCAAGAATTTTGTTAAAAGCAGTGCGCTGTGGTTGAATGAAAAGAGCCTGCTTCACTTTTGGCAAAAACAGACACTCCAAAAAATAAAATATTTCTGGTCCATCCAATACTTAAAAATCAATGAGTTCAAAGTATGTTATTTTAATTTGAGATTTTAATTTACAAAAACAGATTCAGTATTACATGTAATCAGCTATTTGGTGAAATTAGGAAACATGATTTCAAATCTTGGTTTGAAGGCAGCTATATAACGGAAGGGAAGCCTCTTACATTCCACAGTACAGAAGTCTAAAGCCTCGTACACACGCACGTTTTTCTTGTCAGGAAAACTGCTGGCAGAGCTTTCTTGCCGAGTAAACTGTGCGTGTGTACGAGGCTTTGAGGTTTCTTGTCAAAAAAAATGCCCAGAATCTGGGCGAGAAAAATAGAGACCCGCTCTCTATTTTCTCGTCGTGAGATTCTGGGCAGTGTTTTCCTGCCGAGAAACCCGAGAGTGTGTATAATTACCTCTCAATGGAAACCCATGCATGCTTGAAATGACTTAGACGCATGCACGGAAAAATTTTGAGTATGGGTCCAAAGTGAAAGCTGATATATAAATATTACTTCTTCTCGATTTTGCAGGATAGGAAGCATAGCTCCTTCATGTGTTGAACAGAAATAAATGTTCACATCAACAAAAAAAACATTAACAACACTTTTTTTCCCATCAGGATACATTGGGAAGCCATTCAGTGCAATTGAGTCCTTACTGAGTTATCATTTCAGGCATTTTTTTTATCAGCAAAAAATCTTATATCAGTTATTGTTATTATTATTAGTGGTGACTTCCTAACTTTCAAATATGGGGGATGAATTATTATGTTTAATTATACACTATATTACCAAATATTGGGGCGCAGTTCATAGGGTTCAATATTGAGTTGGCCCACCCTTTGCAGATTTAACATCTTCAACCCTTCTGGGACGGCTGTTCACAACAAGGTTTAGGAGTGTGTCTATGGGAATGTTTGATCATTTTTCCAGAAGCGCATTTGTTTGGTCAGGCACTGATGTTGAACGGGAAGGCCTGGCTCGCAGTCTCAGCCTCCAGTCTCCGCCTCTGTCAAGTTTCTCCACCGCAAACTCACTCATCAATGTCTTTATGGATCTTGCTTTGTGCACTCATGTTAGAATATAAAGGGGTCATCCCCAAACTGTCCCCACAAAGTTGGGAGCATGACATTGTCCAAAATGTCATGGTATGCATGCTTAGAAACTTGTCCGCTGGAAACCTGTCTGTCGGACATGTCCGCTGGTTAGTACGCCTAACCAGCGGACCGAAATCCTGCGCATGCGTCGAATTGATTTGACGCATGCGTGGAAGCATTGAACTTCCTGGTTAGAGCACATCTGTGTCTTCTACGTCACCGCGTTCTCTGTCCGCAGGGATTTTGGTCTGATGGTGTGTACACACATCAGACCAAAATATCCCAGGAGACATGTCCGATAAAAACGGTCCTCGTGTGTTCAGGGCCTAAGAGAAGAACATATTTGAAGGAACAATAAAATATGAAAACAGCTGCAATTCCTAAACAGTTACCGTACGGGGAATTGGCAGTAGAACTGCGGGCATCCTTTTCCCCCTCATGTGCACAGAACAGTGTCTTCCCCATATAATAATGTGTTGCAAGCTTCCAACTTCTGATTAGCAGCCAGCATAGGAGAATTGAAAGCCAGGGGCTGGCTGCACAGTTCCTGCATGTAAGGTGCTAATCAACTCATGATTAGGTGCACAGCCCCATGTAGTCTGTTAAGAAGGTGGAGAGGTTTTTCTCATTAAAAATTTAGCACTATAGGTATAAACATGGCGTTTTACATTATATTGCAATCTTTATGAACCTATTTTTTGCAGCAGGGTCTTATATGTATTTATTTGTTGTGTCTATTTTTTTTTATTATTATTTTTTTTACTATTTAATTTTTTTTTTTTTTTTACAGTTAATTCAGTGTGCATTGCTGATTCTTTTTTTTGTCTTTGACCAGATAGCAGATGGAGGAGAGCTGTACTACACATTAGATGAAGGACACACAAGATTTACAGATTTGACACAACTTGTTGAATTTCATCAGTTGAATAAGGGAATATTGCCATGTACACTGAAGCACTACTGTACCCGTGTTACAGTCTAATAATAATATGTTTAAACTACTGTAAATATTTTTCACCAAATCATGACATGATTGAAAATGTACAGTGACAGAAAGAGACTTATTTAGGTAATGCAATAAGCGTGGGCGAAATGCATCAGCATCGAGGATGAAAAAGTTCCGTACCCACTGCAGCCAGAAATCTTTTCTATACTAAATAATCTGCAGTAAACTGAGCTCTGACTGGTAGTGTTTACTGCAATTTTCACATTCCCTTCTGAGGTTCTCATTGTAATGGTTAGGCTTGGATGGGATTATACTGCGTAGAAATATTCCTTGCAATTACAGTAAAAAAATGAAAATTTAAAAAAACAAGTTTAATAAGGCAGATAAAGGTTTAAAATGCATAAAAACCAATACAAATCTTTTTTTTTTACTTACAACGTACAAGTTGTTGCACATTGCAAATTATCATAGACATTCAAATTCAGGAAAAAACAGCAGGTTTGCTTTCACCCATCCCCAACAGTGTATATGGTGACCTTTATTCTTTCCCCTGCTGCTGCTTTTAGTGCCAAGAACAAAAGGAAATGCCTGATACTACTGGATATGGAGGAACATGTTACCCCAAGTGCCAGAGCTGTCCTAATCAACATTGCCACAGGGTAGTCATTAGTCCTGTGTGAGCGTAGACTTTGACAACTATACAGGACCTTCCAGCAGAGAAGAGCAGCATGACAATGAAGTGGTGAGGGAGCAAAAGGAATATAAGTACCGTATTTATCGGCGTATACCACGCACTTTTTTCCCCTTAAAATCAAGGGAAAATTGTGGGTGCACAATATACGCCGATCCCCGCTTCCCGCACTGTGTTTGAACACCGCCGCCAACATATACTGAGTGCAGTACACTCGGGTACACTCGGCCAGGCTCGGCTCCCCTCGCGGTCACGCCCTGTGCCGCCTCCTAGCTTTTATGCGAGAGGAGCCGAGCGTGGCTGAGTGTGCCCGAGTGTACTGCGCTCGGTATATGTCGGCGGCTGTGTTCAAACACAGCACGGGAAGCGGAGATTGGCTCAAAGACAGCGCGGGAGAAGCGGGGAGGACACCACGAAGGCCGCAGACGGACGCCGGACCGGACAAGGCTGCCGATGGACGCCGGGCAACTGAAAGTAACTGTAACTGTAAACTGTCAGTATTTCTTTTTTTCTCTTCTAGGTTTGGGGAGCGCGCTATACGCCTGTGCACGCTATAGGGCGATAAATACGGTATATGTTCAAAATTAAGTTGTTATATTACCCCATGTGGGTTCACTTTAAAGGATAACCCCACTTCTGTTGGGAAAAAAATTGCAAATAAAGAAAAAATAATATAGTGTATACAATTGTGATATTGTAATTGAATGTTAATAAAAAAAAATACCTTTCCTTTTCAGTCTTCAGCTGCTGTAATTTTCTGAAAATAAAATGCAACATGGCTTAAAAATCAAAGTGTCATGCTATAATGTGTGACCAATGTACATTTTGTGTGTTAGTGCCAAAAAAATATATAAAACATTACCAGTGTTCATAATATAACATCCAAATATGTAGTGCAATATATTATTATTAATGCAATACAATTTATTGTGCTAACATCATGAACAATACTGTATATTTAAAACCTCTTGAATTAATAAATATTCCAGTCCCATATGTGCACTAAAGGTGCTCAATGATTTAAGTCCATCAATAAATATATCCTACAATTTCCTCTCCCCTCCCCAACGCATGTCGACACAAGGGTCATGTGTCTTCCTCAGGGAAACTGCGATCCCCTGAGAAAGACAAGTGATCCCTGTGTCGACATGCGTTGAAGCAGGGACAGAACTGTGTAGATACTATCAGCATTGCGAGGACGATCAGCTGTGACTATACGAACGAACCTATGGCTTCTCACTGGGTTATATACAGATTTGCTTGAATAGATTGGTGCGCCTCAAGCATCTAAAGTGTGTGAGTACCCTGACTGGAATTGGTTTTAAATAAATGTGGTTTTAAATGATAAGGCACTATGTAGCTTGTCTCTTTGCATTGAGGATTCACTCATAAAATGGCTCAGGAACCTGCAAAGCCTTTACATCACAGAACTCAGGGGTGGTTCAACAAGCGGTATCTGACCAAACTTAAAGAGGAGGTTCACCCTAAATATACTCTTTCCCAAGTGATCGAGCATACTGGCGTCAGCGCCAGTATGCTGTTTGTTTTTTGTTTTTTTAAATCCCCCACTTACTGTGTAATCTTTAATTTTTATTTCTTTCCCCCACGGTGGATCGCGCCTGTATAGCCCGTCACGGCTTCCGAAAATACCCGATTTAGGACTCGGATATTTCCGGGGCAAATGCGGCGCCTGCGCACAGACCTAGGAGCTGACTTGCGCAGGCGCCGTATTTCTCCGAGTCCTATGGCTATGGCACGTCACGCCCTCCGAAAAAAGCCGAAATAGGACTCTGAGAAATACGGCGCCTGCGCAGTCAGCTCCTAGGTCTGTGCGCAGGCGCCGCATTGCGCTGGAAATACCCGAGTCCTAAATCGGCTATTTTCGGAAGCCATGACGGGCTATAGAGGCGCCATCCACAGCGGGGGGAAAGAAATAAAAATTACAGATTACACAGTAAGTGGGGGATTTAAAAAAAACAAAACAGCATACTGGCGCTGACGCCAGTATGCTCGATCACTTGGGAAAGAGTATATTTAGGGTGAACCTCCGCTTTAACTGTACGGTTACACGCTCTGAGTATTGGCAACTTTCAATTAAGTTTGGAGCACTATCACAAGCTCTGGGATCAGTGGAAAGCTGATATTCTGGATCTTGATAGAGAGGATTGGGATGACTGCTTAACTGACAGTACTGCCTTACTGATATCCACTAGAGAGAGGTTAATACAGGTAAAGTTCTTGCATAGAGTATACTCCCCAGAGGCCCCATAGGGTGTACCTACAATGCACACAAGATTGTCCCCGTTGCCAGAATAATGTGGGTACCAACTTCCATATGTTCTGGAGCTGTCCTAAGATTGCTAGATACTGGGCTAAAGTAGTGGACATTGTAAACGGCCATCTCCAGCTGACGCTTCCTGTGTCCCCCAAGCTGGTGCTCCTGGGTATTCAGGATGATGATCAGAGGCCTCGCTACACCAAATTACCACTTACCTCTTTTTTTATGCTAAGAGGGAAATTGTCTTGCGTTGGAACGCCTCCTTCCCCCTGGCGGTGGAGTCTTGGGAGAGATCTATTAATGCTGTGTTACCACTGTACAAATTAACATATATTAGCAGGAACTGTCCCCAAAAATTTGAAAAAATATGGCAGCCGTGGACGGCGTAGGGGGAGGTGGCCTTCTAGTTGCCGAAACATGGGGGGTGGGGGCATACTACCGGCTTGAGCTCCAGGTATGATAGGATTGGAAGGTGTTCTGCAGTGCTGATGCTACAATTGTAAGAGTTACCGGTATGTATAGGTTCCTTATATATGCCTGCTTTATTTGATTCCCACATGTACTGTATTCTTCTTTTTTTTCCCCTTTGTCACAATTTGGTCCATTTTGGACGATGTTGTATTATGCTTGGATCATTTTGCCTCAATAAAATAATTTTTTTTATTTTTTTGGAGCACTATCACATGGATCCGCTGAAATCATTTACCTTTAAGGATCTATATTGATAGACTTAAATCATTGCGCACCTTTAGTGCACATATGGGACTGAAAGATTTATTAATTCAAGATTTAAATGTGTAACAACTCCTTTTTATATATTGTCCATGGTATTAGCACAATAGCACTTTTATTGCATTAATAATAATATATTTCTCTACATATTTGGATGTTATATTATGAAGCACTGGTAATGTTTGTATATAGTTTTTTTTGGCACTAATTTACAGGATGCACATTGGTCACACATTATAGCGCAAAACTTCGATTTTTTTTAATTATATATTTAGTACACCTTTATGAGACTGTGAACAGTGTCAGCAGCTGATAATCATCACACTGACTGATTTTCTCTGGTAGCTCGCAAAATCAATTTTTTATTGCAATGCAATATGGCTACCTGGAGGTATTCTGTAGAAAGAATGTGTACATAATGCCCCCCCCAGGAACATAATTTCCTGCTTGCGTGATTGGCTTGCTGATTTTCCAAGAAGTCTGCATTAAGATACAAGTCAGATTTCAGGCATCCCCTTTCATTTTTGGTGAGATGCTTCCAATAGGAAATCATGTCTAAGGCCACGTACACACGATCAGACCGGTCCGATGAAACTGGCCTTAAGGCCAGTTTCATCGGACCAAATTGATCGTGTGTACGGCCCATCGAACCGTTGTCCATCGGACTAAAGTTTTAAAACTTGCTTTAAAATCTGTCTGATGTTCACCTGACTGTCGGACCAAAACGATGGTTAGTACACAAAAGCATCGGACCAAAAACCCGCGCATGCTCAGAATCAAGTCGACGCATGCTTGGAAGCATTGAACTTCGTTTTTTCAGCACGTCGTTGTGTTCTACGTCACCGCGTTCTGACCCAATCGGATTTTGGACTGATGGTGTGTACGCCATCAGACCACTTCAGCGGTGGCCCAATGAAAACGGTCCGTCCGACCATTCTCATCGTGTGTACAGGGCCTAAAAGGATGCAGGCCCAGCAGCTTTCCTCATTAGTGCCCTGCAGGTGTACAGCTGATTGATAATTATGAAACCACTTCCATTAGATTCACTTTCCCACATGGACACAAACAAACACACAAGGATTACTTCAGAATAACAAAAGGTAGGAATCTGCAGCAAAATTTGTTAAAATCTTTGTAATGTACATAGATCACCCAGAGGGGAATGTTTTTTTTCAACAAAAGTGGAGTTACACTTTAAAGCGGATCTCCCACGCCAAATCAATTTTTTCTTTCTGGTCTCTTTAAATGTCTAATAGCACTGCTGTGCTGCACTCACGTTTCCGGTGGCCCTCTGCCGCTCCGCTGAGATTCTGTCCCAAATAAATACTTATATTATCCTTTTCCACCCGTTGCCATCTTATGTGTGGGCGTTCTAATCCCACACACAGGCACTTCCTCTTTGCGGTGGATGCTGTCCCAGCATCCACCGCTCAATCTCGCGCACGCGCACTGGCATCTGAGCTGTAATGGAGAATATTCAAACGCCTGCCCTTTCCTTTGTTTACATCCGCGTCACTTCCTGTAATACGAAGTCGCGCAATGTTTTGGCAAAGAGAGAGCTCTGAGAAACGCTCCCAGCAGACACAGTGCGGGACAGAAAGCAGAAGAAAACCAGACTTTAACCTGAGGGGGTGCAGACCGGAAGCGCTGCTTTTTAATAAGGTATTCTAGCAGTTGTTTTTATAAAAATAGCGGATTATGCATTCATTTGGAGCCGTTTTATTAATAATGGAAAGTCGAATTGAGGGTGGAGCTCCGCTTTAAATCCCAACTGAACTCACAGTACAGATATGCAGTAAGATAGGGAAAGCCCTACATAGGCTTGAGAGTGGCATATGCGCTCAGTGGTCTGCATTGTGGCCAGCAATCCATGTGTTTATGTAGATTTGTTGTCCCACATTCTTCTCACAGCCCTAAAACACTATGCTATGTCAACTATCTTCTCCTCAGGTCGGTATGAGTATAACAGGGATTTTAGATTGTAAACTTATTAAAGGGCAGAGATTTATTTGATTGGCTGAAGGCCTGAAAATTAAGCACCTTATTTATTTAGCACTGACTTGAACTGTTTCATGTTTTTGCCTTAATATTATTTAAGGTAATAGTGAGAGACTTAATATTGTACAACATTGCAAAAGAAAATTACCATTGTTGCTAAAGGCTCTGTACAATCAAACTGCTGTTATGTCATTTATTTGGGTTCACCATGGGTCTTCAAACTATGGCCCTCCAGTTGTTCAGGAACTACAATTCCCATCATGTCTAGTCATGTCTGTGAATGTCAGTGTGTTACAATGCCTCATGGGATGTGTAGTTCTACAACAGCTGGAGGGCCGTAGTTTAAGGATCCCTGATTTACACTGTTGTGCGCCACTGCATATTGCTTTTCATTGGCTTCTTATACTGTTTATGGACCCTCAATGCACATACATGAACCACAAAATGGACCTAACTTTTTTTTTACAGAGTAGTGCATGGCAAGTGTTTTCTGTATATACACTATATTGCCAAAAGTATTGAGACACCTGCCTTTACAGGCGCATGACTGTTCCCTTGTGGGAACAGTTTGGGAAGGCCCTTTTCCGTTCCAACATGACTGCGCACCAGTGCACAGAAAAGGTAAATAAAGACATGGATGAGCGAGTTTGGGGTGGAGGTATTTGACTGGCCTGTACAGAGTCCTGACCTCAACATGATAGAACACCTTTGAGATGAATTAGAGTGGAGACTGCGAGACAGGCCTTTTCATCCAACTATTAGTTCTTGACCCCACTTTTCTTGAGGAATGGTCAAACGTTCCCATAGACACACGCCTAAACCTTGTGGACAGCCTTCTCTACATCTCTTCTGAAACAAACACTTTCAGTCTCTTGTGTCTCCTGTAGTGCTCACTGGTTTCTCACCTACAATGTCTATAGTTCATAGAAAATTATGGTGTTATAAAATGTAGAAGTAGACATATTGGTTGAAAAAAATAAAACGTAAAAAAAAAAAGAAAAGAAAGAAAAAACAGGTAAATTAAAAAAAAAATCACTATGATGTAGCAGGGTCAATGCAAATAATGCATTATGCCTTCCTCTAAGCTAGCTTAAAGGGGTTGTAAAGGATTTTTTTCTTTTTCATATTAAGCATCCTTTACCTGCAGACATTCCTCTTTTCACTTCCTCATTGTTTGTTTTTGCTCAGAAGTTGCTCTATTTCTTCTCTGTTCTGTTCACTTCCTGCTTGTCTGATTTTACTGACCACCGTGAAGGGAGACTTTACTGCAGTGGTCAGTAACGTGCTCGCCTCCCTCCTGTGAACTACATCTACAGGACGCTCTATACGTGTTAGAGACTTCAAGGAGGTTTGAATTACTGGGCGTGCCGCAATTCATACTGGGAAATGTAGTTCTTACATGAACAAGTGATGCAAACCAGGAAGTGAATGAGAGAACAGAAACTAGAACGCCAGGGGTGATATAGATGAATGAATTTAATAGGTATTTACTCGTTTTTTTAACAGAATCATTACACTATTCTGTCTGTCTACCTTGCAGACATTAATTTTAGGCAAAAAATAATAATTTCCTTTACAACTCCTTTAAATTACTGGCTAAAATATGCTTGCAAAAATTCAATAAATGTACAGGTGAGGTTTGTGAAAACTATATTCTGTTAAAAATAAAGCAAAAAATCTACAGCCCAGCCAAATATTTACAATTTACTTGCATATGAATTAATATTAGAAGACACATTATGCCTCTTCAGCCATGATTAGCATTACCATTGGAACTGAAGTTACCAATAAAGTATATAGTGAAACAAGTATTTGCATTTTTAAATGACATTCAGTACCTTCCATTAAAACATGCTGATGGAGACATCTTTCTCAGTGTTCCTTATTAAATGCACACCCCTGCCAGTTACTGTAAATCTTTTATAGCTAAAGATCTGAAGTTCATGTTTAACCCCTTCCATACAGGGCATTTTCACCCCCTTCCTGCCCAGACCAATTTTTAGTTTTCAGCGCTGTTGCACTTTGAACGACAATTGCGCGGTCAGGCAATACTGTACCCAAATTAAATCATTATGTTTTTTTCCCCACACAAATAGAGCTTTCGTTTGGTGGTATTTGATCATCTCTGCGGTTTTTATTTTTTGCGCTATAAACAAAAGAAGAGCGACAATTTTAAAAAAAAACACAATATTTTTTCCTTTTTATTTAATACATCTCACAATATTTTTTTTAAAAAAACTTTTTTTCCCCTCAGTTTAGACCGATACGTATTCTACGTATTTTGGGTAAAAAAAAAAACGCAATAATCGTATATTGATTGGTTTGCGCAAAAGTTATAGCGTCTACAAAATAGGTGATAGATTTATGGCATTTTTTTTTTTTTTTTTACTAGTAATGGCGGGGATCTGCGTTTTTTTTTTTGTGACCGTGACGTTGCGGCGGACATATCGGACACTTTTGACACGTTTTTGGGACCGTTCACATTTACACAGCGATTAGTGCTATAAAACTGCACTAATTACTGTGTAAATGTGACTGGCAGGGAAGGGGTTAACACTAGGGGGCTCTGAAGGGGTTAAAATGTGTCCTAAAGTATGTTCTAACTGTAGGGGGAGGGGGACTCACAGGGGGAGGAGATCGATGTGTGTTCCTCTGTACTGGGAACACACATCAGTCTCCTCACCGCTGACAGGAGGTGGATCTGTGTGTTTACACACACAGATCCACACTCCTGCCGTGATTGCCGGAAATCGCGGGTGCCCGGCGGCAATCACGGCCGTCGGGCACGCGCGCGGGATCGCGGGTGGTGCCGCGGGCGCGCGCGCGCGCCCTAGAACGCCGTGAAGACAGGACGTTGTGCAACGTCCTGTCTCATCGGCGAGGGGATCACCATGACGTGATTCCCCTATGGGCTGGTAGGGAAGGGGTTAAACTGTTTCCACTGAAATAATTTAGTTTAATGTTACCTTTGTATATTGTTATCCTTGATCTGTTCAAGCTCAAGATTTTGGTGAACAGTCATGGAGATTAGAAAGCGCCCTAGAAGTGAGTCTAGGACAGTGGTCATCAACCCTGTCCTGCAGGGCCCACTAACAGGCCAGGTTTGCAAGATAACTGAAATACATCACAGGTGATGTCATTTGCTGCTCAGTGATTGCAGTATTCTAGTCTCCATCTCCCCAAGGTAAAACATAAAACCTGTTAGTGGGCCTTGCAGGACATGGTTGATGACCACTGGTCTAGGATCATTTACATTCGGACTCCCATAGAGGAGAGTGGGCTGTGTCTGTGTCTGCTCTGCATAAGCAGAAGAAACAGCGGCCTGTCATCAGCCTGCTCAGTGGGGATCAGCGGAGAGATCCTCTGCTGAGCAAGCAGATCACAGCCGGAGTTTGCCCCATCTGAAAGGGGCTATAGGGGTTGACTAACTAGAACTGGAGCGTGCAAAATCTGGTGCAGCTCTGCATAGAAATTAATCAGCTTCCAGGTTTTTTTGTCAGCTTAATTGAACTAGCTGAAGTTCCAGAAAGATTGTCTATCATGCACAACTGTACCTGATTTTGCACTCTCCAGTCAACCCCTACGGCTCCTTTCAGATTGGGCGGACTCCGGCTGTGATCTGCTTGCTCAGCAGAGGATCTCACCGCTGATCCCCGCTGAGCAGGCAGATGACAGGTCGCTGTTTCCTCTGCTTATGCAGAGCAGACACAGACACAGCCCACTCTCCTCTATAGGAGGTTGGATGTAAACAGACTGCCTGCTGGATGGAAGGGGGAATGGATACCCATCTGTCTGTTATGGACACATGTCCATTTGCACCCACTGCTCCATAGAGGAAAATGGAGGTTTTAATTGGGTCTCCTGAAAAACAGACAAGGTGGGCCCAATTGAAATGTTTGGGTGAAAGGGACCTAACAGTTTTCAGAAAGACCGTACAAAAAATTGTGGAGATGTGCTTGGAAAGCACCTAAAGCCTCATTAGGGTTTATATATATGCTTATATATAATCATTATTACATCATTACTTTAAATGTCCACTCTAACCCACACAGTAAAATGCAGCCTTTTCCTGGGAGGGCAGCTGTCAGGCCCCTTTCACATTGGGGCCGTGGCCACGTTAGCGCTAAAGCACCGCTCGTTTTAGCGGCACTGTTTAAGCTGTGCTTTTCTGACGCTAGCAGGGTGTTTTTAACCCCAAAGAAGGGGTTAAAAATGCCCCTGTTGTGGCACTTCCAAAGTGCTTTTCAGGCGCTTTGGAAGCTCTGTCCATTCATTTCAATGGGCAGGGCGGTTTGTAAATACAGCTTACAGGACTTTTCCTAACGTCCCGCAATCGCACTGCCCCAGTGTAAAACGACACACTGACATGAATGGTAGCCGGTTTTCAGGTGCTATTTTGAGGCTATTTCTAGAGCTAAAATGCCTGAAAACCACTTCAGTATGAGGCCTGGCAGGGGGCACTTTTTTAAATTTATTTTAGGTGTCACATAGAGACATTTTATTCAAGTCTTCGCACAGCAGTGCAGTGATATGAGGTGTCATCCACTGTGCTGTGAAAAAAATAGTAAAAAAAAGAATCTCTGTATTTTTCAGCAATGCACCACACTGCAGAACACAGCAGCATTGTGATGTGAATGAAGCACACAAGTGTGGTGACTGGTATTTCTCCAGTGCTGAAAAATGAAAGCAACTATTCTCTATTTGTACTAGTGGCCATTGTCACCAGAACAAAAACTGATAGGAAATCCTGAATTTTGAGTTTTGAGTAGATTTACGTTTTTCCCGTCCGTCAGCCGCATACGATTTATATGAAAAAACGTATGCGGCTGAAACGGATTTATACGTATGGAACCGCACATATGTGCGTTTTCCATTGACTTTAATGTTAAAAAAAACGTATGCGTTTGCCATACGGTTTCAAAAATGGCCTCAAAACCGTGGTTGAACACGGTTTTGCGTACTGTTAAAAAACGTTTTGCCAGCAAATCGTACGCACCCGGATGCATCTGAGTGCGTACGATTTGCAATGCATTGTCTATGTATGCGTTTTCCCTTACGGGCCCGTACGTTTTCAAAACTGAAATCGTATGCGGCTGACGGACGGGAAAATCGTAGTGTGAACCCAGCCTTAGTTGGTTTGATCAGTTCAATCCCTTTTTTTCAAAGAAAAAACGTATGAAGTTTACATCAGTTTTCCATCCGTTTTTTTTTTCATCTGCCAGCCAGAGTCCTTAACACTTGAGTATTCTTTCATGCAAAAACGGAGCAATTGTCTGTTTACATCCATTTTTCACCCGATCTGTTTTTTTAAAATAAGAAAAACAGGGCTTTGATCTGTTCCAGAAAGTAGATGTAAACCAGTGGCTCTCAACCTGGGGTCGGGACCCCCTCGGGGGTCGAATGACGATTTGCCAGGGGTCACCAAATCCTGGGTGGTTCCTGAAGCCCACACCGCTCTCTCAGTCTTTTCGTTGGCTGCCCAGCTGGGTTGTCCCTGGAGCTCACGGCCGCACACTCAGCCTCTTTGCAGCCACCCATTCAGTTGGGGGGCAGAGACTAGAGGTCAGCTGACTGGTGAGGAATGTGAAGTGGGCGGGGCTAAATGAGACCCTATCTCCTGATTTCGGCATAGGTGTCACTGCTGCGAAACACCACAAAGTCGTAGACACAGTGAAGCCAAAGACACTACCTGTGATTAGAGTTGCTATTAAAAGTCCCCACTACAGTTTTCAGATCAGCATCAAGAGCACCTAAGTTGGCTGATCAGAACTCCCCCCAGCACTCCCACTGATGCCACCCCCCACCAGCACTGCTACTCATCCCATTCCCCCCACCAAGGAATAAGAGAAGGAATAAAAATAGAGAAAACATGGAGGGTCGAGGAAAAGAGGAACAAAGAAAAAAGGAGAGAAAGAATAAGAGAAAGAACAAGAAAGAGACGGCTATAGAGAGGGATGAGAACAAAGAGAAAGAGTGGTAGATCCTAAAATGTAGCATAGGGGGTTTTAATACTGTATGAGTGGAAGGGACTCAGGGAGCGCTAAATGTGCATGGGTTAGGGGCAAAAATTAATTGTTTTGCCGTGGGAGCTGACAACTCATGCTACAAAAATAATTTTACTGTTAGGGGTCCCCACAACTTGGGAAATTTCATCAAGGGGATCACGGCACTAGGAAGGTTGAGAACCACTGATGTAAACGGATGTAAATGGATGATTATCCATTTACATCTGTTTTTCCATTGAGATGCATTGATGTCCGTTTTTATCCGTCAACAGCCCGCATGTGTGTAAGGGGCCTTACATTGGAGGAATTTACCTCTCACTTCCTTTTGTGTCTTTGCGAGAAGTAGTAAAGATGGCAAAAAAACAAACAAACAATAAAGCAAAAAAAAAAACCTGGCAAAAACGTACCTATCCAGAACTAAAAATGAATGTTTTGATTTTAGATATACTGTACTTAAAATGCTTCTCCATTTTGAAAAATCAATTCATATGAATTAGCCACTGGCCAAGTCATGCATTCCATTTTATAACAAAATAAAAAAAATGCTATGAAATCATTTGTAGATCTAGATTCTTTGTACAGAACTTAAGGACCGAACATTGCCACAAATGACAGAAGGACTAAAAGTCCTTTCCACACCTCCAGCATTCATTGACACAGTCAATAAAGGCAGTTAAAATGTGCCAAAAATAGTGATTGGTGGATAGATATGAAACTGAATTGCAATAATGGTATTTTAATCAGTCATTGATTGTTATTTTTACGTTGTTCTTGTTTTGATCTGTGTGTATAAAAATGCCATCATTTTTTTTATTTTTTTTATTCATCACATCGCACTACGCATCTTCTGTTTATCAAACTTTATATAGTTCCATGTCTTTAAAGACCCAAAATCAAGAACACTGCCATACAGCTGTAAACACATGCCAATGCATTCAATTCTTAATCAAACCAAATTGATCATTAATTAAGCGTGAATTAAAATGTAATCATGGAAATTCAGCTTGAATTAAACACAGAAATGTATAGCCTGGATCAGACAAATATAAAATGCTGAAAAATATGTAAAATGTTGTTGCTGTTTGAGGTACATGCAGTAATAAAATCTTATAACCTTAAATTAATATATTTTTATTAATTTCTTTTTGTATGTGTGGAGATTTTTTTTCTTTTCTTTGTACTAAAATTGCCTGCCCAAGTAGTATTACTGTGCAACAATTTTTATGCTGGTTAATACCACTCTATTGTTTTAAACAGAAAATAAATATTTCACCTCTTTTTTCCCCTTATTAAAAATGCAGACTGCAACTGCATAAAAACCCAATAAATGTTACATTCCATAATTTTTGGTTATTTTTTAATTTTTAATGAGGTCCTGGATCATTTGTAAATAAAATAATTTGGCCATATTTCGGAATGGCCTCTGGATGTCAGCAGCACACCATAAAGTATCTGTGTGTACTCAGTTCAACGGCCAGTCTCCAATCATTAAACATATGGTCCTTGCGCACCTTTTAAACAGCCGTGCTTTTTTGTAATTGTATAAATTATTTACTTATTCTGTACCAATTAGTTCTACCAATTGCTAGGTTTGTTATCAAGTTAGGCTTTAAGATAAAAAACCTGGACTTGAACGATGATTAAAAATTCATCAGCCGAGCAGATTAAATATGCACATATTCGGTGTGTGAAGCTTGTTCTTAGAACCATTATGTTAACTTTTTATTCTAATGATTTCTATAATTAATATAAAGGAGCCTGAAAAGACTTTTGAAAGCATAATGAGACTTTTCAAAAGGGGTGAGATGCAAATTAGGTGGCAAAGTTATTGCAAAGAAACCCCATTTAAATTGAAGTCGACACAGCTGACCACCCTCTCCTCCTTTACATACTTTATCCTGCTGGACTTATGACATTTCTCTCGGCCTCAGTTTTCTTCCAATTCTAATTTTCGATCTTTAATACTAAACTGTGTAATGTGTTCACTCCACTTAATGAGATGGCTCTGAAATGGACTGGGGACCTGTTTCTCAATGCTCGAGGGAATTGAATTCCCAAACCTGGAGAGAAGGGACCATCCACATATTAACTGTACCAATCCATTCATTTGTAAGTATTTTTTTCTAATCACGGAAGGGGTTACTAAGATAACTATTTAATTAGTATCTGTTTCTCATTTTCATCTATCTCCTAGTCATGTTTCATTCACAGATTTATGTTAGAAATTTTCCTAAATGTTTGAATTGAATCTTGGTTGTGCTACATCAGATTCTTTAGAGAAAAACGTCATCTTTGCTTTAGCAGAATTTATATATATATATATATATATATATATATATATATATATATATATATATATATATATACATACACACACACACACACACACACACAGGGGATTGAATCAGGCACTTATAATATGTTTAATAAATGTATGTAAATAATAAACTAGCTGCTTTAATTTGAGTATTTTATATCTGCCTAGAGTTAAAGCAGAACTAAAGTTGCTCAATCAGCATTAACAACTTATAACCCTTATTCTGCTACTCTTGGTAAATAGATTTGAAGGTACATTATATTGACTTGCCTTAAAGGGGTTGTAAAGGTTTGTTTTTTTATTTTTTAAATAGGTTCCTTTCAGGGCCGTCTTTAAAGCGGAGTTCCACCCTTAAAACCACTTGGTTTCATCCCATCCAGCATACTGGCGTCAGCGCCAGTATGCTGTTTTTTTTTTTTTTTTAATGCATGTACTTACTTTATAATAAATCATTTAATTCCGTGCGCACCGCGGTATGTCGCCGCTATAAGGCGTCACGCCTTCCGGAAACAGCCGATTAGCGTTCGACTCTTCTCGGCGCCTGCGCACAGACCAGGAGCTGACTGCACAGGCGCCGTAAATAGCCGGTCCTAGTTCGGGTTTTTTCGGAGGGCATGACGCGGCTATATACGGCGCCTGCGCAGTCAGCTCCTGGGTCTGTGCGCAGGCGCCGAGAAGAGCCGAACGCTAATCGGCTGTTTCCGGAAGGCGTGACGCCTTATAGCGGCGACATACCGCGGTGCGCACGGAATGAAATGATTTATTATAAAGTAAGTACATGCATTAAATAAAAAAAAAAAAAAAACAGCATACTGGCGCTGACGCCAGTATGCTGGATGTGATGAAACCAAGTGGTTTTAAGGGTGGAACTCTGCTTTACTATGGTTTGGGCCCTGGGCAAACATTTTTTTGGGGCCCCCCCTCCAGTTTATTTTGGGCCTGGCTGGTTCACATGTATGTGTTTTGGCGGCCCTCATTTGTGCAGGCACAGCAGCCCATTGATTTGAATGGGCTGCCATACCTTTGTTTCCTGCAGAAAAATACAGTTCTTAAACACACAAACGCACTTTGGGGCAGATTCACGTAGATCGGCGCATTATCATTCCGGCGTAGCGCACCACTTTTCCGTTAGACTTGCGCAATCTAGCCGCGTAATCCGGCGATTCACGTAGCTTTTACGCAAGAGCTTGCGCAAACGTAAGGTTTTTTCCGTAGGCGTAAGGAGGAGTAATACAAATTGGGAGGGACGTGGGCGTGTTACATTGAAATGAGCCGTGACCCCATGCAAATGAAGGGCCGGCCGACTCGCGCATGCGCGCGTGAAGGAAACCATGTCAGCTCCGTTGTGCGCATGCTCACAACTCGGGAGCGGCGCAATCATTGAAATTGGAAATGGACTAGGGCAATGTTGTGAACTACGCAGACAGCATAAATAGACACACACAAACGCCCTTCCATTGCAAAAGTACATCCCTTTGTGTCCCTTCCCATTGAATCAAGTGCTTTTGCTCTGTTGTTCGTTAGAGTGTGTTTTGTAGTTGTGAGATTAGTGTTCTGTGTGATCTTGTGCTTGTTGGTAGTTTTGTGAAAGTGTATTTTGATAAGTGTTTGAGACTGTTTGTTTGATTGATATATTTCTGAGCGTTTGTTTTCTTGCTTTATTTTTTCATCTGATTTTTTTGTGTCTGTTTCTTGCTGAGTGCTAGTGTGATTTTTGGCTGTTCTTTTTCTCTTTGTGTGTGTTCTTGTCTGATTGGTTGTGCTTGTATTTGTGACAGATTTTTGGTGACTGCTAGTGAGTTTGTTTGGAAGTATGACTGAGAGAAAAAGAAAGCTCAATTTTACTGTGGGGGAAAAAAGAATTCTTGCCCGGGCCATTACCGACTATGGGCGTTTTCTCCACGGCCCGCAGAGTGCCACCACCACCCCGCCCAGGAGGAGGGAGATATTGGATATAATCACGGAGCAGGTCAATTCATCGGGGGAGGGGGAGACACGGACCCGCTCTGGGATAGAAAAGAAAATAAATGACCTCCGGCGTGAGGTGAAAAAAAAACTGGCCGCAATAAATGCCCATGCCAGGGGCACAGGAGGGGGCCCACCATGCCGGGTTAGATTTTCAGAGACGGAGCGTGTGGTGGCCCTGACCTTTCACCGGCATGAAGTGGAGGGCCTGCCAGGCTTTGACACAAGTCCGGTCCCCGCGGTGCCAGGTAAGGTTTTTATTTCTCTCAGGTGTGTAGCATGTGTGGGGGAGGGGGTGAAAGGGAATATGTGGCAAGTGTGTGGATCCTCCAACCTGTGAATGTTTTGTGTCATCCACAGCTGTGCAGGAGGGTGCAGGGCCATCTGGACTGACCGCTCCAACCCCAGGACAGCAGCCTAATGAGGCCCCCCCAACAAGGCCAGAGTCCGCAGAGGAGGAACAAGAGGAGGGGGAGGATCATGCGGAGGACGATCATGAGGAGGAGCAGAATCATGAGGAGGAGGAGTCCATGGAAGGCACTGGCCCTTTGGTTTCTGCGGACTCTTCCCCTCTGGCTGCAAGAAGCCTGCCCTCCCTAAGGGTCAGCCCCCCCCCCTCCTCCCCCAACATGGCTCCCCTCACAAGGGCCTCCCCTTCTCCCCGGCCACAACCATCAGCAAGAGCCAGGAGGTCATCCCCAAGCACCAGGGGGGCGCCCAATCTCATGCCCGCCTGTCTGAGAAGGAACCTGGCCACCCAGACCCGCCTTCTGAGACAGCTCTGCCAGACTATGGGGCGGGTGGATCAGAGCCTGTCCTCCATTAATGATAGCCTGGGTAACCTGGACTCCCACTCCCGGGCCTCCACAACCTGCCTAAATGACCTGCAAACTACAGCAGCAGGCGTTGGGCAGGATGTGAGGGCCCTTACCCAGGCTATCCAGGGCAACACGGCAACACTTGGTGCTGCCCTGGACAGAATAGCCGTGGCCTTGGAGGGCAGGCCGCCAGGTGGGCAGATCTCAGGGGCTGCTCCTCCTTCCCCGGCTTTTCCCCTCCCCCATGCGTCTCCCCTGAGGGTCCGGGGCCGTGGCCGGGGGCGCCCCAGGCGTGGCTCAGGCAGAGGGCAATAATTTTTTTTTCCCCCTTTTGTTTGTTTTGAAAGCTTTTTTATTTTTGTTCTCTGCTTTTTTTTGTTTTTTCTAAGCATTTTTTTTTTCAATGCATTTTTGTTTGTTTGACTTTTTTGGCATATTTTGGGTTGTGAATGATGTTTGAATGTGGGGGTGACATTCCTGCTGGAAAAGGGGTGTCACCCTCAATTTTGGTGGAGAAGGGTTCCCCAGGACCAGGGAGAAGTGATTCCCAGGTCCGTGTGAATGGTGTATGAATGTACAGTGACATAATTGGAGCCTTGACGTGGCGTTACTGCTCACCAGTCTTGCATGGTGGACTGGTGCCAATCCAATTTGATGAGGATGTGGGGTGTGTGTGCTAGGGACCATAGTGGTGTGCATGCATGCATTCTCATTGTGCCATGATTAATGTGTGTGTTTAACGTGCAAAGATGCCCAATATGAGCTGCCTCCTGACTGCTCTTCCCTCAGAAGACGGGGTATCCTCGGTTAGGGGTTGATTTTCTGGTTGGGGGGTCAGATCATCACGTAGCTCAACCTGCAGGCCCTTCCTCACTGCGAGATTGTGTAGCATGCAACATGCAGCGATGATATGGCACACGAAGTTTGGGGAATACAACAGTGTACCCCCAGACTTATCCAGGCATCGGAAACGTGACTTCAGGAGGCCAAAGGTGCGCTCCACCACTGCACGGGTTTTGATGTGTGCTTCATTGTATCGTTCCTCTCCTGGGGTTTGGGGGTTCCGGATAGGAGTCATGAGATGGGGTCCCAGTGCATATGCAGAGTCACCTGTAAAGGAAAAGACAGGAGAATGTTAGTCATGCATGTGCCACTTCTGTTGTGCATCACGGGAGGGGATAGTCATGCCTGACTCCCATGTCACTCACCAACCAGCCAGGTGTTCCCATACACGTTCTGTTCGAATTCTGTTCGGATGTGGCTTTGATTGTAGATGTAGCTGTCATGGCTGGACCCTGGGTGTTTGGCACGGACGTGCCATATGAGGCCTTGGGCATCAACTATCACCTGTACGTTGATGGAGTGCCAATTCTTCCGATTGCGGTACATGTGCTCGGTCTCATGGGGGGGCTGGAGTGCCACATGTGTGCAATCTATGGCCCCGATGGTGCGTGGGAATCTGGCAATTCGGTAGAAATCTGCCATTGCCTTGATTCGAAGCTCCTCAGTGGTGGGTTTGATGATTTGGTTGGCCAAGCGTGTGAGGATTGCAGGGACAACCTGGTGCACACATCTGCTCATGGAGGACTGTGACATCCCAGCCACCACTCCACTTGTACGCTGAAAAGAGCCACTGGCAAGGACATGGAGTGTTGCCAGGACCTTGACCAGTGGCTGCACTGCATGTGAGCGTTGTGTTGGGCTGGTGATGTCCTCCTGCAAGGTTGTGGTTAATTCCAGGATGGCATGAGGGGGGAATCTGAAGATGCGAAAGACCTCTGAATCATTCATGCCAAACAGGTGTATGCGGGTGCGGTATACCCTCTCCCGTGCCATCCTCCGTGCCATCCTCTGTGCCCTCCTCCTTCTTTGGTCATCTATATTCACTAGTGCAGCTATGAGCGACGATGCCCCTAGCATGTTGGCAGTCAAATTGTAGTGCAACACGTGTGTGTGGTCTGCTCCTCAATAACGGTGTTGCTTTATCTGACAATTAGACTTTTTTTCAAAAGTTAGATCAGCTTTTATGTGCTCTAACTTTAGACAGGACATTTTGCAGTTGCGCACATCGCGTAGCCTGCGCAGCAACTGCGTTTTTTTGTGGATCCCCGTAACTCCCTCATTAGCATATTTGACTAGCAAATCAATGGTGTGTCTAGCGCAGTTTTGCGCGAAGGGAAGCGAATGTCTAACTCAATTACGCCGGACCAAAAAACGTAGATTTCTGGCGTATATTGTTTTGTGAATCGCGTCCAACTATACGCACGCGCACATTTAGACTTACGCACGCGCAACAGCAGTTGCGCACGCGTAATCGCTCTGTGAATCTGGCCCTTTGTTTTTAAAAGCGTGACCTAAACGTCTAAATATGCAGCAAGTTTGACAGTGCAGGAACTGCAGATAAGTCCCAGCAGACAGCAGAATGGACAGACAGTGCTGTATTTCATTGCTTGATGGGCATAGGTGTGCCGTGTGCGCAGCCTATTACATGAGGCATGCGCTTTTCTTAGTAGGAAACGCATGCATGGTGGCCCATTCAAATGAATGGGCTTCTGTGCCTGCGCAAATGTGGGCCGCCAAAACACATACATGTGAGCCAGCCAGGCCCAAAATAAGCCCATCAAGCAGTTAAATACAGACAGTAATGCCATGTGCTCTGAGGCCTGTATTTTACACATGGCATGGCCTGGGGTCCCATGGTGCTATAGCAGAATGGACAGACAGTGCTTTGCCATGTGTAAAATACAGGAACTTTTTAAAACACTGACCAGGCCTGCAGTGAATCATCAAATATTATAAAGACTTTGGCCACACTCTACAGAAAACTTCTATTTACAATATAGTTTAGCAAACAGTGACAAACCTTGAGGAGCAGGACATGAAGAAGAAGTCAGCCTCGGGAAGATCAAACTGGGGATGCTATAAAATCACATTCTAATTCACTTTTATATACAAGCTGCACCCAGTGGCAGGAATGGAGAAGTGCACATCTAAAGGGAAGCCAGGGGTGCTGTACATTTTTAAAAAACACTGGGAAGGGAAGCAGTACTGCGTGCCACTGATGATTTTCAGCGCTGATTTGTGGGCAGCACAGGGGCTTAGCGGGCGGCTCTGCTTTGGGCCCCCAACAGTGACAGGGCCCTGGGCAGCTGCCCCTGTTTGCCCTATGTTTTCGCCATTGGTAAAGGCGGCCCTGGTTCCTTTAAGCTAGTGCATTGTTGGTTCGCTTACCCTTTCGATTTCCCTTCTGAATGTTGTTTTTGTCTGATTTTCTCACTTCCTGTTTCTGCTCAGTAAGCTTGCCCCCATCATCCAAGTCGTTCTGGTTGGCTGGGGGTTAGTCAGCCAGAACAGTTTACTGAGGAGGAACAGGAAGTGAGAAATTCAGACAAAGAAAAAAAAACATTTACAATGGAAATCGAAGGAAAAGGTCAGTGAACCAACAATGCAGGAACCTATTTGGAGAATAAAAAACAAAACCTTACAACCCCTTTAAAGGCTAAGTTTTTTTTTGCTAAATTCCCCTATGTACCAATATGGCCATAATGTACCTCTGTTGCAGAAAAAGATTTTTAGAACAAAGCCTTACCATAGCCCCTGATGCATTTCATAGAAAAGTTCAAGAATTTCTGGTATGCAGATTTAGGCCTGATTCACATTAGTGCAGGTTGTATTTTGCATATTGCAGGTGCATTTTGCGTTTTTTCAATACCATTGAAGTCTATGAAACCAAAAACCAGAATAAAAACCCAGACCCTTTCCATAAAATGCACAGATATGAACTACATCCATAGGAAACCATGGATGTGCACCCGTGATCGCTCCTGACAGAGCGAGAAATCCACGTTCTGTCAGGGGTGAGGAGACTAATCTATTGTTCCTAGTATATAGGAACAACGATCAGTCTCCTCCCCAAGTCAGTCCCATCCCCCCTACAGTTAGCACACCCTGAGGAAACACATTTAACCCATTGATCGCCCCCTAGTGTTAACCCCTTCGCTGCCAGTGATATTTATACAGTATTCAGTGCATTTTTATAGCACTGATCACTGTATAAATGTAAATGGTCCCAAAAATATGTCAAAGCTGTCCACTGCCATGTTGCAGTCCTGATAAAAATCGCAGATCGCTGACATTACTAGTAAAAAAAAAATGCCATAAATCTATCCCCTATTTTGTAGACGCTATAACTTTTGCGCAAAGAAATCAATATATACGCTTATTTCATTTTTTTTTACCAAAACAATGTAGAAGAATATATATTGGCCTAAACTGTTGAAGAACATTTTTTTGTTAAATGTGGGATATTTATTATAGCAAAAAGTAAAAAAAATTGTGTTTTCTTCAAAATTGTCGCTCTACTTTTGTTTATTGCACGAAAAGTAAAAACTGCAGAGGTGAAAAAATACCACCAAAAGAAAGCTCTATTTGTGGGAAATTTGGGGCATCAATTTTATTTGGGTACAATGTTACATGAATGCGCAATTGTTAGATAAATCAACGCAGTGCCGTATCGCAAAAAATGGCCTGGCTAGGAAGGGGGTAAATCCTTCTGGGGCTGAAGTGGTTTATGAGACTCTGTCACCATACTATTATTATCAGCAACATCTTCCCCTAAGATTACTGCAAACCTTAAATTACCATTTATTTCCCTGTAAATATTAATGATATTGTGACATTAAACAGGTCTGAGACAACTGCTGGGAGATGCCAACTTGGGTGTGACATCAGCAAAGCCATCACTTAAATAATGCTCAGTAGTATTCCCATTCTATCATTTATTTATATTTTAGGCTCACTGAACAGGTTTTCATTTATCTGATGGTAGGACAGACTGGCTGATAGTAGGAGCTTGCACACGGCAGAACACTCAGTAATGCCAGCAGTGGCACCACTACTCTGCACATATTGCAATCTGCTTCTGCATTGCTTACATTCTTAGTGCACTATTGACTCAGCTCCGACTGGCACTTCATTTTGATTATTGGGTGGACAGATAATAAATAGCTGATCTTACCTAAAATTCTAATGTTTGCTAACAAGCAACTTTGAAGGTTCCTGCTGTTTACCTATATACAGGGGCGGACTGACCATTCGGGCACTCGGGCACTGCCCGAGGACCCCATGCCACTAGGGGGCCCCATCAGGGTTGCCAGCTTCAGTAAAACCAGGGACAATATGAAAAAATCTCAAGATCTAAATCTAAATCCCAAGATTATAGCTGCCCCGCCTCTCCAGTACCTTTTTAGTGTATGTATACTGTGTGTGCATATTGTGTGTCTGTGTGTGTATATTGTGTATGTATAAAGTATGTGTGTGTGTATAATGTGTGGCCCCATAATCTCCTATTGCCTGGGGGCCCCATAATCTCCTATTCCCCGGGAGCCCCATAATCTTCTATTGCCCAGCCGCCCCATGAGTTGTCAGTCCGCCCCTGCCTATATAGCAGTAGGGGAAGGCACAGAAGTAGGGGCTGGCACAGAAGTGATTAGATACCTACTAACGTTACAGAGGTCACAACATACAAACCAGTTTTTTTTTTGGGGGGGGGGGGGGGGGAATGCAAGGGCTTATTATTATATACTGCTATAAGGTTAACAAGCTAAAAAGTGAGGTCTGGTGACAGGGTCTCTTTAACTACATGTCTACCAGGGCAATTGAACTCAGAGGCCCTGGAGAATAAAATGGTGAAACACACTATAATATACATTTTTCGGTAAAGTATTACAGATGGGGTTGTGTTGAGTAAATAGATACTAAACATTTAAAGTCTTAAAATTGCACACGACCATGGAATAGAAAAAAAAACAATGGTGCTCCAAATTTTCTATAGGTGACAATTTAAAAGCCTTTACAGGACAGGTTACAATGAAAGTGGCCCCATAATTATTGATCGCACTCTGATGTTCACAATTAGAGTTGGGCTGAACACCCCCCGGTTCGGTTCAGAACTCTTGAACATTACAAAAGTTGTGACCTAAACTTTGAACCCTATTAAAGTCTATTGGACCCGAACGTGAAAAATCAAAAGTGCCCATTTTGAATGTTTATATGCAAGTTATTGGCCATAAAAAGAGTATGAGGGTATAGGTACTGCCCTGGGGGACATGTATTAATATAATTTTTTTTTAAAGTAGCGCATCAGTACCGTGTATAGAACCTGTTGCAGCAAAACTGTCATTTATAAAAAAAAAAAAAAAATGACATTTAAATTTCCGGCAATACAGTGCACAGTGAATTGTTGGGTGCTCCATGGGCAAACACCCCGTGAGTGCCCCGCAAATGTTCAGGCCAAGTTTTTGCCCAACGCTGTTCACAATGATAACCTCACATGTGCGGCACGATTGATGGTTACATACGTATGCTCATCCTGCACTGCTCTTTTTATATAGGGTGTGTGCGGGTGTGACGGGGTGCTTTAAAAAAAATGTTTGTTAATGTATCTTATGTAAAAAAAATCCACACTTTTTTTTTTGTACTTTATTGTTATAACAAGGGGACTATTAGCAATCCCACTGTGTGGTAGCATGGGCAGGTGACAGGTACACTTTATGGAGACATTAGGGGTCTATTAGGCCCCCCCCCAATGTCTCCCCTGCCCTCCAATGCAACTATTAAAATCCGGATAATGTTTGAACAGTTGCATCCTCGGCTACACTAGCCATGAAATTATAGCTGTGAGTGATGTAAGACTTATCGCTTCCAGGGTCATTAGTCACATAAAGGATTGGATGCAGTTACCCACAGTTTTGGGTTTCCCAGTGGAATGAGAGAGCCCAGGAACCACAGCGGGTGCCTCTGTTGCTGCCAGCAAAAGGGATGCCTCTTTATGAGCCCCATAAAAGTGATCTGGTGGTCTCATTGCTGATTTTTTTTCAGGATGGAGTGTGGGGCGATTTGTAATCCCTACTTTGATATTTATTGATCTCCTGCAGAGTAAAACTGAATCACAAGTGCAAATGTGATAAGGCAAATTGCCATGGACAGCCTGGGTTTCCTGGAGAAGTAATTTACCATATAACGACATCACTGGGACTTGCCTCCCGTTATGCTGTTATCTTGTTATTGTGTGCGCTAATATTGATTTTAATATACTTTCATTGAAAATATAGTTAAATAAACTTTTCTGCACCTGTCGTGGGATGTACGAAATGAGTATCACCATTTAAGAATTCTACAGGTGGAAAAATTGCAAAAAAAGTAAATAATAGCAAAAATGGTCCAGCCATATGATGGAAAAAATAGGAGTCTGGACTTGGCTGTATTATGTACCTGGTAGCAGAGCCTGAAATGATGAGGAAGGCCTCACTTATACCTCTGACCTGGGGCCCCCAATAGTGTAGGCAGGAGGCGCAAGAGTACAGAGTGTCACAAGTGCCTGTAGGTCTTGCTAGCAGTGACCAGTGTCCGTCCACGCTGGCAGGAAAAGTCATCAGATGGCTTCAGTAAGCAGGCAAGCCTGCAGGCCCGTTGGTACTGGTGACAGCAGACACAGTACCAGAGACTTGCAGTCCAGGTTAGGGGATAGATCGGGGACAGGGCACAGGCAGGAGGGTTGTTAGGAAACAAGTCAGGTCTGGAAATGATCATTGCAGGAGCCAAAAGAGCAGACAGAAGCGGAGGTCAGGAGACAAGCCGAGATCGATGCAGGTGGAATTCAGAGCATGGTCAAGACAAGCCGTGTCAGCAACTGGAAGCAGGGTACAGATTCACAGGTTACACAGGAGGATGAAAACAAATCAGCACTGCTCCTTAGCACTAGCTGGTTTAACCATTTCATCCACTGAAGAATTGGCTGCTCAAGGTTCGGGCCATTTTTTGCGATTCAGGACTGCGTCGTGTTAACTCACAATTGCACGGTCATGCCAGGCTGTACCCAAACAATGGCGACCCAAAGTTTTTATTCCCACAAATAGAGCTTTCTTTTGGTATTTGATCATCTCTGCGATTTTTTTTTTTTTTGCTATAAATATTTTGTACTTTTTCTCAAAAAGAGAACGACAATTTTGAAAAAAAAAAATTGAAAAAAAAATATTTTGTACTTTTTGCTATAATAAATATCCCCATTTTTTTTTCTCAGTTTAGGCCGATATGTATTCTTCTACATATTTTTAGTAATAAAAATTGAATTATGTGTATATTGATGGGTTTGTGCAACAGTTATAGCATCTACAATATAGGAGATAGATTTATAGCATTTTTATTATTATTTTATTTTTTTAATAGTACTGGGGGCGATTTGCGATTTTTATCGGGACTGTGACATTATGGTGGACACATCAGACATAATGTGAAATGATGTTAGGCCGCGTACACACGATCGGTTAAACCGATGAGAACGGTCTGATGGACCGTTTTCATCAGTCCAAACCGATCGTGTGTGGGCGCCATCGGTTATTTATCCATCGGTTAAAAAAAAGCCAACTTGTTTTAAATATTCACGCTTCAGAAGACGTAATACAATACGAAACGTGCGTAAAGCGGACACACGCACACCCACACGCACTTCCGGTTCACCAGCTGACTGTGGTTGGAACGCACGCCGTTCCCACGCTGGTACGAATAGCTATCGGGCATCACAGTGCAGTGTATATGCAGGACCTATACTCTGTTTTATATAGGCTGCTGTCATTTATCTAGTTGTGTTTTTTTCTGACTATCAGCTGTGTTAGTTCAGCAACACAGCCTGCTGTCATATTTTATATTTATATTTTTATTTTCATTTTTTGTATTTCTGCTTATGTTTTGATGCACACCTGTTGGTAGTGCCAATAAAACGTTTTTATATTTTAAACGTACTACTCTATGGGAGCTTTTTTCTTTGCCTTGGAGGAACTCAGAAACAATTGAATTCCAAACCATCAACACCAAGGATATACCTCAGGAACCCAGGAGACATACCAGGAGAAAAGGTCACGGTACGAAGGAGCAGCTGTCCGTTTGACACGCACTCTACCCCAGCAGGGGTGATTGCCTCTGGTGAGTGGGGACCCATAAGGGGGAGCACCGGGACCACAGCGAGCAACACCTGTTGTACAGTAAAAAGACCACCTACCTAGCTAGGTGCACCCTGATCCTCACATCACTTTTACTTACCAGCCTGTATTTTTGCCATATGGACTCCTGCATGTTAATTATTTTATATATATATATACTTTTTAGACCACTGGCCTTGAACCATATGTATATATTTTATGTATATATATATTTTTTAGACCTCTGACCTTGAACCATATGTACATAGAGATGGTGTATAAGGCTTAATCTTGTTATATTTACACTGTGTTATGTGCAATGTGATTAGTGGACTTGATATATTGTAGATCACTAGTAGAACATATGCCACACAGTACCAGGAGCACCATCGCCTCTAGTGGTTTCTAGAGGGTACCAGCACTATTCTTGTACACTTAGATCTACCTTGCCCAGGGTGGCCACCTCTATATCACACATTAAGGGACAGTTGCCCTAACAGAGCCTATCATTTAAACCTGGAAGGGTGACTATCGGCTCATTAATACAACTTACCAGCAACAGCGCCACGACCCCCTACATCCTGTCTATTTTCCTATTATACTCTCTTAGGGGAGTTATACTTAAGGGGGGGCTGCAGTTGCATACTCTCATACCCCTATTTCTATCATCCTAAGCGCAGGTCTTCTCCTTTATTTTCATTTTGTTTTAAATATAACCGATAGATACATAACCGATAGCAACAAAAACGATCGTTTGTAGGCACGACCATCGGTTAAAAATCAGGCATGCTCAGAATCAAGTCGACGCATGCTTGGAAGCTTTGAACTTCATTTTTTTTCTGCACGTCGTTGTGTTTTACGTCACCGCGTTCTGACACGATCGGTTTTTTAACCGATGGTGTGTAGACACGACCGACCATCAGTCAGCTTTATCAGTTAACCGATGAAAACGGTCCATCAGACCGTTCTCATCGGATGGACCGATCATGTGTACGGGGCTTTACTCTTGCACATATACATGGGAGTGCACTCATTCCAGCTCTGAGGTGTGCCGAGAATGTACAGTTAGCATAGCATGTCTCCTCTGCAATAAAGAGACTGTTTACTTTTTTCATTTAATTTTTTTCCCAGTTTAATTCCCCTTTATCTTAAATGTAACCCATAATGCTAACCAAAACTCAAAATGATACTATAATGGCAATAAATACTATAGGTTATATTTATAAAAACAATTACTGTAAAAACGTTACAGCTTGTGACGAGTCATTACAAATGTAGCACTGACCCCCGAACGAGCTGCTGGTTTGATTTGGGCCTGCACTCTACCAATAAACCCCACTAACTTGGCTCAGATGTGATGCAATGCAATACAATGTAAGACAGTACAAAATACCTGTATTGTAACCCCAGGATCCACTGACTGCACCTGGTGGGAGAAAACAATACGCCACAAAAACTGGATACTTAACCAGAGATATATTTTACTGTAGAATATGCAAAAAAGTGATTACAGTAATTGTGCTGTCATCCCAACATAAGACAGCAGCACAGTAGATTTCAATATAAACAATTTGAACCAACAGTATACATATATATATATATATATATATATATATATATGTCTATACCTGGGAGCTCCCCCTACTTTATAAGCTATGCATGAGATCTCACTTAAAGTACTTAGTCCTGGGTCTTCTTTTCTTCGCTAGCTAAAGTGGCTCCTTGTGATTTGTAATCCACAGTTTTGGTGAGTTAAATTGAAGTGAAAATGCTCCTGGTGTAGCTGTAACAACTATTTTAACATTGCTTGAGACATCAAGGTAGATAAGTCTCAAGCCTTCTCAGTGTCAGTTGCTCTGCTCCTTCGTGGAACTATAATTTCCAGTGAGGCCTGTATATGAGTCTAACTGCGTGTGAAATTTAACAAACTGTGGGCCGTGACCCGCTCACCCACTGGATAGAGGCTCCATGTGGTAACTTTAGTCCGGTGACTGCAACTTGCTTCTCCATCAGCTGGGCCAATCACTCTCTTCAGCTCCGCTGGGTGAATCCCATCCTCCGATGCTCGGATGAATGTCTCTGGGTCTCTCCAATCTGGCCACCGTCTCCCCTCAGGTCCTCTCAGGCAGACCACAGGACTCCAAGAGGACTAAAATGGCTGAAAAAGGTCAGCCTCCTCCTTTACAACAGTCACTTCCTCTCTCTTGTGCTTCTTTCAGGAAAACTTAAATATTTACGCTACCAGTATTTGGCCACTAGATGGCTCCAAATACTCAAACATAGCAATGTCCATAGACGTTTTATTAAAGTATGCAAACACACATCAGATATAGGAGAATATCAGCGCTACACAAATAATCTCTGTATGTGTCTAATATGTTTATTTCCTATGATCATCACTCCATCTAGTGGCCAAAATGCAGTATTTCCCTGAAATACCTCAATCAAGAAAATACTTTATTATGGCCACTAGCTGGGGCTGACGATCAAAGGAAATAAACATTTTAAACACATCCAGGGCCGTCTTTAATATGGTTTGGGCCCTGGGCAAACATTTTTTTTGGGCCCCCCTTCAGCTTATTTTGGGCCTGGCTGGTTCACATGTATGTGTTTTGGTGGCCCTCGTTTGTGCAGGCACAGCAGCCCATTGATTTGAATGGTTTGCCATGCCTTTGTTTCCTGCAGAAAAAAGGTGCATTCAGCATTTTAAAAATCAGTTGCCTTGAAATCCATTCTGCTTTTGCACCATGCTACTTACCTGCAGTTCTTGCACCATGCTACTTACCTGCAGTTCTTGCACCATGCTACTTACCTGCAGTTCTTGCACACACAAACGCACTGTGCAGCAAGTTTGACAGTGCGGGAACCTCAGATAAGTCACAGCAGAATGAACAGACAGTGCTGTATTTCATTGCTTGATGGGCATAGGTGTGCCGTGTGCTCAGCCTATTACATGAGGCATCAAATAAATGGGCTGCTGTGCCTGCACAAATGTGGGCCGCCAAAACACATACATGTGAACCAGCCAGGCCCAAAATAAGCCCATCAAGCAGTTAAATACAGACAGTAATGCCATGTGCTCTAAGGCCTTACACAGCCTGGACTGCAAGTCTGGTCTGTGACTTAAAGAGTTCCTCTATTTTACACACGGCATGGCATGGGGTCCCATGGTGCTAAAGCAGAATGGACAGACGGTGCTGTGACCCCATGCCATGCCATGTGTAAAATACAGGAACTTTTTAAAACACTGACCAGACCTGCAGTGAATCATCAAATAGTATAAAGACTTTGGGCACACTCTACAGAAAACTTCTATTTACAATATAGATTAGCAAACCGTGACATACCTTGAGGAGCAGGACATGAAGTTAGCCTCGGGAAGAGCAAACTGGGGATGTTATAAAATCACATTCTAGTTCACTTTTATATACAAGCAGCACCCAGTGGCAGGAAGGGAGAAGTGCACGTCTAAAGGGAAGCCAGGGGTTCTGTACATTTTAAAACACTGGGAAGGGAAGCAGTACTGTCACTGGCTGCGTGCCGCTGATGATTTTCAGCCTGATTTGTGGGCAGAACAGGGGCTTAATGGGCGGCAGGGCCACCATCAGGAATTATGGGGCCCCTTACACAGCTTCAGGCATGGGCCCCCTGGAGCAGAGAACGGGGGGGGGGGGGGTGCTGCCCCCTTAAATTGAGACGTGGGGGGGCGAGGCTGCTGTGAATTTAGAAGCGGGAGGCCCTTTACAAAAAAAAGATTTAATAAAGAAAAATATAAATAAAAAAAGGGGTGTAGCCATCCGGGGCCCTGGGGACCTCTGGGCCCTTTAATAAAAATAAAAAAATAAATAAAAAATATATATAAAAATATATATATATTTTTTAAAAAAGGGGGTTGCCATCTGGGGACCTCTGGGCCCTTTAATAATTTTTTTTTTTTTTATAAAAATAAATTACAAAAAAAGGGGGGTTGCCATCCGGGACCTCTGGACCCTTTAATAAAAAAATAAAATAAAAAAAATATATTAAAAATAAACACTTATAAAAAAAAAAAGTGGGGTTGCCATCCAAACTTTTTTTTTATAAAACATTTTTTTTTATAAAAAAAGGGGGGTTGTCATCCGGGGCCCTGGGGAACTATGGGCCCCTGGGGACCTCCAGACCTCTAAAAAAAATTGGCACTTTAATAAAAAAAAATAAAAAAAATATATAAAATAAATATATATTTTTATTTAAAAATAAATAAAAAAAGGGGGTTGTCATCTGGGGCCCTGGGGGCCTCCGGGTCCCTGGGGACCCCTAAAAAAAAATTGGCCCTTTAATAAAAAATAAAAAAATATATTTAAAAAATTGGCCCTTTAATAAAAAATAAAATAAAAATATATAAAATAAATATATTTTTTTATTTAAAAATAAATAAAAAAAGGGGGGGTTGCCATCTTGGGCCCTGGGGGCCTCCAGGCCCCTGGGGACCTCCGGACCCCTAAAAAAAAAAAAAAAAAGCTGCCCCTGTTTGCCCTATGGTAGAGACGGCCCTGAACACATCATGGGTATTATTCACGATGGCTGTACAAATGCTATAACATTTGTACAGAAGATTTCTTTTATAAATGACCCCTAGGCTACCATGATGGCAATGCTAACAGTGGAAATGTTATTGTACTGAAAATGCCTTTAGATGTTGGGCCAGATTCAGAAAGAATTTACGTTGCCGTATCTGTTGATATGCCGTGTAAATTCTAGGATGCGTTGGCGTATCTTTTTTTCTGTATTCAGAAAGCAAGATACGCCGGAATTTTGCTAAGATACGGCCAACGTAAGTCTTTTACGCCGTCATATCTTAGTTGCATATTTACTCTGGCCGCTAGGTGGCGCTCCCGTAGATTTATGCATCGAATATGTAAATTAGGTAGATACGCCGATTCACGAACGTAATTGCGCCCCGGCATATCTATTTGAGGCGTTTACATAAGGCGTCGGACCGGCGTAAAGTTACCCCTGCTATATGAGGCGCAGGCAATATTAAGTATGGACGTTGGAACAGCCGTCAAATTTCACGTTGTTTACGTTGTTTGCGTAAGCCGATTCAGAATGGGGCTGGGCGAGAGCATTGACTATTTGCGACGTGATTTCGAGCATGCGCACTGGGATACGTCCACGGACGGCACATGCGCCGTTCGTAAAGAGCGTCAATTACGTGGGTCATCATAGATTAACATACATCAAGCCCACTACCAGCCAAATTTGAATTAGGCGGGCATACGCCAACACATTTACAGTACGCCGCCGTAACTTAGGGCGCAATTTCTTTCAGAATACGGAACCTGCCTCACTAAGTTACGGCGGCGTAGTGTATCTGAGATACGCTACGCCCGCCTAAAGATAGGCGACTCTTTCTGAATATGGCCCGTTATATATAATGTACTATATGATAAGATATAAAATGATTAGCTTTTAGAGTTTGTGTAGCATTTTTGAAGGATCTAAAAGTCAATTTTTAAATTGGATTTTAACCACTTAAGGACCCCCTCCTGCACATATACGTCGGCAGAATGTACAGGTATGTCCTGTGCTAGTGCTCAGCCATGGGTCGGTCCTGCGACCCAGTCCGAAGCTCCGTGACCGGGACCATGGGACCCGCGGACCCGATCGACGATAAAGTCCCGCGATCGGTCCCCGGAGCTGAAGAACGGGAAGAGCCGTGTGTAGGGATACACAATCTATGACATCACACCTACAGCCACACCCCCTACAGTTGTAAACACACATTAGGTCACACATAAGCCCTTCAGCGCCCCCTTATGGTTAAATCCCAAACTGCAACTGTCATTTTCACAATAAACAATGCATTTTAAATGCATTTTTTGTTGTGAAAATGACAATGGTCCCAAAAATGTGTCAAAATTGTCCGAAGTGTCCGCCATAATGTCGCAGTCACGAAAAAAAAAACGCTGATTAGTAGTAGTAGTAGTAGTAGTAGTAAAAAAAAAAAAAATAATAAAAATGCAATAAAACCCTATTTTGTAAACGCTATAATTTTTGCGCAAACCAACCGATAAACGCTTATTGTGATTTTGTTTTACCAAAAATAGGTAGAAGAATACGTATCGGCCTAAACTGAGGAAAAAAAATTTTTTTTATATATTTTTAGGGGATGTTATTATTATAGCAAAAAGTAAAAAATATTGCATTTTTTTTCAAAATTGTCACTCTATTTTTGTTTATAGCGCAAAAAATAAAAACCACAGAGGTGATCCAAAAGGAAGCTCTATTTGTGGGAAAAAAAGGACGCCATTTTTGTTCGGAAGCCACATCGCACGACCGCGCAATTGTCTGTTAAATCGACGCAGTGCCGAATCACAAAACCTGGCCGGGTCCTTTAGCTGCCTAAAGGTCCGGGTCTTAAGTGGTTAAGGACCACAATTAACTTGTCTTTGCTAATGCGTTTGCTATGTGTTCATTTTTTTTCGTACTCTCCTGTTTTTTAACCGCTTTGGTTCTTTTAAACAAACCATAAGGAGTCGGTGTGAATGGCAACACATAATAAAGGCATGTATAGTAAAAGCAATGTAAATATCTCAAAAGTGCATTTTTGATGGAAATCTTCTAAAATGTTGCTTTCTTATGGTCACATTGGACTTGCTTGTGTCTAATGCCTGTGTACACACGCTTTTATAGGTCTGAGGTGCTGAATGATATCAAAGCCTGTCACACCTATCTCTTTTATTATGTGTTAACATGCTGACTCTGCCATGGTAACCGAAAAATCGCTTAAAGGTCGCAGGATTAGAATAGGGCTTAAACATGACACTCCCATAATACACGGAGTGCTTTAAACTGGAAGAACCAAATGCTGATTCTACCCCCACTACCTTCATAATTTTTTAAAGCATCATATTTATTACAGTACAGGTGCTCTTTAACATAAAAATGACCTTAAGATTTCCCTACATGCATTGCTTCCCTTCTGAAGGTGCTGGGGCCATAAAAATCACGTTAGGGCGATCTCCAGCAGCCATTTTTTTCTGTACAGATACGGCCTCCTGGTGACTAATGATCACCCCTGGCATAAAGGATAATCTGAAAAAATTGGTGGGGCCAGGAGGACACCGCAACGTGAAGAATCATGAAAAGAAGAAAGAAAGACGATTAAATATAATTATGTAGAAGGTTGCATAGCAAATATGCTACCAGGAAAAAAAAAGAAAAGAAGAAAAGTTGAATGTGGGCATTAAAGGGCAAAGAAGGGAAGTAGATCACTTACTCTACAATGCTTCAGTATATAACCATAGAAATTTATTAGTGGCAGACAGAGGGGAGCTGGCTATGCAGCATGTAACAATAAATCATCTTACACCTTCAAATCCTAGCAGAAAAACAGCATATTTCATGCAAACTAGATATATGGAAGTACCTAGGAGCGTTCTGAGGCTCGATGCCACCTAGAAAAACACCAGCTCAGGTTCTGTACTGCTTCTTCAATGGAGAAAGCAGCTTTTAGCTATAAAGCATGGCGAGAATATTATCTTACACCTCCGCAAGGGGCACCACCTAAGGCCAAATTCTCCTCTGGCCTCATTATAGGAGCTGAATGGTTTAAAGCCCAACGAATCAAGCAAAAAGCAAATACATTCACTCAGCAGAGTGCAAAAAGGTTAAATGTACGTTTTTTTGTAGTGCTTACTGAGCTTGCTTAGTAGTTAAGGCCTACGATTAGTTAAAATGTTCTATTTTCAAATCAGCATGAGGGATACTGCGTACAGTGCTATGGCACAATCAAGAAATAAGAAAAACAAATAACTGTATGGTACTGCTCTAGTTAGTGATCAGAGAAAGGGGAGCCATCACAAATTTTAGGCAGGGCCCCCCTGGAGCAGAAAACCGGGGGGGGGGGGGGGGCTCCTCTCTCCTGCCACGAGATGATAAGCGGGGGGGGTTTGTTTGTGGTAGCGACAGTGTCATCTCTTCTCTCCTCTCTCTTCTGCCGGACAGGGGGGGTTGGTGCTGAAGAAAAAAAACAAAGTCAAGTCTTCTCTTCTCTCTTTTTCTCTCCTGCTGCGAGTTGCTAAAGGTGGTGGTGGTGGTGGGGGGGGGGGGGGGGGGTCAGACAAAAGAAAGAAAAACGGGGGGGCAGTAAAATGTCATAGTGACACTGCACTGCTCTGGTGACAGTGATGTTTTATTTTTTAGGGCTCATTTACAATTGTGGTGCTTTCTGAAGAGCGATCCACATTCACATTGCTTTTTAGAGATCATTTAACAGGCAGTGAGGAGGCATTTTATTGCTGCCTCCCTGCCTGCTTCAACCCCGTAAATGCTGGACTACCACTCCGCAAACGTGTGCTTTGTGCATGGCCCTATTCACTTGAATGAGTTTCTCTTGGCAGGCGGTAGTACCCACCAATCCTGTGCCACCATAAGGCCTCATTTACACAGGGCACATAAATGCATACCCTATGGGAGGGCCAGGTTTACCTGCACGGGGATGCACATGTTTTCAGTGCATTACTATGCAGGCAGCCCCCTTTTATGTCTATCGATCCCAATCTGACATCTGTGCAGGTGCAAGGTCTAAACACAGACAGTGTGAGTTTAGAGACACGCAACTGTCATTTTGGAAACAGCAGCTATGTCCAATAACATGGGACTGCTTGCATAGGGATGCACAGAACACCTCTGCATTCCCATATAAGTAAACAGGGCCCTTTCATGGCGTATGCATTGATACACCCTGTGTAAATGAGGCTTCAATAATCAAGTTGATGGCTGCTCCCAATCTGACATCCATGCTGGTGCGATGCAACATCCCGAATGCAGACAGTTTGACCAGCCAGGGACAATGTCACCAGACCAGTGTGGCCAACAACAATATTTCTGTTCACTAGCCACACCAGTGCCACTGTGCAGTGCAGTCATTAACAATGCCCCTGAATTCTGCTTCATCAGTACAGTATTACTAGTGCCAGTGCAGCCAGCAACATAATTCCTGCTCACCAACATACCTGTGCAGTATTGCTTTGCCTGCTCCCTGTACTGACCCTTGTCTCTTTGTTGACCATGTTTCTGCCTACTGTATGGATCAGTCCTTTGCCGGTTTATTGACCATGTATCTGCCTATCACCTGAACAGACCCATCTGCATGTCCTGCTAACGACATTCCTGAGAGACACCAGTCCCAGCTAATGCCTGTGCACGACTACACTACTGGAACTACATGACCTCTTTTGTTCACCATTTGTGCACAAAGGCATTCCTGGGGTTGACCAGGTACCAATAAGCTACCATGCCTCTTAAAAAATACCTTGAGCTGTTTGATTTCCAAAATGTGGTCATTTTGTTTCCATTATCAAAAATGTTATAGGTACTCAGAAAGTTAGATGCTTAATTAATGCCTCTAGAAATCCAGATGGTGCTCCTTGGATTTTGGGCCCCTCTTTGTGGTTAGGCTGTGAAAAAGTATCACACATATGGTATCCCCATACTTGGGAAGAGTAGAAGAATGTGCCTGGGATGTAATTGTAAGTACGTCTGTGCTGTATGTGAGAAATAACTTGTTAAAATAAAAATTGTAAAAAACAAAATATATATATATATATATATATATATATATATATATATATATATATATATATATATATATATATATATATTTATTTTTATAATTTTCCAAAAAAATTACTAAATATCTTGAATTGTCTACTTTCCAAAAAGATCATGTTAGGGGTATTTGTACTATCCTGGCAGATTAGGGCCTTTTCGGAATCCTCCCCCTCCAGTGTCACATTTGGCACCTTTCAGGGGGGAGAAGGGAGCAGGTACCTGTGTAATCCAGGTAATCTAGGTCCTACGCCACGTCAGGCGCCTCCCCTGTTCCCCTGGCTGTCTTCTAGGGAGACACACAGGTCCCAGAAGACCGCAGGGACCAGTTGGATTGCGCAGCTCGACTCACGCATGCTCAGTAGGGAACCAGGAAGTGAAGTCACAGTGCTTCACTTCCTGATTCCCTTACCGTAGATGGCGGTGCCTCCACCCGAGGGACAGATCGGCTTCAGATCGGGCGCCCAGGACAGGTAAGTGTCCATATTTTAAAAGTCAGCAGCTGCAGTATTTGTAGCTGCTGACTTTAAAAAAATAAAATTGGCAGGACTTAGCTTTAATAAATGAAATAGGCAGTCAGAAAATCAGGATTGATTGATTTTTAAATATATATTCCAAAGTTTGTAGACTTTAACTTTCACATACTAAATAATATACACCTATTTGTTTAACTAAAGAATTTTGGTCTAAATTAATAAAGAAAGATTATTCATTTGCATAGTTTTATAACAAACTAAGTAAAACGTTTTTATTTCACATTTCTTTTATAGCAAAAAATTAAAAAACCCAGTGGTGATTCAACACTTTTAAAAGAAAGCTGTATCTGTATCACAAATTGTATTAAATCCATCTGGTACAAAGTTATATGAGTAATTGTCATTCAAAGTGTGACCATTGAAATCCGTATAAATGACATGGACTGGAAAAAAGTGAAACACTCCTGTCTTGACGTGGTCGATTATTGCTTCTCTAATAACTCATAGTTCCCATAAATGAATATATATATATATATATATATATATATATATATATATATATATATATATATATATATATATATATATATATATATATATATATAATATCGTATAATCACTATATACAGGTATAGTCATATACCGTCAATCTCTGTACTTCTCTGTGCAATGAAGTTAGGTCAGGGCTACTGAGAGGAGTTGAATGGTTCTACAGATAGTTTCCTGAATGCATCACAGCCCCCTGACTCAGTCCTTCTCCAAAGAGCCCTCATCCCTGAAGCAAGCAGTAGGCTGGCTCCTAAAAGGTGATCTGCAAATATTAAAATGCCTTGAGTAGGGATGAGCTTTGTATTCGAGTCAAACTCACGTTCGACTCGAACATCGTATGCTCGACAGTTCATCGAAAAACGAACGTTACGGGCCGTTCGCGCCAAATACGAGTGTCGTGTCACGGCCCATAATTCACACCGGCATCGCAGTGCATTGCTGGCTGATGATTGGCCAAGCACGCACTATGACCCGCATGCTTGGCCAATCACAGCTTGCAAGAAACAGAGAGCCATAATTGGCCAAAGCCAGGGTGGCTTTGGCCAATTATGGGTCAGGGGGTTTAGTACACGCCACACACTATAAAAGGCCGACTGGAGGTCGGCCTTGGGTAGTGTGTTGCGGTGGTTAAGAGAGAACAGAGAGAGACAGAGAGAGAGTGTCATTTTTTTGCAGGTAGATAGAGCAGGCAGGCTAGTCAGTTAGAACCTAAAGCTATGTGGTGTGTGTACTGTCCATGTCCTCTGCACATTGTGCACCTAATGTAAAGCTGGTGTTTCTCATATTTTCTCCTAGAAGCAGAGATCTTCTCATATTAATACTACAGGCAGGGTATATTGCTGCAAGTACTTTCACAAGGTGTACTGTCTGTGTCCTCTGCAGTGTGCACCTAAAGCTATGTGGTGTGTGTACTGTCTGTGTCCCATGCAGTGTGCACCTAAAGCTACGTGGAGTGTGTACTGTCTGTTTCTGTTGGGACAGAAAGTGAGGTGCAATCTTCTGAACAGATGCACACAGCAAAACAAATGTTTCAGGGGTGATAACCCTTCTCTATGTTTTCAGAAAAGCTTTAAAATAGATTTTATGGCTGGAGATACACTTTAACCACTTCAGACCCGCGCTATTGACAGAATACGTCAACAGCGCAGACCTGAGGCGCCAACTAGACGTCTTTGGACGTGATTTTTACTGCATTACCTGCGCGCGCCACTGGGTGGCGCGCGGCGGGTAAACACTGTCCCGCCGCATCGCTGGGCATCCGATGCATGTACCTGGCGGCCGCGATGTCCGTCGGGTACATGCGATCGGCGGGAAAACGACCAGATGACAGCAGGGACGTGGAGCTCTGTGTGTAAACACAGAGCTCCACATGCTGTCAGAGGAGAGGAGACCGTTCTGTGTCTCTTGTACATAGGGACACAGCATCGGTTACCTCCCCCAGTCACCCCCCTCCCCCCACACAGTTAGAACACACCCAGGATACACATTTAACCCCTTCCTCACCCCCTAGTGTTAACCCCTTCCTTGCCAGTCACATTTATACAGTAATTAGTGCATTTTTATAGCACTGATCGCTGTATAAATGTGAATGGTCCCAAATTTGTGTCAAAAGTGTCCGATATGTCCGCCGCAATATCGCAGTCACAATAAAAATCGCAGATCGCTGCCATTACTAGTAAAAAAAAAAAAAAAAATCATAATTCTGTTCCCCATTTTGTAGGCGCTATAACTTTTGTGCAAACCAGTCCCTTGTTGCGATTTTTTTTTTTTTTTACAAAAATACGTTGAAAAATACGTATCGGCCTTAACTGTGAAAATAAATTGGTTTAAAAAATTGGGATATTTATTATAGCAACAAGTAAAAAAAAAATATATATTTTTTTAAATTGTCGCTCTTTTTTTGTTTAAAGCGCAAAAAATAAAAACCGCAGAGGTGATCAAATACCACCAAAATAAAGCTCTATTTGTGGGGAAACAAGGACGTCAATTTTGTTTGGAAGCCACGTCGGACGACCGCGCAAATGTCAGTTAAAGCGACGCAGTGCCGGAAGCTGAAATTTCGCCTGGGAACGAAGGGGGTCTATGTGCCCAGTAAGCAAGTGGTTAAAGAAGTACCCGTTAAAAATTACAAACAGATTCTACTTAACAACAAACCTACAGTCCATGTCTTGTTTGCACCGCCTGTATACTGCTGTGCAAAGTATATAGGGCCAAAGGGTCTTGTAATGACCTGGGGGGAGAGGGGCGAGGAAACCCATTTTGTCAATGATTTTCATCCATATTGCAGGGACCAGACATTACATTAAAGCCACAAGCAGTTTTAAATTATTTTTTTCTTATAGTAATCTCATTGTGTGCAGGGGAAGTTCTAAACACAGGCCACTTCACAGGCATACTATAGACACCCAGCAAGTACGATATTTAAAGGAATTTTTCATTTTTTTTTTCACTTTAAGCATAATTAAAATCACTGCTCCAAAAAAAAATGACAGTTTTTGAAACTTTTTTTTACATTGATACATGTTCCCTGGGGCAAGACCCGGGTTCTCAAACCCGTTTTACGACAATAACCTGCATATTAGGCTTTAAAATGAGCACTTTTGAAATCGAACGTTAGACTTTAATGGGGTTCTAAATGTTTGGTCTGTTCGAAGGTTCTGGTGCGAACCAAAGGGGGGTGTGTTCAGCTCATCCCTAGCCTTGAGAGGTGGATGTGAGTCTGTAGGTGTGGGAGTCCCACAGGCTTCATTTGACTGACCGCTTTTGGTAATGCCCACATGATGCTGAGCCTCCATGATTGAAACTAAAATCCGGTGAATGAAAGGAGAGGGCTGGGAACAATCAGGCTGAAGTAGAAAGAGGTAGATGATTCAGGATGTTTCTCAGCCAGGAAAGGAGGCGGAATCTGTCTTATTTGATGCAGTTTCTAATACACACTGTGAGAAGCTCATAGTGTGCAGTAAAGTCAGAACAAGCAATATCAGTACAGGAGAGCTGCATGTACAAATATCCAATGCTAACGATAAGGCTGGAGCTTTTAAGCAATCACAATCCTTTAAAGTTTACTGAATATAGTTCCCATATGTTCTTGTAATATGGGGCCTGGTCTTGTTTTATCCCTTTATATGATATTCAGTGTATATTGTTCATCTACTTGAGCTGCGCACATATTTCTCAAGATAATATAATTACTTACCGCTTTCAAAATGACATGCCTCTCCCAGGAAGACAGACCGTTTTCATATCGCCAGAATCGTTTTCTACGCACTCTTTGCAATAGAAAATGCCGGAGGGAACATTACAATTAGGACAGACCTTGTGTTGATTACATTGTACTATTAAGCCTGAACATGCAATCACTATATAACAGCTATCATTACATTTAATACTTGGCAATATGGCTTTCATAAAACTTCAGTCTTAATTACTGTTGCAAAGCTCCGGCATGATTTCTCTTTCCCATAACAGATTAATTTAGAAATGCAATATAAATAAAAGGAAAAAGAAACATTACTGTTGCTCTTATAAAGCTTTTAAATAAGACGGCAAAAATGAAGAGTCCAGAATACTTTCCTAGTATGCTCTTGGGCATGTATACAGCCTTACATTTTAATGTACACTAAGGCAGAACTATTTTGGGCTTTTAACCATTACCTTGTTTTCTTTAATTCTCATTGCACAATAGATTGGATAATAGAAACCTAAACAGAATCAATCTATCATTTCCCAATCCATAATTCAAGTATGTCAACATAAAGAGCTCTAGTGCTCTTAATTCATATAATATACATCTTCTCGTGGCTCTCTAATTATAATAGTGTCAAAGAACAGGAACCCAGAATAATCCTTGTACAGATAGACTGTTGAATCTTCTATAAAGTGCATTGTGCAATCCAGTGCATTTCCATATTATTGCTAAAAAACATGCAACTAGTTTCCAACAACAATGTCTTCCAACAACGAGCAAGTAGTTTAAAACAGTGTTCTCCAACACAATCAACGATAAACGAAAATTAGTATGCGCCTTAGTGATATCAGGCAATCAGTATCTCTGAAACAGGGTCCAAAATTAAGTCCAACTGTTTAAAAACCGGGGGAGTACACAAAGGGCAGCTTAGAGTAGAATCTGACTCTAGGTATGGCTAGGAACAACAAGAAAAGGACAAGCACCTCTGTGTGTAGTATCTTTGGTACATTTATTGAAGGGCAAAAAAAAATATCCACTCACATGGTATAGGATGATTACAGACATATCGGATATACAGAGGATGTCCGCAGGGTTAGCATCCACTAAGATGTCCCCCGCAATCTTGGTCTGCCCTACAAGGAAGTTGGGGAGGCTAGTTTTTAATCTGAAGACAGTGATGGGAGTCAGAAGCTTTGCAGGGCTGTCGAGCCATGGAGCGCACTGCAATGAGGATGATCCTCAACAGGAAGTTTGCAACGTGTTTCGGAGAATGCACGGAACACCAGAAAAAGTGTAAGCGCGCTTCTTTATCAAGCTATTGGATAGGGCAAATGAAGGCTGGTTTATACAACAGGCCATTACAGGATGAATGCTTAATAGGTCTAAAGGATGATGCATAAGATATCTACATACATACAAAAGTGTAATATTGGCTAAAATAAAAGTGTAGTTGAAATGTACTACACTAATTAAAAGCAGATAACATTGATACCATAATTTTAAGATGCTTATGAAACACGGATATAAATAATAATAATAAAAATATATATATAAAATGATGGTCATCTACGTAAAGAAAATCAATGTTGTGTAATCATACTGCACGACACCATGTGGATAATTTCTCTGCCTTTTAATAAATGTACCAAATATATTACACTCAAATTCTCCCTTTGTCTGCATTAAATTTTCTTCCCAGTGTAAGGATTTTTTTTTGGACTTCCAGACCCCTTAAATTAATAAGTGAGTCAAATGCGGTTGTTTGCATGGCAGAAATGGAGAGCATCTCATCGGTCAGGTGCAAACAAGGTGTCAAGGGTAGGGTTGTATTGGAAACTGTTGGAGTCCATGTTAATCTACATATTAGGGAAACACAATATGTATTACACCCTATCAGCACCTGAGGGATGAGACGCTCTCCATTTCTGTGTTCATATGATTTAAAGTGTATCCAAAGCTACAACTTTTTTTTTGTTTTGGAGTGGTGAGGGTTTAGAACCACTGCCAGATTCTTGTTGTGGTCAGTAACCCTGCTAGGGAAATTAACCCTCTCTACAGTATTTAACCTGCCCAGTATATCACCAGGACAGAAAGCAAAGTGAAATACAAAATTTTGAGTTGTCACTAGAACAAGATTAGGATTGACAATCTTCGAATGGAAACACTGGTTGCAGCTGTCTGAAAGGGCAGTTCCTTCATTTTGGAGAGATTTCTACCCACTTTTACAGGACAGGAAGTGAAGAGAAAGCTTCCAAAAGGGACAAAGACGGCAAAGAAACTGGTAAGGGTTTGATTCATCGCCTACTCTACGCATATATTTTTTTAAAGTTTTCGATGGACCTTAACATCACGTGCTGTATATATGTGTTGTTGTTGGGGTACACCCCTAGAACAGTGACAAAGCTTTCACTGATAGTTCACATTCAACTACCGACGAATGGGAGCTGGTAGGACAGGCTCCCAATGACATCATCACTTGGGTATCATAACCCACTTAAAAGGCCAGTTTCTGCTAATGTTAAAGTAAACTGAACCTTACAGCCTCTTTCACAATATACACACAAATTAATTCCTGACATGCCCAATATACAGCAACATTATATACAGTATTTTTTATAGTTTTTAAATGCATTACCCTTTATCTTTAAAAATAAGCCTCTGAGGTCCAGTCCAGTGACTTATTTTAGGCTGAGATGATATCATCACTCTGCTGAAGGCAGGAGAAATCATTTCTTCATTCTTCTCCCCTCTAGTGATCACATTACAATATTGCTACGCATAAATGCCAACATTCTCAAAAAGTTTTAAGGGACACCTTTTTTCTGTGGGCGGAATATTATTTCAATTAGGGGGGGGGGTGCATTCATTTGTGGGTGCGGTCTACCAGGAGTGAAAAAGACTGTTATGGTTTAAATTACGCTAAATATTGGGTGTGCCTTTAAGGGGATGGGGTTAAATAAAGTCTGAGATGACTTACGTAGTGGTGGAGAATGTGGTAATGATAATTAGGGAATGTAGGCAGGGCAGTGTACAGAGGTCAGTAGTATGTAGGGCAATGTACACATATCAGTAGGATCCAGAGCAGTGTAAAGAGGTCAGTAGTATGTAGGGCAGTGTACTGAGGTCAGTAGTATGTAGGGCAGTGTACAGGGGTTAGTATTATGTAGGGTGGTGTACAGGGGTCTGTAGTATATAGGGCAGTGTATAGGAGGTCAGTATTTTGTAGGGCAGTGTGTGGAGCTTAGTAGTATGTTGGGTAGTCTACATTGGTTAGTACTATTTAGGGCATTGTACATTGGTCAGTATATGTAGGGCAATATACAGGGGTTAGTGGTATGTAGGGCGGTATATGTAGATCCGTAGTATGTAGGGAAGCTTCCAGAGGTACGTAGTATGTAGGGAACCCCAGCCATTAATTCTCATAGGATACTCACAACCCACCACCGCAACCCCCCCCAAAAAAAAAAGAGACTACATGAAGTCACGAGGCACGTGACGTAACGATGTAGGGAACTGAGATCACGTGACACCCGCGCAAGCCGGAGGCCAACAGACATAGCGGTAGTGGCATACGATCGCTCCGCTCCGTCTCCTTGTTTTTATTTTTGTCACACATTTTTTTGTCTCATTCGGTTCAGTCCATCTTGGACCACCGTTTGGCATTTCTGATTTATTTATTTTAATAAACCACTCCTTCTTACATCGATGTACTTCACCATTGGAGGCTGTGTTTTTTTCCTCGTTTTTCTGATTCCACATCCCCTCTGATCCATCGATGGAGCCTTGAGCCCTGATCAACATAAGGATAAGGAAGAGGAATCCCCAGAGAGAAACTGAGGTCGCTAATACAGCAGGACATATCCATATATGCTCATATATAGCAACCCTAAGGTAAGGGAACTACAACACTCCTTTGGATTTGATAACCCGGTACAGCAATTTTAAATGAAGACTTCCATCACATCTCATCCAGCTACTCATCCCACCATTGTATAGAGACTGTTTGTTATTTACCCCATTTGATATATAGTGCCGCCTCCTTTGGTTTGATGAGGCATTCACCATTGGCACTTAGAAATATCTACGTACGGGACTCGCTACAACAGTTCCCAGTACGCTTTATCTAGTTACTGGTTACATTTATTTCACCATCCTGGGACTTTTTTGGTTCATTATCAGTCTGTTTATAATATTTGGTGTCCTGCACTATTTTGATTCTGTAGCGCTTATCACTTATTTTATTCTTCATTTTATTCACCAGTGTTTTGTGGGCACTTTAGATTGAGCCGCTCTTTACCAATTTATGTGACTCTAGCTTACACTCGTTTACTCACAGTAGCGCACCAGTTTCCTATTTATTATTGAACCTGTAGTTAACCACAGACTAAAGCCCACTTTCTGTAACATGCATTTCATAGGTATTTATTGTATACTTTATATATCTATACGTAAGCCATGAATTTCTTTTCATAAACAAATTTAAAATTTAAATGTGAATTTGGAGACAACTGTAACCTGTAATAATATTAATTACACAATAAAGATTTTCTATTGTCCTTCTTGAATCATTTCGCTTGGTAAGGACTGTTTGATGAGAAAGTAGAAAGAAAAAACATGCCTGACTTTGCTTGACATAGCTTGACATCTTTAACCTTATGGAAATGTTTATTAAGTTATTTATTTATAGCAAGCACAAATATATCTTATCCGAGACAGGATGTCTTGCGAGGTCTTGGTCACACTATAATAAAATACAGGGGCAAAATAAATTATGGACACAATATATCACAAAACCAAAGTAGTTATAAGTGTAGTTAAAAAGTAAGAGAACCTCAGGAGCCAAGGAAAATATGGCTCTGATGTCTTCCTTTACTTTCTTGAGCGCTTACTGTGGAAATCTATTCTAAGGTTTCTTTCATAAGTAAATTGTGCATTACACAAAATGGTTTTACATTGTTGGAAACTTTTGTTTAGGTAGATGTAGACCCTTTATGATCCTGTATAATTTGCTAAAGCTCTGAGTAATGTGAACTGCCATTTTTTTAAAGGAAATATTTGTTTTCACCTTTTTTGCTTCCTTTGTTGCATCTCAGCGCTGCTGATCTCCTGCAGCTCATTTGCAACCGTTCTTCTGGCGTCATATTTTGCAGCAATGACTGCATGCTGTTTCACAGGGTGCACCATGCTTGTGTAATATGTGCTGAAAGGACAATTTAGAGTCTTCTTAAGAAGCCTGAGACAGTGCAGGAGAAGAATTGTGAGGCAGAAACAAAGAATTAATAACTGTGTAAATTGCCACGCTAAAATGTAATAATGTACAAGGTGACTCAATTAAATTGAAATGTAACATATAAAATAAATACATATGAATATATAAGTGAAAAAAAGTCCAGATTAGGTCTTCCAAAACACCGCAGGGACACTTTGCAGAAAAGGAGTGTTCAATCCACTTTGACAATAACCAAGTGGACCTTCACCAACCACAAGCAACTAACTTTTTCCAGAACATGAGGACTCCAATACAGAGTCAAATCAGCATAAATATGACAATCCCATCAAACAGAGATCCGGTTCATAATGTTTGGCTGGAGTTTAGCAGTATATTGCCTGAATCCAATCAATGGTAACATTAATAGCAAACATAAATGCACAAAATTCCACACAATCAAAATGGAAGGATCCACATAGTGTAAAACTGTCCAAAAGATTTTATTGCACTTCAAAGTATGAATAAAAACAATGCTTCATAAAAAATGACCAGTCCTAGTAGGCGTGGCAACGTCACTTGAGTCTGCTCCACCCAACGTGTTTCATCATATGTGACATCATCGGGAGCATAGACCCCAGGAACAGAGCATTATCACCCAGTAAAAGGCAATACCTAAATGGACCTTCGTTGCATAATCCCTTTATTTGTAATAAAAACTACATTATAAATATTTAAATATTTATTCTGAAAATACAATGACCTGTTTAGTTGGAAGTTCATCCTAGATATACTCTATGTACATTAGGTAGCCATATAACACACATACCTTGATAAATGCATGGCACCATGTTTGACATTTGCTCTGGTTGTCCACTAACTCATGGTGTTGCTAAGCCAGGGCCATCTTTAATATTGATTGGACCCTGGGCAAACGTTTTCTTGCCAAACCATCCTCCATAGAAGGTAGTCGGCTCAGTCTATAGCTGTGATAACAAGTAGCATCCACAAAGCCAGACCCAATGACACAGCAGCAGTGATCCCTCCAATCAATTGTCCACTCACGCTGGGTTGTCTGTGGCGACTATGGTACCCAGCACAGCAGGTCCTAATCCTGATAGCAGTATTGTTCCTCCGCACTCAGGTCACGCTCTGTGCTGTCTGGTAGTCCTACGCATGGCAGTGAGCTTTCGCTGGCATAGACCCTCTCTCGGATGGCGTCCCCAGCATGGTTCCCTCACACACTCTGCCCATGTAGCCAACTTGAGAAGCAAAATTTGCCCAGGAAAATCTGGTTCTCTTCTCCTTATTGCTGCAAAGCTTGGTGGGGGCTGTAGTTCATCCTCCATTATTTTCAATGAGCAGCTTGTCTCTGTGGACTAGAAAGAAAAGAAAAGAGAAAAGTTATGTTTGAGTATGAACTCTAAAGCTGCCAGCACAAATTGCACTCAAACATATTCTAAATGACTTTGTTGCAAAAGTACATGTCTAAGGGTGCATGCCCTTATCATGGGTGATGGAGCCATAGAGTGCCTTGACGTCGATGGCCACCAAAATGGTCTGGCCATTGACGTGGAGACCATCCCGCATTTGGAGAAAATGGATAGTGTCCTTAATGTGGGAGGGGAGATCTTCAACCAGCGGTCTTAACTCATTGTCTATAAATTTGCTCAGGTTGTTGGTTAGGCAACCTCTCCCAGAGACTATCGGTCTACCTGGGGGTTTCCTCGATTTCTTGTGCACTTTTGGTAAGGCATAAAAAGTGGCCTTTCAGGGATGGCTGATCCTTACATATTCCCATGTGTTTTTATCCAATATTCCACAGAAATATGCATCATCAACTAATCTTGTCTTTTCTTTCCCCTTTATTGGGATGTGAGTTTAGTATGAATTTTGTTGGTGGGGGCTTTCTCCCACAATCAATGAATATCCACATACCCTCTCTGCAAGATATTATATATTTTAACTTTATACTATTCGGTGTGTCCTCACATCTTCCCCACTGTGCACCTTGTATGCAATGTCTGTCTGGTGTCATTTGCATATCTTCAAGGCCGCGTACACACGATCGGTTCAAACAGATGAAAACGGACTGAAGTTCATTTTCATCGGTCCAAACCGATCATATGTAGGCCCCATCGGTCCGTTATCCTTCGGTCAAAAAACAGATGGCTTGCTTTAAAATTGAACCGATGGACGGCTAACCGATAGGTCAAAACGATAGTTTTTTTCAGCATGTCGTTGTGTTAAAACACGTAAACGTCACCGCGTACTGATACGATCGGTTTTTTAACTGATGGTGTGTAGGCACATCAGACCATCAGTTAGCTTCATCGGTGAACCAATGAAATGGTCCGTCGGACCGTTCTAATCGGATGGATCGATCGTGTGTACGCGGCCCAAGAGTTGATTCAATAGATGTTCTACAATGTATATGTTATATTGTTTTTCTTCTTTTTCTTTTTTAGTAAAATCAATTTTTGCTGTTTAAATGTAAACCAATAAAGATCTGTTTCCTTTTAGAGATTTTACTAGCTCCTGAAGAAGCGGCTATCGCAAAACATGTCGAGCTAAACAATTCTCCTATTACTTTATACGGTCATACACGCCCTTTGGAACTTGTGTAGACATTTTCTGATCTTTATTGGAAAATGTTGTTATCACTGTAGTCCTATTTTTTAAACTATGTATCCATTCTTTTCACTTCTAACTTTTGATCCAATATATTTGTAGGACGTGGCACTACATTATTTTAGGCACCCACAGTCCATCCTGTGTTGGTGTCCTTTTGACAATTTTTTTGAACTAATCCATATAGATCTTATGTAAAGCTACCAATTAGGATGAGTGAGTGAAAAAAAAAACGCAGGTTTTATTGCAATATCGGAACTTTGTATAGGGACTTAAGTGCTTTTGATTCTTCTTTTGTCAAATTTCCCACCACGTGTGATGGAACCTTGATTTTTTGAATATCCTTGGAATTAGCCTTTAGAAAGGATTTGAACTAAGAGCTGGACAAAAACACATTTTTTTTTAAGCTCTTAAAGAAGGAAGTAGGGAAAGGAGAGGTGGAGATAGCATCATCAACTTCAGGCAAAATTGTCTCAAGATTGATGGTATCTAATAGGTCCTCAGAGTAATTTTCTTCATGCAGAGCTGTAAGCTGATCAATCGCCTCAAGCTCTTGCTGTGTGTAAGTTGGGCTATTGTCTGTCCAATTTCTCATAAAGAGACTTTTACTCAACAAGTTACGCACAAACAGATGTATATCTTTGATTGTTTCAAATTTATTAATTTGAACAGTGGTGCAGAAAGTTAGCCCTTTTTCGAGAACACATTTTTCCACTGGGGTTAGTGCTTAAGATGATAAGTTATTAATCTAATAATTTTTAATTAAATTAATATTAATTAATTATTATTAATAATAATAATAATAATAATAATAATAATAATATTAAATTAATCTAAGGTTTGTGTGATCGACTTGATTTTTGGCTGTGTTTCTTGGTGTGTTTGTGATGTTTTTGAGTTTTTGCTCGTAGTAGATCTGAAAAATCATCACATTGTGAACCCCCCAAAACTGGAGTGGATAAGGGGGTACTGGATATAGAAGATCCTCTGGAAGTGCTATGTGAGGTTTGAGTTTTAGGTTGAGTGTTTTTAAGGGAGCTGTAACAGGGGCCAATAGTATGGGAGGAGGAAGAATCTTCCATCTCAGAACAATTATCATCAGAGGTATTACTCTGTCATGACCGTTTAGGGCAATGTGGTCCCTGTGACTGTGTTGATGCAGATGGTAAAGATGGTAAAGTGAAGATGCATGTCTGCATTTTTATACAGCAAACTGCACTGCCACATCACTGTATGTGACCACTTTGTAGAGTGTCCTAGTATAAAGTAAAGGACAAAAATGTTTACCCCCTTGGCGGCGACATCACACAAATATGCGGCCCCACTGGACTGGGCTTTTTTCTGTGGAGCTGCATAGTTGTGTTCTTCCCTTTGTGCTGGGAGCACATCATCCCAGCACAGAGACTGGGGTCTCGCCGTGAGCCCCGGGCCCCGTACTGAGGGTCGGGACCTAGAACTCGAGATTCCGGGTAACCTGGTGATTGGCTATCACAGTGATCAGTCACTGTGAAGCCCGCCCCTGTGATTTCTGTTTCTGTGAATGGACAAGAAAGATACATTGGGGCAGATTCACGTAGATCGGCGCATTATCATTCCGGCGTAGCGCACCACTTTTCCGTTAGACTTGCGCAATCTAGCCGCGTAATCCGGCGATTCACGTAGCTTTTACGCAAGAGCTTGCGCAAACGTAAGGTTTTTTCCGGAGGCGTAAGGAGGAGTAATACAAATTGGGAAGGACGTGGGCGTGTTACATTGAAATGAGCCGTGACCCCATGCAAATGAAGGGCCGGCCGACTCGCGCATGCGCGCGTGAAGGAAACCATGTCAGCTCCGTTGTGCGCATGCTCACAACTCGGGAGCGGCGCAATCAGTGAAATTGGAAATGGACTAGGGCAACTTTATGAACTACGCAGACAGCATAAATAGACAGACACAAATGCACTTCCTTTGCAAAAGTACATCCCTTTGTATCCCTCCCTATACAGCAAGGTGCTTTTGTTTGTTTGTGACGTGTCTTTGAGATATTTGGGGACTGTTTTGCAGAGTGATTTTTGTCTTTTATATCTTTGTTGTTATTTTGTTTAAATTATATTTTTGCTGGGCATTTTTTATTTTTGCTCGTCATTTATTTAATTTTTTTGGTTCTGTTTGTGTATGATTTTGGAATGTGGGGGTGATATTCCTGCGGGAAAAGGGGTGTCACCCTCATTTGTGGTGGAGAAGTGATCGCCAGGTCTGTGTGAATGGTGTATGAATGTACAGTGACATAATTGGAGCCGTGGCATGGCGTTGCAGCTCACAAGTCCTGCATGGTGGACTGGTGCCAATCCAATGTGATGAGGATGTGGGGTGTGTGTGCTAGGGACCACAGTGGTGTGCATGCATGCATTCTCATTGTGCCATGATTAATGTGTGTGTTTAACGTGCAAAGATGCATAATGTGAGCTGGCATGAGATGGGGTCATGAGATGGGGTACCAGTGCATATGCAGAGTCACCTTGAAGGGAAAAGACAGGAGGATGTTAGTCATGCATGTGCCACTTGTGAGGTGTGCATCACGGGAGGGGATAGTCATGCCTGCCACCCATGTCACTCACCAACCAGCCAGCTGTCCCCATACATGTTCTGTTGGAAATCTGTGGGGATGGGGCTCTGATTGTATATGTAGCTGTCATGGGTGTCATGGGTGGTGCCATGTGTTGGGCTGGTGATGTCCTCCTGCAGGGTTGTGGTAATTCCATGATGGCATGAGGGGTGAATCTGAAGATGCGAGACACCTCAGAATCACTCATGCCATAGATGTCTATGCGTGTGTGATATATCAAGTGAAGAGTGAGGGGCTTGTATCAGATAAGAATATTGTATTAGATTAATTTAAATTGTAAATTTTATATAAGCAAATAAAAAAATAAAAAAAAACATCTCCCGTGCCCTCCTTAGTGCCATCCTCCGTGCCCTCCTCCTTCTTTGTTCATCTAAAGTCAGTAGTATAGCTATGCGCGACGATGCCCCTGGCATGTTGGCATACAGATTGTTGGGCAACACGTGTGACTGCTGAACTCCTCACTAACAGTGTTGCTTTATCTGACAATTAGACTTTTTTTCAAAATTTAGACCAGCTTTTAGGTCCTCTAACTTTAGACAGAACATTTTGCTGTTGCGCACATCGCGTAGCCTGCGCAGCAACTGCGTTTTTTTGTGGATCCCCGTAACTCCCTCATTAGCATATTTGACTAGCAAATCAATGGTGTGTCTAGCGCAGTTTTGCGCGAAGGGAAGCGAATGTCTAACTCAATTACGCCGGACCAAAAAACGTAGATTTCTGGCGTATATTGTTTTGTGAATCGCGTCCAACTATACGCACGCGCACATTTAGACTTACGCACGCGCAACAGCAGTTGCGCACGCGTAATCGCTCTGTGAATCTGGGCCATTGTATCTTTTGCTGTCCTTGCAGAGAAAGAAAAAAAGTGTGTGGGAATAATAATAATAATAATAATTTTCATTTTTTATCTTAAATACCTAGATCAATGTTTGATCTAGGTCACTGCCAGGGTTAGTGTTTGGATCAAGGCCAGGGTCTGTATTTTTTTTGGACAGTTTTTTTTTTTTTTTAACTAGTACCCATGTCAGTTAGTATCTGTGGGCCAGATTCAGAAAGAATTAGATTCCCGCGGAGTATCAGAGATACTCTACGCCGCCGTACTTTACCTGGCTCTAGGAGGAATTCAGAGAGATTTTGGCCCGTAAGGTACGGCGGCGTAGTGTATTTCTCCCGGCGGAATCAAAATACGTGAAAAGGGGGCGTGAGGCATTTAAATTAAGCGCGTCCCCGCGGCGATCGAACTGCGCATGCTCCAATCAGAAATTTCCCGCCGTGCATTGCGCGAAAACACGTTGTTACGTCATTTTTTTTGTTTAGCGTCGTTTACGGACATTCCTATTCCCGGACGACTTACGCAAAAAAAAAATAAAAAATTGAAAGTTGATGCGGGAACGACGGCCATACTTAACATGGGCCGCATAACGTTAGACCAGCTAAAAGCTGGTTTAACTTTACGTAGCAAAAAAATGACGTACGCGATTGCGAACGACGCTCGTAACTTCGTGGATCTCCGTAAAAAGCTCATTTGCATTCCCCGACGCTGAAAACGACGCGAACTCCACCCAGCGGCCGCAAAAAGATTGCAGCGTAGATCCGAAGGCGTACAAAGACGTAAGCCTGTCAGATCGAAGGCCAACACCGCCGTATCATGGTTTGAGGATTCAAACTAGTGATACGGCACGCGAAATTTGAAATTACTCCTGTCTAACACCAGTTAGACAGGCGTAATCGCTCTGTGAATCTGGGCCTGTGTGTTTTAGCTAGTATAAATAAATAAATAAAAATAAAATGCGCACTTTTGTTTCTGGCCTGTACTACGGGTACAAACAGCAAATTACATACACATATGTGATATAGCTGCAATCATTAGGAGCAGGAGAATTTATGTTGAGTTGTTCTTTGGTGGAAGGTTATGGTAGTAACTAGAAATATACAGCTAAAAAAATAAATGAAAAACATTTTTTTTACTATTTTGGGCCATTTTTACTTTGATAATACAAAAACATCAGAAGATGTCTATTGCAATTTACATCCAAATGAAATCTCAATTTGTCCTGAAAAAAACAAGTTATAATCCACCTGGATACACAAAGTATTAGTGATGATATGTACAGTTTTACTAACACATCAAATTTGAAAAATTTAGCTTAGGCATTAAGATTTGTTTTACCCTTAGGCGTGAAGGGGTTAAAGTGGAGCTCCATCTAAAAGGCAAAGCTCTACTTGTCTGAGTCCCCCCCCCCCCTCCGCTGCCATATTTGGCACATTTTGGGGGAGAGTGGGTACCTGATTTTGACACTCCCACTTCCAGTTCAGTTCACTAAAGCCTTCTGGGACACTTCACAGGTCCCAGAAGACTACAGCCCATTCACAAAGCGCAGCGTACTTTGGGCATGTACAGTACGAAACTGGCAGTGAAGTTGCACAATTCACGTCCAATCAGCCCTGGTTGTGGAGACAGGGACTGCTAGGGGAGTGGAAAGGTGCAGGTGCCTGGCAGCTGTAGGAGTGAGCTATAGCTTGAAGACACAGGTGTCCTTCCAGTGGTGGCATGACATGTGGTCAAAAGCCTTGGTCAGCGGGAGGCAGGCAGATAGGTGCAGAATCAGGATCAAGGTTGGGAACAGGCATAAGTTGGTAACATGCTGGCGGTGGAGTACCAAATCTGGAGGCGGAGACATGGTCACAAATCCAAGCCAAGGTTGGTAACACAAGCAAGAAGCAGATATAGCAGGCAGGGGCGATCCGAGAGAGATGTGTGAATGCATGTGCGGGCACATGCGTGCCCATACTAGTCCTTGCTTGTCTATGCTATCACTATGCTTGTGACTCTTCATATGCACACTAGAATTAGAATTTGTTAAATGGGAATTATCAGCTGCAAAATGGGAATCAACACTTACTGCATGGGAATAAACACCTGCTGCACGAGATCCCTGAGATCACACTAGTCAGTAGATATGTGCATTCCCATTTGTACGAATGTTATTTTCGTACGAAAATGTTCATTTTCATACCCGCGGGGTAATGTGTACATACGAAAACGTTAAAGCACCAAAATATACGAAAACGACGGGATTACGGATGAGCCGCATAACGAACGACCGCAAATACGAACGAACGATCCGACGGAAATAAACGACAAAACAAAAACGGCAAAAGAACGAAAATGAAATCTATAACAAAAGATTTACATTCTGTATTTTGCTTGATTCCGTTTTGTGTTCGTTTTCAGTCGTATGTTCATTGTTCAATGACATCTATAACAAAAGAATTTCATTATGTATATTGTATTGAATTCCTTTTTTCTGTTCGTATTGTGTATTCAAAATACTGAATGCAAATCTTTTGTTATAGGTGTCATATCAACATAAGAAAATAACAAAAGAAAACGGATTCAAATGCAAATCTTTTGTTATAGATGTAATTATCGTTTTTTTGAATGGCCAGTGAGTTAGTGAGTGAAGCAGCTTCTCTTTTGTGCTGTACACTAGTACAGTGAGCGTAGTACAGTAAAGCCAAATAAACTTTTCTGTGGATTTTCATCTGAAGGGAGATCAGTTGGCCAGACTTTTGAACTCAAAAATGGTTTTCTGATGCAGTTTAAAAACAAACAAATTTTCTGAGAACGATCGGAAAACGAACATGTGAACATGTGACTGAAAATATGAACAGAAAAAAGGATTTTTGTCATTTTGTACTTTCCTAAATATATTGCGGGATTTGCGGCACTTTCAACACGCGGCTCATCCATATTAACTATTGTTAAGCCCCATACACTTGGTCAGACTGTTTTAACAACAAACATAAAAACGATCATTTTCCGATCGTTCTCAGAAAATTTGTTTGTTTTTAAACTGCATCAGAAAACCATTTTTGGGTTCAAAAGTCTGGCCAACTGATCTCCCTTCAGATGAAAATCCACAGAAAAGTTTATTTGGCTTTACTGTACTACTCTCACTGTACTAGTGTACTCAGCACAAAAGAGAAGCTGCTTCACTCACTAACTCACTGGCCATTCAAAAAAATGATAATTACATCTATAACAAAAGATTTGCATTTGAGTCCGTTTTCTTTTGTTATTGTCGTATGTTGATATGACACCTATAACAAAAGATTTGCATTTAGTATTTTGAATACACAATACGAACAGAAAAAAGGAATTCAATACAATATACATAATGAAATTCTTTTGTTATAGATGCCATTGAACAATGAACATACGACTGAAAATAATAGAAAAAGCATTCAAGATACACAGAATGCAAATCATTGACGAAAATTCACGAAAATTATTGTCTAACAAGTAACGAACATGAATTAAACAGAATAACAAACCACCCCGCATGTACCAAAATAAAACGGTAACGGAAATACTACATGACCGGAATACGAAAAAATCGCGTCGTACGAAAAACGAACGGGAACGAACGGGAAAACGGGCGTCTTACGAAAAACGAACTGAAACAAACCAATGGGACCATACGAAACGGAACAAATAAACCCAAAAATTTCTGTGCACATGTCTACTAGTCAGTATCCTAAATATCCTAAACAGCAAGCATTTTCAAAAGAAGCTCAGCGTTGGCAATCTTTCTGTATTTTCAGTTCAGGTTTCTTTAAATCTGCAACAATGACGAGCATAATACATTCTCACTGAATCTCTGTTATATTACATTAAATACATTGAAGTATCTGCCACACAAAGGTTAAAACAAATAGAATTTCACCATCCTAAAAGATGAAAAAAGTTGTTTATAAAAAAAATTATCTTTCGGGAATAATAAGTGCAACTGCGTCACTAAAGTGCTTCAGCAGACTTACAATTTATGCTTTTAATTTTGTTAAAAACATTTCATTTCATTATTACCATTATTTTGCAGGTCAGAAAAGACAACCCTGTCTAAGCGGAATATTGCTTTTTTTTTTTTGTTGTTTTTTACACTTCTTTAGTGTATGTATCCTTTTAAGAGACTCTAGAAGTTAATGGAATCTATGAAAGGATTAGCTAGGTGACATAATTACAAACAAAGACACAATCATTCTTTGTACAAATGTAGCCACTAATGAAACAGGCATATATTAAGAGTAAAAATTTAAAGGGAGAAGAAAGCTTGAACTTTTGCTAAAGGTAATGAATAGCAATTTAGGAGTAAGCTACCGCCACGCAGGATGCATCATTAAAATAGAGGCATTACGGCCTTAAATATTCTGAATGCCTACATGCTCATAATAATCATGCTTTGTGCACTTTGTATTAGTTTAGAGATGTGTAATGCAACAAACATCAGCTAGATCCTTATAGAAGAGTAAAAATGTAATATTATTCCTTAAAGGAAACCTTACAAAAAAAAAAAAAAAAAAAAAACACACACACACAGAGGCCGGGATTCAGAAAGCTTTTACGGCGGCGTATCTCCAGATACACCGCCGTAATTTCAAATCTACGCCGTCGCATCTTTACGGTGATTCAGAAAGGCAGTTACGCCTGAATTTTTCCAAGATACGCCCGACGTTAATCTCTTACGCCGCCGTATCTTGTGTGTATATTTACGCTGGCTGCTAGGGGCGCTTCCGTAGTTTTTCGCGTTGAATATGGAAATTACCTAGATACGCTGATTCAGGAACGTACTTGCGCCCGGCGTATTACTATACGCTGTTTACGTAAGGCGGACGACCGGCGTAAAGTTACCCCTGCTATATGAGGCGCAGCCAATATGTATGGACGTCGGAACAGCCGTTGAATTTAACGTCGTTTACGTGCATACGTACGTGTATTGGGCTGGGCGTAAGTTATGTTCACGTCGTATGCAGTGTTGGACGTATCTTAAGCATTCTATCCGACGTGAGTTTTTTGAGCATGCGAACTGGGATACGTCCACGGAGGGCGCATGCATTCGGCCCCTCATTTGCATGGGGTCACGGCTCATTTCAATACAACTGCCTTGATAATTTGAATTACGCAGGCTTACGCCGGCCCATATACGCTACGCCGCCGTAACTTAGGACGCAAGTTGTTTCTGAATACGGTACTCACCTCTCTAGGTTACGGCGGCTTAGCGCATATGAGACGCGTTATGCCCGCCTAAATATACGTCAGTCTTTCTGAATCCCGGCCAGTAGAAAAAAAATACTTACTTTTACCTTTTATTTCTTCCTGGTGGTTTACCACCAATTTAAAATAGTTTTGCTTTTTGAAAGTTTTACAGTGCTGTGCTGCTGTCTCTTAATTTTAGCAGTAAAACACCTGCCTGTACTAATTTCTCTAGTAAATTTCCGCCTTTATCATTAAAAAAATGTCCTGCTGCTGGCAAATTTTACACTGCTATGTCATATGTGATCTCTAGTTTTTAATAAGAGTTTAAAGTGATTATAAATATCTGACAAGAAATATGAACATAGTCTATTCCTCTATAGTGTGAAATAGTGTGAAATAGTCTCAATCCAGAACACAAATGAAAATTTCTGTCTCCTGTGTTGTTCCTTTGCTATCTGCGTGTATGACTTCTGACACGTTTTCTTGACAGCAAGTGTTAAAAAGTTTACAGGGGAGGGAATTCCAGCACACAGCCTGTGAATGACAGCCTCAGCTCTGTTGCTGTGTGATGTGTGAAAGGGGGGGTGTCCCTTCCCTTCAATCAGCTTTTACTGAGCTCTGCAGAAGGTAACTTCAGTTCCCCACCCTCTGCTTTGTGAAAGCTCAGAAATGCTGTATACATTCTGCACTTTGAACAAATGTAGAAAATAGAGGCAGTAGATAAACAGGTACAACTTACGCAGGAGGATTTGTTCTATTTCTGTGAATCACCAGGGGCTAGTCACTTCACTGGGTATATCTAAGGGTTTACAACCACTTTATTAGAAACTGGTTTTGCATCAGCAGTTTTGCATTAGCAAAAACAGGGACAGCCTTCGCAAACTACTGGTCCGTTTCTATTTGTCGATCAAAGCAGGCTTATTATGGCTTGATGAAAAAACACAAATCACTACCAAAACGACCTGAAAATATATAAAATTGGATTCCACAGTCAAATATGAGCAGCCAATGTTTGCTTCTGCTTTGATTCTCTATGAAACCTAGACTGTTCCATAGCACCACTTACAGCTTTAAGGCACCCTCCAAGCATGTTATTAAAGGATTTGGCATTTTAATGCTGCCCTTGAATCCACATAAAGAGACTTTCCTTGCTGTACCATATTTGCTTTGAATTTGTGTCACTGGTACATTAGCACTAGGCAGTGCCTAGCTTCCCACTTTAATCAACCAAAAATGACGTGCAAGCAGAAATATATATATATATATATATATATATATATATATATATATATATATATATACCGTAGGTTGTTTGTATTTCTTGTATACAATGATCAGTGCAAATTTGTTTTGCACAGTGAATATTTACTGCGCTAAAATTTAAGCGCACCAATTTAAAAAAAGAATAATAGTTGGGATCAAGGGTAAAATGATTGCATGTTTGAGATATGCTCAGCTCTATTGGACACTAGGGATGAGCTCCGCGTTCGATTCGAACGTATGTTTGACTCGAAAATTGTCTGTTCGTACATTTGAAGAAATTCGAACAAAACGGGTCGTTCGCGCCAAATTCGAGTGACGCGCAATGGCCCATAATTCACTGCGGCATTGCGCACTGATGATTGGCCAAACTATGACCCTGCATGCTTGGCCAATCACAGCGCGCAAAACACGGAGAGCCATAATTGGCCAAAGCCAGGGTGGCTTTGGCCAATTATGGCTCAGGGCTTTGTCACACGTCCCACACTATATAAGGCTGCCTGCTGGGTGGCCTTGTGTAGTGTGTTCCAGCGCTGAACAGAGATCAGTCAGAGAGACAGAGAAATAGTCTTTTTATATAGCTAGATAGAGCAGACAGGCTAGTCAGTTTAGCTTAATTTACAGTGTGTAGAGGATATATATACATCCCTAGGAGTTGTACATATATTTATACACTGTATAGCATAGATAGATCAGTTCTTCCTAATTTACTGGCAGGCAGGTGAGTGTGCTATTTAAAGATGTTATCACAGGTATAGACATCCAGCAGGTACAATATTTAAATGAATTTTTCATATATTTTTTTTAATTTAAGCATCATTAAAATCACTACTTCTGGAGCAGTGATTTTAATGATGCTTAAATAAAAATAAAAAAAATAAAAAAGTCCTTTAAATATTATACCTGCTGGGTGTCTATAGTTTGCCTGTGAAAATGTCTTTGAGAACCCGGGTCTTGCCCGAGGGAACATGTATGAATGGAAAAAAGTTTTTAAAACGGTCCTTTTCTGAAAAAAATCTTTTTCCATTGATACATGTTCCCTGGGGCAAGACCTGGGTTCTCAAAGACGTTTTCCAACAATAACTTGAATATTGGGCTATAAAATTAGCACTTTTGAATTCGAACGTTCGAGTCCCATAGACTTCAATGGGGTTCTAAATGTTCGCGCGAACGGTCGGTCTGTTTGAACGTTCTGGTGCGAAGCGAATGCGGGGGTGTTCGGCTCATCCCTATTGGACACCACTATTTTCCTCTTCCAGGGGGAAACTGCAAAAGGCACAGAGAAGCCACCCCATTTACATTCTCTGTTCTGTCATGGCCCCATTGGGCACCCACTGCCCTAGAGTGAGGTGACTGACAAGTGCCTAGTCTGCTTTGGGATATGACTATCCCCCTTCCATGAGGCACCACTCCTTCCTTCTCCTTCTAGGGGGGTCCCATAAAACTCTTAATTTAATTACCCAATTCAGGGCCATAGCACCTTTTTACATTAGCTGTCAAACATTACCCACCTCCTCGTAATATGAATATGATAAGTAGATGCAGGAAAGAACCCAAAGTCAGTAAATTTGTCAGGAGGCGGTCCTAAAGTGAATTTATTGGTGAAAATCACTATTAAAATCTAACAAATCTACTATTCAAGTGCACAGCTTATTTGCCTTTAGTAAATCAACCCTTTGGCCTTTGCAATATGCCGGCTACACTTCAACACTTCACCACTGAAATTTGCAGGAATTCTTTGACATCTTTATGGTCATCTATTTGATTAAAATACTAATCTTTTCAGATTTCTTAGATGCACACTGAACCCACATTTGGAAAGTCTGGCCCGTACCCACTTGCTGTATGCCAAGCTGAAAAAATGTGAGTTTCAGAGGATGATTAATTCAAATCTTGGGAAGTATTATTTCCTCTGACAGAGTCTCTAAGGGCATTTCCACTGAGCGGATCGGTTCGGGTCGCTTAGAATGGAACGGGTTAGAATAGTCTGGTCTATTCTGCTGAGCATTTCCACTGCAAATCGGACCATCAGGGACCATACAAGGTTTAGAAAAAAAGCCTAGCACGTCCACCAATCAGTGAGATGTATTTGTAGGTCCGCCCTAATGGAACCGTTCCATTTTCTATGGCCCCACATCTGAAGCAAGACCCAGAATGGTCCGGTATGGTTCGCTTTTATGGCACGCTTTTCGTAATGCAAACACCCAAAATAGTGTACCGAACCGTACCGAACCGATCCGCTCAGTGGAAACGAGGCACAAGAAACCTACAAAAGTTTTCACTGTCCTGGACTTGACCACCCCTTCCAACAGGCAGGGAGACAATGCTTCCTAAGCTACATTAACAACTTGCTGACCCAGCCTTTTTTCTGTCATTTGTTGCTTACAAATTAAAATCAGTATTTTTTGCTAGAAAACGACTTAGAACCCCCAAACATTATAAATATTTTTTTTAGCAGAGACCCTAGAAAATAAAATGGCAGTCATTGCAATATTTTATGTCACACTGTATTTCCCTTTAGTCCACCTGACCTCCACTTATCCATCAGAATGCATATGCTTCCATTGTGGACTCTCTCATAAGCTAGAAATAGGACCACAGATACCAGAGTGCCGTGACAAGGCTCTGTGGCTTACACATGTATATGTACACATACTGTTAGATAAGTTGATTTGGTTGTAAAGTAAAGCTTGGATGTTCCTTGGATTTATCCTTGGTCTTGTTTATATTGTTTATATATTGTATATGCGCAGCAGTCTTTTAAAAAAAAAAAAAAAATTGGGGAAAAGGTACACTTTTAATGAATTAATAAAAACACAATAGTTATCCCAATTTTTTTGTGAAAGATGTTACGCCAAGTAAATAGATACCTAACATTTCATGCTTTAAAATTGTGCATGCTCGTAGAGTGACAACAAACTACGGTACTTAGAAATCTCCATAGGCAAAGCTTTACATTTTTTTTTACAGGTTACCTGTTTACAGTTACAGAGGGGGTCTTCTGTTCGAATTATTGCTCTCGCTTTAATGATCTCGATGATACTTCACATGTGTGGTTTGAACATCATCTACATATGCAGGCTCCACTGACTTATGCATTCCCTTCTGTGTGCGAGCGCGGAGGGATGGGGCACTTAAAAAAATATATATATTTTACTTTTTATGTTATTTTTACACTGCCCCTTGACCGTTTTCATCGGACGAACCAATCGTGTGTGGGCCCCATCGTTTTTTTTCCCATCGGTTTTTGTTCCCATGTCCTGTATACACGATCGGTTCATCCGATGAAAACGGACCGATGATTTTTTCATCAGATATCCAATGAAGCTGACTTGCATCAGTCTTGCCTACACACCATCAGTTAAAAATCCACTCGTGTCAGAACGCCGTGACGTAAAACACTACGACGTGCTGAGAAAAATTAAATTCAATGCTTCCGAGCATGCGTCGACTTGATTCTGAGCATACGTGGATTTTTAACCGATGGACTTGCCCACAGACGATTGTTTTTTTAACCATCAGATAATTTTAAAGCAGGTTCTAAGTTTTTTCACCGATGGGAAAAAAACGGATGGGGCCCACACACAATCGGTTCGTCCAATGAAAACGTTATATCGGACCGTTTTCATCAAACAAACTGATCGTGTGTACAGGGCATTAGTACCTGTTTTAAAATAATTTGATGGTTAAAAAAACGATAGAAAAAAATGATTGTCTGTGGGCAAGTCCATCGGTTAAAAATCCACGCATGCTCAGAATCAAGTCGACGCATGCTCGGAAGCATTGAACTTCATTTTTCTCTGCACGTCGTTGTGTTTTACATCACCGCGTTGGACACAATCGGATTTTTAACTGATGGTGTGTAAGCAAGACTGATGAAAGTCAGCTTCATCGGATATCTGATGAAAAAATCCATCGGTCCGTTTTCATTGGATGAACCGATCGTGTGTACGTGGCATAAGTGTGCTTTATTTTAAAGTGCACTTATCCTTTAGGGGTATTAAGGCTAGGGGAAAACGCTTTGGTTTCAAATTGGTGCTCTAATGTGCTTATTTTTCTTACTGGTTAATCAAGCCCTGACTGTACAGAGTAATGTAGCGTTTCCGTTTTAAAAAAATAACAGTTTATTTGCAAAGGTCATGGTCTCTCATCTTTTTACTTTCCAATTTAAATCTTGTAAAAGATCTGCATTTAGCAGTTTCAGCTTATGTATTAACACTTGAAGACATATAGATACTAATAGCTGTATCTAGTGGGATACACTTGTAACCTTTTCAAAGGGAACTGATATTTCATCTTGAAACCAGTGTAGGAAATTCTGCCATTAATTAAATTCCACAGAGTCTACAAACTCACATTTTTTATTCCTGATTTAACGTGAAGGATTCCAGAACAAACAATATTGAAATGCATTGATTTTTTTAATCATTGTTTTTTTTCATTTTAAACTTGAAAAAATAGCATAGAACTACATGGGTGAGACGCAACTTATCCACCAAAAATTCTTATTTTTTATAAAGTACACCATTTCCAATTTGCAAATTTTCTGTCTGCTGGTGACATGTGTACTGGGAAACCCTACATGTCCATGGACATTTTAAAAAATGGGCTGTAAAGCTAGTACAGACGCCAGGAAAAAAGTGGCGTTTTTAACACGATTTTTCCCGTGTTTTGCATTGAATTCAATGCACGTTTTGCCACGCTAGTTTTCAGCTGCAGTTTTCTGTCTCTATTCAAAATCAATGGTTCCCTATGGGAGAACATTGATTTGAATAGAGGTCGTACCAGAAATCGGATCAGGATGATCAGACTTGCGGGGCGACTGGTGTGTGGAGAATCTTGAAGGGGAACCCCGCCCAAACTAAATACAAATTTGTGTGAGGTTCCCCACATGATGATACCAGAGCCTTCAGTCGTGGATTCCCCCAAAATCTATACCAGACCCTTATCCGAGCACGCCGCCCAGCCGGTCAGGAATGGGGGTGGGGACGAGCGAGAGCCCCCCCTCTGAGCCGTACCAGGCCGCATTCCCCTAACATGGGGGTGTGGGTGCTTTGGGGCAGGGGGGGCATTGCGCCCCCCACCCCAAAGCACCTTGTCCAAATGTTGATGGGGACAAGAGTCTCTTCCCGACAACCCTGGCCTTTGGTTTTCAGGGTCTGTGGGCGGGGGGCTTATTGGAATCTGGGAGCCCCCTTTAATAAGGGGGCCCCCAGATCCCGGCCCCCCACCCTACGTGAATGAGTATGGGGTACATCGTAGCCCTAACTATTCACCGGGAGGAAAAGTGTCAATAAAATAAACACACAACACAGGTTTTTAAAATAATTTATTAGCTAGCTCCGGGGGTCGCCTTTGGGGGTCTTCTCCGCACTCCCCAGTTCTTCTCCCGCTCTCCGGTGTCTTCTTCGGGCCTGGCTGCCGCTATCTTCTTGCAGCTCTTTTACTAGCAGCTGCCAGCCCGGTCAGGTCTTCCTCATCGCCTTCTGCCATCTGCCTTCTTCTTCCGATGTTGCCACAACGCTGCCGGGTGTGTGGTGCACGATGATTTATATAGGCCTCTTATGATGTCACAGTCCCAGCATGCTCCGGGTGGTGTCGTCACCGACACTACCCGCTGCGCTCGGCCTCCTGGTTCTTTTTTTAACATCCTCCAATCCACGAGGATGTTAAGAAATGAGCCTGGATGCCGCCCGAGGTTTGGAGAATTCTGTGGGCTTCGTCTGCGCCTGTGCAGTCAGGCAGGGAACCATCTCGATAGGGGAACTAGTTTGACAAGACACCGTCACTTAAAAATCCTTAGTACAGGCATACCCCACTTTTAAGTACACAATGGGGTTTATTTACTAAAGCTGGAAAGTGCAAAATCAGACTCACTTCTGCATAGAAACCAATGAGTTTCCAGGTTTTATTACCGAATCTTAATTGAACAATCTGGGGTTAGAAGCTCATTGGTTTCTATGCAGAAGTGAGCCTGATTTTGCACTTTGCAGCTTTAGTAAATAAACCCCATTGTGTACTTAAAAGTGGGGTATGCCTGTAAATGGTTTAATTTGAATATTCATAATGAAATAATCCAAAACAATTGGAGCTGTAGATATGAAGGCAAATGGTTATCCAACATAGCATATCTGACAAGAAGCTGAGGCCCCACCTAAGAACACTGTGAAAGCCCTATATGATCTGACAGCAAAAAAACATAAGGAAATTACATGTTTTGGTAAATTCTTGGCAAACACCTAAGTATACATCTCTCATGTTTTTGTTGTCGATGTGACCAAGCTGGAAAAAATGGAAAAAATGGAAAAGGAAGAGGGGGGAAACCTGGTCATTCGGGGGGACAACAGCAAAGGCATTCTGATGGCTTCACGACTTATAAGCATGTTCGCAATGTTAAACTGTCAGAATTGTGAAAATAAAGACATATTTAGGTACTTATACTACAAAAAACTTATACTAGTTGTATTCATTTTAATTTCATTATTTTATAGTGAATACAAAACTCAACTAAAATGTGTGTTCATATTACTGCCTATAGTTCAGCTTTAACATTTAAAATAATTGATAGTGTAAAACAACAAACTGTTCCTGTATTTAACAAGTTGAAAAAAACAATACAGAACAAAACTGATCATATTTTTATTTCTTGAAATGTATGACATGTTGGCAAAACAATATGAGCTATGTTAACAAATGAAATGTGAGAGGTTTTTTTCTGTGCGTATAACAAACATTGGTAAATCCCATTATGACTTACCAAATCATGCCATCTATACAGTATTATTTTCCTGAGCAAAATGAAATGTTACATTTTCTAATATTCTTACTATTGATCCGTCTAGGAAAACTGAAAGTAAATGTATTTAGTAAGCTGTTGTGTTTTTAATGACGTTATGGTGTTTTCCAATATAGACATGATGTAACAGAAATACTCAACAATTGCAACCTAGAGAAATGTATTTAAAATGTATTTTCCTTCATGTCAAACCAGGAGCTTTCAGAGAGGGCGTGTATCTGCAGTATATGCTTCTCTCACTGAGCCTGACTCAAAACGTGCCTATATGGACCAGTGGGAAAGGGACCTGAACCTTACCTTTGATCTGACTGAAATCTAAAATCTCCATCAATACCACTCCTATAGAGGCCAATTATAAAACACTCCTACGATGGTACTTGGTACCGACTAGGGTAGCTAAAATGCATCCTTCTACCTTGCCAAATTATTTTCGATGGTGCTGCCAGTTGGGGATAATGCACCTTATTTGGTGGCAATGCCCCCTTGTTAGCTTCTGGATAAGGATATTCAATCTAATAAATTCAATAACAGGGGTAAATATTCGTAGATCTCCAGAAGCCGCTCTTTTCCACAAACTGCCAGAAGAGGTACCGATAAAATCAATAAAATTGATTACTTATATACTGTTGGCAGCGAGAATTACAATAGCTAGACATTGGAAACAGTTGGTAATTCCTTTTGATCACGTTAAATATAAACTCAATTGGATCTTGATTAATGACAAGCTCACTCATATACTCTGTAATAGATCCAAAACATTTGACAAGATATAGGACCCATGGATTAGTTATATCGCGACTCTGTGAGGAACGCCAGGATTACACTCGTCTCCTCTCTCCTTCTATCTCCTTTCTCTTTCCTCTTCTCCCTTTCTCTCCATTTTCTTATACATTTTTTTCCTTTCTGGCATTTACAGGTATGTTATTTTGATAGCTTATGCGGCCTCACACAATATAATCTTGGGAAAATTACCAGGATTTCTCAGTGGCTTCCCAACCATCATTTTCTTTTCCTCCCCTTTTACCTAACTCAGACCTATATTCTGGTTTTGCATCACCCTTTGTGCGTGATGGCATTTTTGATCATTGTTGGGAAACACCTGTTTAGTCCCACTAGTTGTTTGTTAGGCCTTTTGCCTTTTAATGTATTGATAAAAGTTGGATATATATTGCGGCCGTATCTCCTATGTCTCTTTATTGCTATGTTAACATCCTGAGAGTAAAACATATTGAAATATAAAATAATTTCCCTGTTTATTATCTTTAAAAAAACAGCAAATGTATTTTTTCTTGTAATTAGGTAAAATGAAATACAGATATTATACTTCAAATTTACCCCATTCAGCCTTGGGATTTATGCAAGTTCTGTTGTCTGTAAAGTCTCCTCTTCACAGCCACGGTGGTAAATATTTCGTTGAGTTGAGGCACACCCTGCTCCTTCTCTAAAGCTAGTGTTGGGATTTCTTTTTGGTATGCCTAGCATGCCTTTCCAATAGAATGTAGATATTTATGTGTACAATAAATATTCAACACATTTTTTTAAGATAAGGTTATTAATTTACCTGTTATGTCAACTTAGAAAATAAAATATGATTGCACAAAAAGCATTATTGTTTCTCCTTAATGAATATTTTTTATTATATGCGCAGAGGGGCCATATAATTTGCGTTAATTGCCCCCAATACATCTGTGCGGAGCGCAAGAGAAGGTATGCTGCGCCACCGTTACCATTGTAATGCAAATTCCAAAGTGATTTTTAATATTTTTACGTTGTAACTCTTTTGTAGGATGACAATGATCAATAATTGTCCTTCAATTGTACTCCTGCATTGTCATCTTATTACACAGGCTTCAGGTAGAGGATAGAAGTGGTCATTTCATCACATGCATGTAGACATTGTCTAACGTTGTCACAATCAGAAAACCCATCCTAGGAAATGCCATGCAGTCAATCCTGAAGGGTAGATGGGACATGGCTGTAAAGAGGCTGCAAGAGAAATTAACAGCACCGAGATAAAACAAAGGATGGAAAAGATTGAAAATAAGTAATAACAAAAAAACAAAACAATTGTTCATGATACACGGTGCATCAGCAAAGTAAATGTCAATCATTTAGAGTCATTTTGCATTTAAGTCTACATTAGGCTCAGACATCTCTTTGTGAAATGTACCTGCTAAATGTACTTTTCTCTATTGGGAAGGTGAAGAAACCAGGATAATGTGCACTAATACCTTACAATTACCACTGCCTAGATATCCAATAATCAATCTCCCTAACAGATTTCCAACTTTAAAAACGTTCTCAGATGTGAAGCATGCATTATCCGCTTATGTGGGGAGCATTAAATTAAATGTAACTTTACATTAAACTGCGCATTCGTTAGTGCTCGTTTTCTTTGAGAATGTCTTTCCTATCTCCTTCGTGCTTCATTTGTCTCTAATGTAGTCATCTACGATCCCAGCTTCCAGAAGAGAAGGATGACAGGACTAGCACAGCACCTTGGTCATTTCACTGTCTAAAACCAAAACCTTTTTGTTCTCTGGCTTGGGTTTTACTATTTACTCCACTTAGGATTTCTGCCTTTGTATTTGGTAATAAAAACATTTATGTTCAAAGGAAATGATTGAATTATAGAAAATACATATGTGGTTTAACACATACTGTCAGTATGTGTTAACATTTTAGATGTGGATATAGAAGAACTGTTTCACTTTCACACTCTATCTATCTATCTATCTATCTATCTATCTATCTATCTATCTATCTATCTATCTATCTATCTATCTATCTATCTATCTATCTATCTATCTATCTATCTATCTATCTATCTACTTATATGTATATATATGTTGTTTGAATTTATTTGTCCTTTTATAATATAATTATTATAGCTGGAAATACACATACATGTTTGAACTGGATGGACCTGTGTCTTTTTTTAACCTGACTAACAATGTAAGCACACACACACACGCAATCATATATAAAATATATATATATATATATATATTTTTACAATTTTGGCCATTTATAATATAATATCAGCCGTCTACAAATTTAATTGGATTTCAGCTCCCACTCAAGATTATTCAAGGTGCTATAACGTTTACTATAACAAAGATCTGTTTCAGCAACTATCAATATTTTCAGTGTAACACTGACATTCATAATATATTTCATGTTGGTTATTTTATGATTTATTGTATGTAAAAGATTACTTGCCGGGAGGACATGACTCCACCACCGTTTGACATGCATGCTTAATTAGAATATACAAAATTATCAAATCATTCTTAAACACCATCCTGTAATGATTTAGCTCTGATTAGTATGTAACACAGGTATCATTTTATCTGTCCTCATTATGTTGTCTGTACATCCTCTCTAGAGGTTCCGACTTTATATTAAATGCCTAGCTAGCTATCATTTTTATTTTGCACACAAACCCTTCAGCTATCAAGTGCCTGGAATGTCTGAATAGCCGTCAACTTTACGTGCCTCAAGTTACTTTAATTACAAGCGTAACATGTTCGCTCAACTAATAATGAAGATGGTTAGCAATTTTAAATTTTAATAATCAATTACTGAAAGTAATTCTCCATTAAACCACAAGAGAGCTATTACATTTCAAACAATAGAACATGTCGGCTTTAGCAATAGGGAAAAATGCACTATTTTTTAAATATAATTATAGATGTTTTTTTATTTCATGAGTTTTGGAAACATTTTCTAAGCCAATAGTAACAATAATATTAATATATATATATATATATATATTTAGAAGCTTGCCATAAGATTATAAAAATAATAACAATCATTTAGATGCAATAGGTGAGGGACTATATGGAAGATAAACAGAAAGACGCAAACCTAGCATTAGCAACAACAATCACATTTGCTTATGTCACTTCTGGTGCTTGGAACACACACCCAGAATTACAGGAAGTCGGTAGGTGTGAGGCATTGCATCACTGGTTAATATACAGATATATTTGAGGCTGGCATGGCTTTCAAATTGTGAGTGTACAATTTATGGAGCGATTTTATTGCTTTGAATAAACATTACTGCACAATTAAATCTTTCCTCTTGTTATTTTTTCCTTCATAACGATGGGGTTGGAGTTGGAAATGTAAGAGAACAATTTTTCTGGGCTAAAGCAGAGAGAGTAGAGTGGAGAGCTAATACACATTGGAAAAGCTGTTTTGCACCCACTTATTAATTAATTAAGGGGTCAAATAAACCCAGTGAAAGCATCACAATGTGGAAATTGTATTGTAGTTCAGTTTTTGGAAGGGTGCCCCATGTTCATGAGGACAACAGCCTCTTTCCCACAACCCTGGCCTGTGGTGTTCTTAAGGTAGGGGCTTATTGGAATCTGGAATCCACCTTCAAAAATAAGGTGGCTCCATACAGTATACTGTCCCCTAGTGGTGCAATGGATCACCGTTGATCCGTGATCCGAACGGGTTACCCCCTTCGGATCGGCACTCTATGCGATCCGCGCATTGCCGATGCGGCCATAGCATTAGGAAAGGCCGCGGCTTTGGCCTAGCTCCGGAGCCGCGGCCATCTTGGTACACCAGGTGGCAGCCCTCCTCTCTGTTTACACCCAGGTCTGAGGTCTGCACTACTGTGGGGGTTACTGTCTGAGGTCTGCACTACTGTGGGGGTTACTGTCTGAGGTCTGCATTACTGTAGGGGTTACTGTCTGAGGTCTGCACTACTGTGGGGGTTACTGTCTGAGGTGTGCACTACTGTGGGGCTTACTGTCTGAGGTCTGCACTACTGGGGGGGTTACCGTCTGAGGTCTGCACTACTGTGGGGGTTAGCGTCTGAGGTCTGCACTACGGGGGGGTTACTGTCTGAGGTCTGCACTACTGGGGGGGGGGGTTACTGTCTGAGGCAGGGCCGCTATACCCCCGCACAAGACACTCTACCTCTATCCTTAGCAGAGCCTCACACGCCGGCATATGTTGGTGTCCGCACGGCAGGAGATTCAGTTTGCTGTTTTCGGGGCCGGACTGAAAGGAAGTGAACACTCAGTGTGTGCACTTCCTGTCAGTCCGGCCAGGAACAGGAAACTGAATCTCCTGTTCCTCACGGTTATGGTACACGGCCAACCGGACTGCAGGAGGAACCAGTGGTGCGGCATGGGCCCTCCCTGCTGGGGCCCCTGGCTAGCTCGGGGCCCCTGGCCAGCTCGGGCCCCATGCAAATGTTTGGTTTGCCTGTCGTGTTCCGACGGGCCTGGTCTGAGGTCTGCACTACTGGGGGGGTTACTGTTACTGTAAAGCAGAAGTCCGGAGTAATTAACACAGGAAGAGCAGAGGTCAGAATAGAAGAAAGTATTGCAGTGAGAGTAGAGGTCAAGTCAGGAGTAAGTAACACAGAGAGAGTAGAGGTTAGGTCAGGAGAAAGTATTAAAAAAGGGATCAAGCATTGGACTACTTATCCCTCAGAGGAAATCATGCAGACAAATACACAAATGATCAACAAAATCAACAAGCTTTATTACAAAGTGGTTTTAAAATTGTGAAAGGAATATACAGTACTTTCCATAAAAATAACACCATACATTGGCTGCAGTGTTGTAATAATATGTGTCCTGACAATAGATTGTCAAATCAATCTACATGTTTCCCTGGCCTAGCTGCTTCGTCAGGACCTCAGACGCACTGTATAAATCTCCAGTATCCGAAAAACTTGCTCTGTAAAAATTAACGCATAAGTCATCCAACCATAAACCAAGGGAATACACTGTTTATTTTCATAGATGCACAGTAAAACAGGAGAACATACTGCTTATCGGTAATACACATACAAATTAAAAGACACCATCTATAATAGCAGCACCCGAGGAAACTGTCATCATTAATTTACCATTCATCAAATTGAAAAAAACAGTCAACACATTTCAAAGGTCTGAACACTGTCCTCTCATTAGGGATCGGCCTGGAGTCTTTGAGCTTCCCCAAAGGCTGGGGACATGCTATGACTCGTTGAGCTGTATTTTTACACAGGGATTGTTGGTAAGTAGTGTTGAGCGGAATACGCCATATTTGATTTCGCGATATTGCGCGAATATATAGAAGAATATTTGCGAATATTCGCTAATATCGAATATTCGTGATATTTTATCCAAAAAATTTTTTGCGAAATTTCGCTAATGCGAAAATGATTGTGAAATTCTCATAAACGGAGATCATTTCCTGTATTACTAAACTAATATGCACTAAACACTAACTCTACACTAACTCTACTTAAAAGAAAGGAGAATAAGGGGGCAAAAGAAGGGCGGAGAAGATAATCGCGCAATATTCCTATTGCGCGATTATCTTCTCCGCCCTTCATTGCATCAGAGCCAAACAGAATAACTTGAATATTCGGCAAAAGGAATATCGCGCAATATTCCTTTTGCCGAATATTCGAGTTATTCTGATTGGCTCTGATGCAAAAGAAGGGCGGAGAAGATAATCGCGCAATATTCCGTTTGCCGAATATTTGAGTTATTCTGATTGGCTCTGATGCAAAAGAAGGGCGCATCAGAGCCAATCAGAATAACTTGAATATTCGGCAAAAGGAATATTGCGCGATTATCTTCTCCGCCCTTCTTTTGCATCAGAGCCAATCAGAATAACTCGAATATTCGGCAAAAGGAATATCGCGTAATATTCCTTTTGCCGAATATTCTAGTTATTCTGATTGGCTCTGATGCAAAAGAAGGGCCCAGTAGCTGATGCGATTCTTTTATGTTGCCGAATATTGCGGCGAATATTCGCTATGGCGAATATTCGTATTTTTTCAAATTTATTTGTAAAACAGATCACATCCTAGTGATCTCCATCGACGTCTAAAAGCATTGCTGGTATGATTAGAGAGAGACCCTGGGCCGAGTAGCTGATGCGATTCTTTTATGTTGCCGAAAATTTTCCTTTTTCTCTTCCCCGTTGAAGTGCTTCAGTGTTTTATTTTGTTGTACATCTGCTATGAAAATATAATATGTCCTTTGGTTTATGTGGTTCATCTCTATGATCAGCGGGGGAGATTGTTCTGTATTAATGTGAATGACAAATGGGGAAGATGTATTTCCTTTTGTATCATTATCTGATGTGACTATACTGTATATTCCTGTGGTGGATTTCAAATAGTATAACATTTTAGGAACTATTTTCATGAATGATCAGTTACGTGGAATACAGTGCCCGTGTTTTTTGTACCTAAATTAGTATTAAATTAGTATGTACTAATACACTATAAAGGTGATAGCTGAATCTGTTAGATAGGGGAGGACAGTATTTTAAGAAATGTTCCTCCTTTAGAGAGCCAATAATGTGAAAATTTTAACTTGGTGCTTTATTGGCGACATTAATTTTGCATTTGGGGTTCCATTCAAAATTAATGGCAATGCAAGTTTAATACAAGTTTTTCACGCGTTCCAAGAATGTGTGCAGAAACACGCATTTTTGTGTGCATTCCCAGGTGATATAAATGGAGCCTAACAGTTGATAATGCATTTGTAGCGATCTGCTCCTGTTGAACAGGAGCTGCTGTAAATTTAGAGGGGGTCTGAGTTGTTATTTTACTCAAACAAATATGATTGAGGGCAATTTAGCCTCTGTTTTAGCCATGGCTGTGCTGGGAGTAACCACCATTGTTCGCCTGGGGGTGTTATTACCACCCCAGGCCAGGGGTGGCAGCAGCAAAGTCAGGGTCTATTAATTGTCCCCCTCGGGCGGGAAATCATTGGGAGTGGTCACTCCGCTGTGCATGCTGAGGAGGAGAACTTAAGGGACAGACACCATTGGTGGCGGCCCGTTGTTCGTGCCTCATGACCCGCCTGGCCTGGGGGGGGGGGGTTCCTGAATCCTGACTCCGGGACCACGTTGGTAGGCCCAGTAGTCAGATTGGGTCTGCATTTGCAAGGTGATCCTGTGCTGTCCATGGAGGAAGCCACTTGATGAAGAAAGCCAGGGGAGGACCTATCCTGGAGAGAACCATGCAAGAGGCTGGTATCTTGGGAGAAGGCCAGGAAACTTAATCGAAGGATGCACCATACACTGAGAGACTTGACGGTGGTCATCTGTTGGATATAAAGTTCTATCAAGGTTAAGCTGGAAAGATCCAGGTGCTGAATCCTGTGACAGGGGATTCTGGACCAAAAGTGTCTCCTCATAAAGGAAGGTCTGTGGCAGAGACTGTACCTTATTCCGTGCGCCATCCCGGCTGCTAGGCCAGTGAGAGGGACCTATCCGGGTGAGCAATACCCACGCTAGAGTAGCGATTAGAACTGTTTGCTGAAAGCAGGAGTGCTTCCTATTTGTGACTATACACCTGAACCTACTTACTTACCCTTCCACCCCTTCAACTTCTTTTCTACTAAATTCTGCAAATAAAGAATTCCCAGAAAAATAAGTGCATTGTGTGGACATTGAAATTCTTCAGACTCTCACTTCACCCTGGACAGCGAGAAGATAGAGGTAACATGCCACCCAAAATTACTCAGCAGCTCCTTCAGGGATAGTGCTACACATTTTTTTTAACATCGATTTTTATTGATGTTTGTACCTTCCCGGGGGAAATTTTCCAACATTTGACGATATAACAGAAATAAAGACAAACTCCCCAATGGGACACAGACAGCAACAAAAGTCAAAAAGATCCTGTAATATTTCCCCATTTTATACAAGATCACTTAGGCTCCATGCACACGTAAAAAACGTCTGTTCTCTTGGGAGTAAAAAATGATCATATAGAGCATTTTTTGTACAAAGTTTAGGCAAGTTAAAGCGGAGGATCACCCAAATAACATGTATATAAGATCATATTTTTTATACTTCCACCATGTACAGTATGCCCTTTTGTTTTTTATTTTGGCTCTACATACCTTATTATGGCTATTTTCTACCCGGCTTCCTGGTACTGACTCCCGCGGGAGTAGGCGTTTCTATGCAGAGGCGCAATGTCACCTGGGACTTCGCCAAGATGATTGACATCCTTGAGAAAAAGTTCCCCCCACGCCCGCCTATTGCGTAGGCGCGTCACGAGAGTCACGGAGTTTCCAAAAGTAGCCGAACTGCGAGTCAGCTCTATACGGCGCTGCGCAGTCAGCTCTACATGGCTCCTAGTCAGTGCGCAGGAGCCGTATAGAGCTGATTCGCAGTTTGGCTACTTTCCGAAACTCTGTGACTCTCGTGAGGCGCCTACGCAAAAAGCGGGTGTGGGGGGGAACTTTTTCTCAAGGAAGTCAATCATCTGGGCGAAGTCCCAGGTGACATTGCGCCTCTGCATAGAAACACCTACTCCCGCGGGAGTATGATCTTATATACATGTTATTTAGGTGAACCTCCACTTTAAGGAGAGTTTTACGTTGTTTCTGCCAGTGAGCTCCAATCAGAAACGCGAACCAGAAGGTTTTTTTCCTGCCTCTAAACGTTGAGCTCAAAATATGCCTGTTATCGTCCCAATGTGCATGGACACTTAGGATAACATTAAGTAGCTTCTGAGTAGCAATGATTTTTAAGACAGTGTACAGGGAACTTTTCATTGTGTCATCTTTCCTAACAACAATTTTGGACACTGCCCTGCCCCAACACATGCACACATGTGCACCATTTCACATAAATATGAACATTTAACCACTTCAGCTCCAGAAGATTTACCCCCTTCATGAACAGGCCATTTTTTTGCAATACTGCACAGCGTTACTTTATCTGACAATTGCATGGTTGTGCGATCGTGTGACGCTGTACCCAAATAAAATTGATGTCCTTTTTCCCCACAAATAGAGCTTTCTTTTGGTGGTATTTGATCAAACTGCGTTTTTTATTGTTTGCGCTATAAACAAAAAAGACTGACAATTTTGAAAAATATATATATATTTTACTTTTTGCTATAGAACATATCTAATAAAAATGTCTTACTTTAGGCCAATATATATTCTGCAACATATTTTTGATAAAAAAAATTCACAATAAGCCTATATTAATTGGTTTGCGCAAAGTTTATAGCACCTACAAACCTATGGGATATATTTATGGAATTTGTATTTATTTTTACATGTAATGGCGGCGATCAGCTACTTATAGTGAGGTGGCGATATTACGGTGGACAATTTTTTTTACACTTTTGACACTTTTTGGGGTCCAGTGACACTATGGCCACGTACACAGGATCGGTTTGGACCGATGAAAATGGACTGAAGGTCCGTTTTCATCGGTCCAAACCGATCGTGTGTGGGCCCCATCAGTCAGTTATCCTTTGGTCAAAAAAAAGAGAACTTGCTTTAAAATGATGGACGCCTAACCGATAGGTCAAAACCGATCGTTAGTATGCAAAAGCATCGGTTAAAAAGCCGCACATGCTCAGAATCAAGTCGATACATGCTTGGAAGCATTTAACTTCGTTTTTTCAGCACGTCATTGTGTTTTACGTCACCGCGTTCTAACACAATCGTTTTTTTAACCGATGGTGTCCTCCGTTCTCATTGGATGGACTGATCATGTGTACGCGGCCTTATACTGTGATCAGTGCTAAAAATATGCACTGTCACTATACTAATGACACTGGCTGGGAAGGGTGCATCAGGTGCAATCAAAGGGTTAACTGTGTGCCTAGCCAGTGTTTTTGCACTGTGCAGGAGGTGTTTTTACTAAGCAAAGGCGTGGATCCATGTCCCTGCTTTGCCGGAACACAGGATCCATGCCTTTTGTACTGACAGAACGGCAATCTGTCTTGTTTACATATGAAGGCTGCCACTCTGCCTGTGCAACGAATGATCGGTGGGTGCTGACCGACATCACAGCGGGACCAAGGGACTGGCACACACATTTGCGCCCGCTAAACAGAAGTGAGGGGTCATGTATATATACGTGATCCTCTAAACAGCCGCTTTTCTGTAGCAGTGAAAATGCTATAGGGTGGTCGGAAGTGGTTAATCACATACATAGTGGATTAATTAATCTTCTTAAAAGTTGCCCAAATAACAGCATGAATAAAAATTCACCTATCCACAGAAACTCTATAGCCTGTGAATAACCAGTAATAACTCCACAGAGACACAACCAGCACTGTGGTGACACGACCATGAATGTGTCCGGAAGAGAAAGTGTCAGTGCTGACACAACCAAGAACACCTCAGAACATGATACAATGGTCTTTTTTCATTTTGATGTAATAATGTGTCTGTGGTCAAACGGTCTACAGTAATGACATAACTAGGAACATGTCTGCAGAGGCACAACCACACCATAGGGACATAGCTAGAAATATGCTTGCAGGATCTGGGCTTGCTGAACCGCCATCCCAGAGCAGGAGGTTACAGGCCACATCAGAGGGCTTCGCAGGTCACATCAGAGGGCTTTGTGGGTCACATGTGGTTCACAAGCCACCAGCTTGGCAACTAGATGGACTTGTGTTTTTTTCAACTAGACTAACTATATAACCATAGTGACAGAACCAGAAACATGTTTTGTTTCCCATCTTAATCTTAGCTTTTTTTTTATATGCATTTATTTGCAGGACAAAATAGAAAGTGGGGTTAAGGGTTGCTTAACCACTTAAGGACCGTCGCATGTACATTTACGTTGGCACAATGGCACCGACAGGCACATCGACGTATATATACGTTGGTGCCTTGAGGTGGGTCGGGGGTCCGATCGGGACCCCCCCCGGTAAATGCGGCGGTCCACGCGGCTGTACGAGCGATCCGGGATGAGGGGCGGCTATTCGTTTTCGTCCGCTCCCTCCGGATCGCTCTCAGCCAATGCGCGCGCCCCCCCCCACCCTGTCACTTCCTCCTCCTGTGTAAACACAGGAAGGAGGAAGCGATGTGATCTCTCCCTCTGCGTTTTTTTCAACCACCGCTGAGGAGAGATCACAACACAAGTAAGTCTGCACTAACACTAAACTGACACACACTACATATAGGCACATTTAACCCCCCGATCGCCCCCCCTCCCCCTGTCACAGTGTCACTGAATGCAGTAATTATACATGTATGATTACTGTATTTAGTGTCAGTGTGACAGGCAGTGTGACAGTCAGTTAGTGTTAGGTCCTGGGTAGCCCCCGTACCCCCCCTAATAAAGTTTTAACCCCTTGATCACCACCCTAGTTAACCCTTTCACTCCCTATTGCCAGCATCACTAAGCGATCATTTTTCTGATCGCTGTATTAGTGTCGCTGTTCCCGCTAGGTAGCTATTTTTTTTTTATTGCGATTTTTTTTTACTAAAGACATATGGCTAAATACATTTTGGCCTAAATGTTTGACTAAAATTTAATTTATTGATTTTTCTTATAACAAAAATTAAAAAATATTGATTTTTTTTCAAAAATGTAGCTCTATTTTTGTATATAGCGCAAAAAATAAAAATCGCAGAGGCGATCAAATACCACCAAAAGAAAGCTCTATTTGTGGGAAGTAAAGGACGCAAATTTTGTTTGGGAGCCACGTCGCACGACCGCGCAATTGTCTGTTAAAGTGACGCAGTGCCGAATCGCAAAAACCCCTTGGGTCATTTGGAAGAATATTGGTCCCGTCCATAAGTGGTTAACAATATTTGTAATATTATAGGAAGCAGTAGCAAGGATACATTTAAATTGGCCGGGTAACCATGTTCTGACCCATTGGCATCCTAGGCAATAGCTAGTGTGGTCCAATGGGAAATCTGGACACATCAGGAAGTAAAATTTCCAGTGGGGGACACAGACAATAATTAAAGTGGATGGGAAAGCAGAGCTGGACTTTGGCGTGTTGGCCTTAAGGTGGCTGATCCTTGCAACTATACATTTCTATACATTTGGAATAACATAAGTATAATGCAGTATTAATTTCTTTTTAACACATTATGTGGGTGTGGGAGCTCTTAACAACTGCAGAGTCCCTACCCATCTAATTAACTTGTATAGCATTTCATAACTTAACTTATATAGTAATTGATAGAGCTTACAATATTGTGTGACATTTATGGTTTGAATAGCTTCTAATGAGCTTTTTGCTCAAATCATTTTTGTAGAATTTTTTTAAGCCTCTGATGTGGATTACGTAAACAATTATAATGAATGATATTTATGTACATGTCTATTTACTTTTCCATGTAATAATTAATTGTAGCCTTCTAAAGAACATGTTTTTAATCCCATCACCTTGTCTTTTTTCTCTAGAAGCTATGGATCTCTCTGTAATATGTGCATCTAGCTAGAACAAATGTAGCAATATCTTCATACTTGACAAGACACTTTTAAACTTCTTTCTGTGGAGAAAAAAGCTTAATGAGGAAACCTCTATGGATTGTACGCAGTCTAAAAATATTAATGCCAGATCATGTAAATGAAGGTGAAAATTGCTGACATTTTGGAGCATGTTATGCTTGACTGCTCTGTTATTTTGATATCATTGTAATGACTAGTTGCTTCGACATACTATATATCTATTGCAAGATTTGTATTAAGTATCACACAGTGGCTTTTTACGTTGGCATTAATAATGTTAAAATGTGACAAGAAGAACAAATGGAGGTGGTATTACTGGGAGAGATGGGCAAAAGTTAGAGTAGAACTATAGGCAAAACTTTTTTTTTTCATTTTGGATGGAGTAAGGGAGGGTTATAACCCCTGTCGGTTCTTTTTTGTCATCTGTGTCCCACTGGGGAGAGTTATCGTCACTTCCTGTCCCTAAGCCCAAATAGAATCTTATAGGAAATCCCTGCAAATTATATGTGAATCCTTACCTTGTAAAGAAACCTATTCAGTTTGAAATAGAAACACAAGGCAAACGTTTTGTGTATACATATAAAACACATTATAAATACCTTTCCCCTTTTTTGTAATTGAGCACATACCCTCTGTTTTCAACTGCAAAACGAGTTTAGAGCTAGGGCAGGAGAAACAGCATCACACTGGTCTTCCCATGGCTGTGTAGGTGGGACATGTCAGCACCAATTTGATAAATTGAGAAGAGCAGATTGAGTTCCCAGCACAGCTAGAGAACTGATCATGCTGTGCTCTCATGACTCCTGTAGGAGGGTAAAGGAAGCAATGGAAAGATAACAGAACACTTTTTCATATAAGTACATAGTAGAGCAGGAACATATAGGGAATATCAGGAATATGAAATCTTGGGTTAACACACAAGTGTCAAACACAAGGCTCACGGGCCAAATCCGGCCCTCCAGGCCTTTTCATGTGGCCCTTGCACCTCTCCTGAAGAGCTCCAGCCCTCCTCTGGTCCTCCTCTAGACCTCTACTTTCTGCTTCCAAGCAATGCATCCAGCTTCTTCCCAGCAGCAGCATAAGGAAAGGGGGTGCACTGTGATGTAAGGGAGAGTGGGGGACTCAACTTCTGATAGTGGGGTGGCTCTTGACATCTAATGTAAAGGGGAGGGGATGCGCTGGAAATCTAATCTTACAGATACAATCGGCCCTTTTGAGAACAATAATAATGCTGATACGGCCCACGATGAAATTGAGTTTGACACCCCTGGGTTCACATATTCCATTCAACACACAGACCGAACATCTGGCACCTGCTCCTTTATTCTGAGAACCTCCTGTATTGCTGTGCACTACAATGGAGCACGTATTTTTTTAATGTTTTGACCACTTCAGCCCCGAAGGATTTGCCCCCTTAATGACCAGGCCATTTTTTGCAATACGGCACTGCGTTGCTTTAACAGTCCTTTGTGCGGTTGTGTGACGTAGTATCCAAACAAATTGGAATCATTTTTTCCCCACAAATAAAGCTTTCTTTTGGACACAAACTGCAGCGCCCATGACCAACAGATCTAACCGTACCGAAGATCTGAAAAAAGTATGCCCCGTCTGTTATACACATAGGGCCAGATTCAGGTAGATGGGCGCTTCTTTACTTTGGAGTAACGTTTCTCATTTACGTTACTCCGCCGACACTTTCGGCGCAAGTACTGTTATTCACATAGCAGTTGCGCGTAAACTTGCGCCAGAGTAACGATAATGCGCTGGCGTAACCCGACGCAAGTGGAAGTGGGTGTGATCATATGTAAATGATGGGCGGAGCCCAGCGCAGAGGCTTACGTTCAGCGCATCATCCACGAAGCATGCGCGGTGATTGAGGCTCCACACGCCCCCTTGTGCGCATGCTCACAACTTCCGTCGGCACCACTTCACGGGAAACGTCAGCGCAATGTGTTCCGTTGGGCGTTTAAATGCGCCCGTAGATGCGCCATTCCGGCACTAAAGTATATCCTGTTCCCCCTCCCCGCAGTGAAGTCACTTTTGTTCTGAGATGGCTGCTCCCGTTCCCCGCAAACACACAGGAGAAAGCTGAACTCTAAAGACCAGGAGCTGTCAGCCGTCATCTCGGCTATGGAGACCTATGATGTCTTCCTCCATGGCTGTAAAATTTGACAGACAAGCATGGACAGAGGTGTTGTCCTGCAAGTGGGGGTGCTCAGCTAGCTCTTATCGTCGGTAACGCTGCTGTAGCTGCTCTCCTGCTGACCTGTGGCCGTCTGAGTAAAGATAAAGCAGCTATTTGTAGAAATAACTTTGCGCCGGACGGACGAGATACGCGCGGCGCATGTAGCCAGCGTATGGTGCTAATCCGTTCGCGAATCGGGAAATCTCCCTCATTTGCATATTTGCAGGGGAAATCAATAGGCGCGACTGATGCGCCAAGCGAAATTATGCGCTGACGAGACTCTGGCGTCGGAAGTTAAGCCGATCGGAAATGGCCCGTTTTCTGTCGCATCTAGTTTGGTGGGTACGGCCACATAGAAACGACGGCGCATCTTCAGAGTTACGCGGCGCATATCGAATTACTCCAGCGCAAGTCTTGCTGAATCTGGCCCATTGGCTATGTTTTATGTCAACCCTAATAAAGTGATCTTTGTTCTTCAATCCACTGGCATTTTAAGACTTTCTACTAATGCATCACATACCTCACTCACTTTCACAATCTACACAATACAACTCTAAGGCCACGTACACACAGGGAGACATGTCCGCTGAAACATGTCCGACGGACCGTTTCCAGCAGACATTTCTTCTCGGATTTTAGTCCGATGGCGTGTACACACCATCGGACGAAAATCCCCTCGGACTGAGGACGCGGTGACGTGGCGGTGACTTTGACGCCACCACGTCACCACTCCAGGAAGTAAAATACTTCCACGCATGCGTCCAATTCATTCGACGCATGCGGGAGATTTATGTCCGCTGGTTAGGCGTACTAACCAGCGGACATGGCCGACGGACAGGTTTCCAGTGGACAAATTTCAAAGCATGCTTTGAAATTTGTCCGCTGGAAAAACCTGTCCGCTAGGTCGTACACACGATCAGATATGTCCGCTGAAACTAGTCGGCGGACCAGTTTCAGCGGACATATCCGATCGTGTGTACGTGGCCTAATAGAGGTTTTTCCAATCTATTCTCAACAAAAAAAAGTTTTGTCTGGAGTTGTACTTTAAGATGTACTTTAAGTATTTTTCACCTAGGGGCTTTCCATGTCCTCGGAGAATACTAGAATTTTTGGGTCAGATACGAACTCTATTTCTCTGCACCTTAATGTGAACAAGGCCTTGATGTCTGCTATTTTTTCTGTGAGAAATATAAATTTTGATTATAAGCTGAAGAACATTTTTCTCCAATTTTCTCTTCTTAAAGAGTGAGCTTGTCTGACAATGAGCTGTTTTGTGCCGAACAGCAGAATTTTAATCAAATTCATTTTTACCACTCAGCAGCGGATGTGTGATCTTTGATCACACCTCGGGTAATCTGAGACATGGTGGGCTCGGGAGGTAATTGATATGTGATTCACAATCAGTCTCCTTTCTTTACGTCGCAAAAGGCATTCAATTATTTCATATTAAATTATATTTGATATCATTAAAAGTCTGTATTAACGCAACTATATTCGGATGAGGAAAATAACATTAAAGGCCAACAACCTTGTGTTTTAAACAGTGTAGAAGGCAGGAGGGATTAACAAAAGCAATATGTGGTTCTTACAGCAAATGTAAGACTATGGAACACAAAAATGCTTTCACTAGGCTTCCAGCTGTGCCGAGTTAACTGGGAGAAGGTGTGACACAGAGTAATCTAAATAGAATGACATTTTTCCTGCGCAGCAAAGGAACGGAAGAATAAAACACTAAATGCCTTTTTATCTTAAAATAAAACATAAACAGGTGCAACCTCTAGTTATACCCGCCAAGCTGGGATTTTTAGGAAGAATAATACTCATTAAAGCATTATGTGTTGAAAATGAATATTATGCATTTAAAGCAAACTTGTACTTTGCCAAAACAGGGCAGAGCAACAGATTCACTTTAAAGCTGAACTCACCAGCATCTGACAAATACCTTGCCTTTGCTCCCCTGTCTCTTTGTTCACCACCAAGTAAAGCCCTGTGTAAGGTCCAGTCAAATCCCATGTGACACTTACACAGGCTTGATGACCTCATCCCTGCCTCCATTTTGGGCCAATCACCAGTGCTATCAGACTGAAAAATGAGAGTGATTCACATGACCCGCATACCTGAAGTTTGTCTTTAGCCCTGGTAGTAAAGGGAAGAACACAAAGAACAGAATAGTATATGCATTAGGGTGGCCAGCTACAAAAGTAAACCTGTTGCTTTGTCAAGCATGGTCAAAGTACATTTCTATGAGGTCAACTAACTATGATGCCCGGTACACATGACCGGTTTTCATGATGTTCCCTAGCAGTTTTCTCTATGAAAAAACTGCCCGCCAAAAAATTGAACCAAGCTCTCTTTTTTCTCGTTGTGTTTCCTGTCAGTCTTTTACTCATCGCGCTTTGGTCGGATAGTTTTTTGCATGAACCTGTGTATGCAAGTCAGGCTGGAGAGGTTTTTGAACATCAGGAAAAACGATGGTGTGTACGCGGCATTAGGGTTCTTCAAAAACTTCCCACACTTGTTTTTATGAGTTTCACAGCCATCTTCACCACAGTCTGAAAACTCTTAGGCCCCGTACACACGATTAAATATATTTGTTCAAAAACGGTCTGTCCGACCGATTTGAACAAATCTGTCTGCTGGCATTTTGGTTTGCTCGCGTGTACACACAAGCAAACCAAAATCTCCGCCAGCAGACAGTGAGATGACGTGTCGGTGACGTGGCGGTGACGTTGACGCCGCCACGTCACCGCACCAGGAAGTAAAACACTTCCGCGCATGCGTCGAAACCATTCGGCGCGTGTGCGAGAAGACATGTCTGCTGGTTAGTGTACTAACCAGCAGACATGTCGGGCGGACAGGTTCCCAGCCGACAGATTGGTAAGCATGCTTTCCAATCTGTCGGGTGCCCAAATCCGTCTGTTTGCCCGTACACACGATCGAATCTGTCTGCTGAAACGGTCTAGCAGACCGTTTCCAGCAGACAGATTTGATCGTGTGTACGAGGCCTTAGACCGCGTACACACGATCAAATCTATCTGCTGGAAACGGTCGGCCCGACCGTCCCAGCAGACAGATTCGACCGTGTGTATGGGCGAGCCGACGGATTTGGCCACCCGACAGATTTCAAAGCATGCTTTGAAATCTGTCGGCTGGGAACCCGTCCACCCGACATGTCTGCTGGTTAGTACGCTAACCAGCAGACATATCTTCTCGCACACGCGCCGAATGGTTTCGACGCATGTGCGGAAGTGTTTTACTTCCTGGTGCGGTGACGTGGCGGCGTCAACGTCACCGCCACGTCACCGTGCCATCTGGTGGCGGAGATTTTGGTTTGATCGTGTGTACACGATCAAACCAATATGTCCCCAGCAGACAGATTTGTTCCAAACGGTCTGCCCGACCAATTTGAACAAATGTGTCTGCTCGTGTGTATGGGGCCTTACACTAAACTGCAAGGTCAGCCGGCTTGCCAGTCAGACTAGTCACATGACATTCTCAGATAAGACAGATACTACTCCTCCCGCCCTCACCATTTCCAAAGAAAATATTAAAGTACGAAAACTCTTTCAACACCCCTCGTAAATTAGACCACTGCAAAGCAGACTAGGGACAAGCATTAAGGAGCTGAAAGCACAAGATATCTGGTCAACAACTATGAAGATAAGGCACCTTACAGCATTATGACCTTAACATTCTAAGGCCGCGTACACATGATCAGACATGTCCGATGAAACATGTCCGATGGACCGTTTTCATCGGACCACGCTGAAGTGGTCTGTTGGTCTGATGTGCGTACACACCATCGGACCAAAATCCCCTCGGACCAGAACGCGGTGACATAGAACACAACGACGTGATGAAAAAACGATGTTCAATGCTTCCAAGCATGCGTCCACTTGATTCTGAGCATGCGCGGGATTTTGGTCGGTTGATTTTGTGCACTAACCATTGAACCTGGCCGACGGACAGGTTTCCAGCGGACAGGTTTCTAAGCATGTTTTGAAACTTTTGCCAGCTGGAAAACGGTCCGATAGGCCACACACATTATCGAACATGTCCGCTGAAACTGGTCTGCGGACCAGTTTCAGCGGACATGTTCGATCGTGTGTACGCGGCCTAAGATTACAGCTACTTGCCTCCACAAACTCTAAAGACCAGATCCTTGAATTCTCTTTTTTGCACTTCAATACGGGGCACTTTCACATGCTTCCTGCCCAAGTAAATTTTCACCTTTTAGTGCTGTCGCAATTTGAATGACAATTGCACGGTCATGCAATACTGTACCCAAATGAAATTTTCATTTTTTTGAGACAGATCAGAGCTTTCTTTTGGTACTATTTTTTTTTTTTATTATATACCAATACTTATTATCCTGTATATCTGGCTAGGGTCCATGCTTTATATTGTTTTCCTTTCTCCTGTCATTTCCAGTATTTCCTCCATAATTACATTCATTCACTTTTACACTCATACAAAAATGTTTTTAATCACCACCGGGTGTAAAAATTTCTGTTATAAAATTTTGTAAATAAGTAATTTTTCTCCTTTACTGGGGGCGCTGATTTGTTGCACTGATGGGCACTGATATTCTGCACTGATGGGCACTGAAAGGCTGCACTGATGGGCACTGATGAGGTGGCACTGATGGGCACTGATGAGGATGCAGTGATATTCGGCATTTATGGGCACTGATAGGCATTGATAGGCTGCACTGATGGCCAAAGATTAGGCTGCACTGATAAGGCGGCACTGATGGGCGCTGATAAGGCAGCACTAATATGCTGCCCTGATGGGCACTAATATGATGCACTGTTGGAACATGGATAGCTGCACTGATGGAGCTGCACTGATAATCAGGGCACAGATGATTATTGCCCTTATTATGAGTGTAAATGTCCTCTGTAAGAGAAAAGCTGGTTATCGGCTTTCCTTGCCTCAGACACTGATAAAGCAGAGGAAAGGAAATGCTGATAACCATACTGTGACCAGCTGCGATTGGACCCAGCTGACCACTTGTTAAAGAGCCTATGTCATTTGCTCTTTATCCTGATTGGTGATGCGCTATGTCCGAGGGACACAGCTCACCACCGATCTCCCCTGGGGGTGCACAAGAGCAGCGCACATAAAGGACATCATATAATGTGCATTTAGGATCTTAAAGCCCCCGCCCGGATGTCATTCTGCTATGGGCCGGGGTGTTAAACTTGCAATTAAGTGCACTATTTTTCATCTTATCTTGGCATTTATGCAGGTTACAACTATGCTAAAAAAATCTTATTGATGCCAATGTTCTATTTTTCTTTATAATTACTTTATATCTGAACCTGCAAAAATGGAAAATGGCAAACCCAACAGTTCTTTCTGTGGAATAGCCCTTTCCCATTTTCTGATTGACATTTACTGACTATTTTTCAGCAGTGTGGCTATGCCAACCACATCACTGCCAAGTTTCAGGACCATCTGGCTGTTCCCCTGTCAGCATACAGTAAAGAATGACCCTTGATCTCTGTGTGGAAGCAGTGGTCTCTCTTCAGAGAGCTTACATGCCCATCTGGACCTATAGTTTTACAGTCAGGAAAGCTCATGCTCACTGCTGATTGGAGAGCTCAAGCCCTGGCTCAGCAGAGTGAACCTCTGCAGAGAAACTTCTGCTTTCACACAGAGAGCAAGATTTCTTCTCTGCTGCATGCTGGCAGAGTATATGCCTTTCTACTCAGGATGTGTGCACTTTCTGAAGCAAACAAACTATAGCACATTTTTGATTTTATGCACCGGGAAGTGTTTTGATTTAAACTGAAGGTAAAATTGGGCTTTAAGTTTATTGCACAACTTTGACCATTCCGGCCACATGCACATGCTGCTTTCTTGTAAATGCGAGCACTTTGGAAAGAGCCTGTCCCAGCCCCAGGCTCACTTTAAACGTCTAACCCTTGACTCCAACTTTAACCAAACCTCTACCTTAACTCATAACCCTTATCAGATGCCAGAAGTATTGGCACTGTAAGAAAATAGTCTTGTGGTGAGCTCTGTGTGCTAAAAGCTACCGATCTATTTTTTAGGTAGTCAAAGTTCATTTGAAGATAAAGTAATTAGCTGTTGTTAGAGCAAAAGATTTTACAATGTATAGAGGATAATATAAATTGAAAAATATGGTACACGTCAAGTAATTGCAAACTTTGTAGCTAATTTGTAGATAATACTCTGCTATGTTGTTGATATGCAGGACTGAATGTCGCTAAAGCAATTGCATTATGTCAATTTCTGTTTTCCATGGAATGTTAAAGGGCTTTGAAAATCTATTGGTGAAAACAAGTTTTAGAAATTCCTTTTATGTTATATTAGTAGATCAGATATCCAATTGCTCATTAAGGGATTCATTTAAGCATACAATCAATGAATCACCAGCAGCAATTTGTTGAGGATTCAATAATTAGGAATGTGTGCATTGCACCAGGTTAGTTAGAGTTGACCTTACGCAATATCCATGGTCAAAATGCTTCAGTTGCTAGAAGGTAACCTGAAAGTGATTTCAGAATTCAATATTTGCAGTGACCTCATATTGAGCTCATGATGTGCCCTCAACTGTGAGCTGTAAAGTGTCCAGTCAAGCCATAGAAGTTATTTGGAATGAAGCATTACTTAATTGCATTTGAAAATGCATGTCTTCAGTTTTATTTCTGATAGTTTATAATAAGTATAGAGGCTGTATTTTAGATTTCTTTTTACAATACATTCTAGAGCGACTTACCTCTCTAATTGTAGAGTACTAATTGAAACCCTTCTGCAAAGTATTATAAAAGGGGTCCTCCCTATCACATTTCTAGTTCTAACATAAAGATCTTTGGAAAAGCTTGGTGCAAGAACTAGCAGGGCATTGCTGATTAAGTTGAAGGGGGATTGAACATTTCTAGAAACAGAGTGGACAGGAACATGTCCTGTACATAATAGCAATGACAAAGGTCAAAACCAAAACACTAAGGAGAGATGAAGCAGACATACTTTGACTCAAGTAAACTGAGGGGCAGACCAGGCACCTAGATACAAAGCCAAAAGACCCATGCTATAGTTGAGCTATACCTACAAATGCCTTCTTTCATTAAAACATTTTTAGCAACTATTTGATGATACTCAATTGTAGCCAGATCTTAAAGGGATTGTAAAGAATGTTTTTCCCCCTAAATAGCTTCCTTTACCTTAGTGCAGTCTTCCTTCACTTACCTCATCCTTCCATTTTGCTTTTAAATGTCCTTATTTCTTCTGAGAAATCCTCACTTCCTGTTCTTCTGTCTGTAACTACACACAGTAATGCAAGGCTTTCTCCCTGGTGTGGAGAAAGCCTCTTGAAGGGGGGGCAGGAGTGTCAGGACGTCCACTAACACACAGCTCTTTTCTCTATCTGCAAAGTAGAGAGTGTCCTGGATTGCCTGCTCGCCCCCTCAAGAGGCTTTCTCCACACATGGGAGAAAGCCTCGCATTACTGTGTGGAGTTACAGACAGAAGAATAGGAAGTGAGGACTTCTCAGAAGAAATAAGCTAATTTAAAAGCAAAATTGAAGGATGAGGTAAGTGAAGGAGGACTGCACTAAGGTAAAGGAAGCTATTTAGGGGGAAAAAACAAACAAACTTTACAACCCCTTTAAAGCTCAGCAACTCTTTTCTGAGTCCATGGCAGCAAATTAAAATAAGGTCTGGGACATAGATAAAAGGCACACAAAAGTGTTGAAAGAAAGTGGATAAACACAGAATATAAGTGAACTGAAGGCTTGATTACACTAGGGCAGTGATGGCGAACCTTGGCAACCCAGAGGTTTTGGAACTACATTTCCCATGATGCTCATGCACTCTGCAGTGTAGTTGAGCATCAAGGGAGAAGTAGTTCCAATACATCTGGGGTGCCAAGGTTTTCCATCACTGAACTAGGGCTAAAAATAAATTGGCAGAACAATGCTACACATCATTGCTTGGATAATTATGTTTGATGCCCAAATTATTTTTCTTTTTTTAACCCACTACTGATCCAAAGTTAGAAGTGCAAAAACATTTTCATTTTAGTAACACTTCTACATCAGTGGCACAGGGTGCACCCAAGCTCTGTAAGCTTTAAGCTGTGTTTGGTGAACCTCAAGTACTATGCGTTAACTTTGCCTATAGTCTTACAGAAAGCATATCTATCATGTACATACTGCATGCATGTAAAAGTATTAGAACAAGTTAAGAATATTTTGCTGTACTCTGACCTCTGGCATTTTTCTGTAAGCAATGGTGACGTCACTGTGTCTCAGTGTTTCTTCCTGGGAAATCTTCACCCAATATCCCACAATAATGCACAACAACAGCATGCTGAAGTGTACAATCACTCGTTTTTGAGTACTCGGCTATGTTGGGGTCTAGTGTAAATATTTTATAATTTTTCTTCTAATGCTTTTTTTTCTCAAGGCTTGGGGGGCTCAGTAATAAGCTGCCCTTGCACTTTCTTACTGACAATGCTCATTTGCCCCTCATTTTGGTCTGATCTATAGAGTTGTATGTAAAATGCACGTTTTACCCTTCAAAAAAGTGTTCCCAAGTGCTAAAAGTTCTAATTTTCAAAAGCCAGTATAAAGAAATAGTAGTGGTAAACTTGTGGGTTTACCTAATGTTTTTTTTGTAGAATTCTCCTTTAAGGGGGTGTGACAAGGGGTATTTCTATGTATTTCTATGTTTTCTATGAGCGATGATTGATCAGTAAAATATTGCTCCTTTATTGACGATTCAGCAGGCTGGGGTGAAACGTGAAAAGAAAAAATGGACAGCCGCACTTCCACAAAAACCTTAAAAAGGTAGCTTTTAATGATAAAAAACAAATGGAGCACTACAAAACACAGCAAGCAGTTGGGTTTATGGCTGACATGTTTCACACTGCAGTTTCAGTGCTTAGTCATAGCTTCTTTTTTATCATTAAAAGCTACCTTTTTAAGGTTTTTGTGGAAGTGCGGCTGTCCATTTTTTCTTTTCAAGTTTTGCTCCATGCATTGCCAGCACCCACACTTCTGAGAGGACATTGATTGCATAGTGCACTCACCTGGAGCGGCAGTTCCTTTTTTCTCTATAGCAGGCTGGGGTGGGTCTGGTCTGTGCGAGATCACTCACCTGGCTATGTAGGCAACTGGGAGTTCCAAGAGCACATAAAAAACATTAAAAAATTATTGGAAGCTAAAACATTTAACAAATATGACTTACAAAATGCCTCTTTAGCTGTTTGCTTGGAGATCCACTTTATCTTTAGATGTTGTTAGACTTGTAAAAACTGATTGGTTCTCAAGGATCAGTCCATAGTTTATGTATCCTATTAATAACTAGGGCCCAGATCATACAATGTGATCAGCATTGTTCAGTGCGGCCATTTTACATGTCTAATGAAAATGCTTATTACAATCCAGAGCTTTCTCTTAACTAACAGAGCACTTGTTAATCATATCCCTATTGAGATGCAGATAGAACAGTTTAAAATCAATTAAATATCTGCTGAAGCAGCATGTCCATGCTCTGGATGATTTACCTACCTCAGAAGCTCTTGTTACCTGTCAGATTTGCATCATTATGTATTGCTGTGTATATTTTCCCATAATTACTCACGCAGAAAATCCCACACTGATCAATACCTCCAGCCATTTACATTGTTAACACATTTAATCATGCAAATACAAATGAATCACATAGATGTTTTGTGGATTCAGACATTCACCAGAGGTGCTGACTCATTGCTCCGATAAACATATTCTATGGTCAATATACTTAAAGGGAAAGTGGCTTGTGTTGATTTTTATTATATTTTATACAGATTTATAAACATATTTATATAGTATTTACTATTATTTCTAATGCTTCTTACAAATAAATATTTAACCATGCCTGGAAGGATTTACCTACTTCCTGACCAGGCCATTTTTTTGAAAAACGGCACTGCGTCGCTTTAACTGACAATAGATGTCCTATTTTTGACACAAATAGAGCTTTCTTTTGATGGTAATTGATCACCTCTGCATTTTTTCTTTTGCGCTATAAATAAAAAAAGAGCGACATTTTGAAAAAAAATAACATTTTTACTTTCTGCTATAATACATATCCAAAAAATATATACAGTATATATATATAAAAAAACAAATGTATTTATCAGTTTAGGCCAACATGTATTTTGCTACATATTTTTGGTTAAACAAATCGCAATAAGCGTATATTGATTGGTTTGCACAAAAGTTATAGCGTTTACAAACTATGGGAAACATTTAGGGAATTTTTTTATTTTTTATTATTTTTACTGGTAAGGGTGTTGATCTGCGATTTTTAGTGGGACTGCAACATTGCGGTGGACACATCTGACCCTAAGTGACACTTTTTGGGGATTAGTGACACCAATACAGTGATCAGTGCTATAAAAATTCACTGATTGCTGTATAACTGGCACTGACAGGGAAGGGGTGGCTAGGGGGCGATCAAGGGGTTAACTTTGTTCCCTTGGAGGTGTTTCTAACTGTATGGAGGATGGGCTGCCTGGGAGAAGAGAGAGATGGCTGTTCCTGATCACTAGGAACAGCAGATCTCTCTCTCCTCCCCTGTCAGAACAGGAATCTGAATACACTGATCGATCACTATTCTGGCTCTCTTTCCTGTGATCGCGGGTGGCTGGTGGACATTTGTGGGTCACCAATCGATGTACCAGTAAGTGGGCAGGTCATGAAATTTTGTACCAGTACGTCAATTGTGCAACCGAGCCAACTTGCCGCAGTGTAACTGCGACGGCTGGTAAAAGAGTCAGTGCATACATATTGGATATTTTAGATTTCTTACCAGAACAAGAGTGAGGGCAAATTTTCCAATGGTGAGATCTCTCTCACTTCCTGTTGTGTATCCAGGACATTAATTAAATGTAGATTTCCCCAATGTGACACAGACAGCAAAAAAAAAAAAGAAAACACTAAAGCCCTGTACACACGATCGGTCCATCCGATGAGAGCGGTCCGACGGACCGTTTTCATCGGTTCACCGATGAAGCTGACTGATGGACTGATGTGCCTGCACCACATCGGTTCATGAACCGATCGTGTCAGAACACGGTGACGTGATGAAAAAAATGAAGTTGAATGCTTCCAAGCATGCGTCGACTTGATTCTGAGCATGCGTGGATTTTTAAACAACGCTCGTGCGTACTAACGATCGGTTTTGACCTATCAGTTAGCCATCCATCGGTTCAATTTTAAAGCAAGCCCTCTGTTTTTGGACCGAAGGATAACGAACCGATGGGGCCTACACACGATCAGTTTGGACCGATTGAAACAAACTTCAGTCCGTTTTCATCGGTTTGAACTGATCGTGTGTAGGCGGCTTTACAGGAATTTCTATCCAAAACAACAGACAAAAAAGTTTTGGCTATATGTACATTTTAATCCACGTGATTTGGACTCAATTGGATTGAACCCTTTAATTTCTGGGTTTGCACACCTACCGTGGTCTTTACTCAGTGAGTGCATCTCTACTTGTTGCTCTAGTTTTTTATTTAATTAAATGTATAAAGCATGCAACAGGAGAGTCTGGAACAAGCAAAGTTAAAGGAGAAATACAGTCAAAGCTCATTTGGCTGTACTTCTTCTTTGGATCACTTCTGTGACCCGTTTTCAGCAGACAGCAGGCTGAAGCTTGCTGTTGGTTGATGACATAGAGCCAGTCCAGGCTCATGCAAGATTACGGCAATGAAGTCGGGATCCAGCCACATGCCTGGACCGTCACCTGGCTCAGCCTTTCAGTGAACCACTGAAAGCCTGGGCCAGCCACTCTCGCCCCCTACTCAACCCTGCAAACTAGTGAGTGCTGGTGGGGAGGCAGAGCAGAGAACCAGTGGCATCAGGGAGCTGTGAGAACTAAGCGATCAACAGGGTTTGAACGTTTGTTTTTCAGTGGACAGATGCGGCATCGGTAAGTATGATTCTTGAAAAAATATATCTTTTAAGTGGCAAAAATCTCAAGTGGGAAGCTGGGAATTATGGCCAGTAAGATTCTGCTACTGAAATATCAAAATGTAAGAAGGCAGGGCTGACCCAGCCCACCAGACTCCTTTTATATTGTATCTAAAACTATTTTGGGTGGACTGACCTTTTAATGCTGGATATTTCCATAACACTTTCTAAAGCCCAGAATTATGTCTGCATTTGTTAACTGCTTCTGTTTTTATTGAAAATCAATAAGGCTTCTATGGGAAGACAAAGGGAGACTTATTGAGCTGCCCCCTGTGTTTTAAATAGAGCTAAACAGCTGGAGATCAAATTACACCAGTCTGTTCAGGATTTTCACAGCAAAAAAAGAAAAACACTGCAGAAAACCTCATAGAAGAATCTACCCAGACCAGGCCACATTCTGCCATGTTTCACCTATAAAGGATTTAATTACAGAGATGAACTGGTGGTGTAAAAAAGATAAATGTAGATGTCATTAAGAAAGTGAGAGTTTGGAAATGTTCTGTACATTGTAGGTATCCCCTTTATGTATGAAAATAACCTTAAATTCTACAAAACCAATTTGAGAAAATAAGAAGTGTGCCCAAACCTATGGTGCCCTGATTTTGAACTGGTTAAAGTGGGGTGATGGGGGGAGAGGTAGGCTTTGAAATGGAGGGGGGGGGGTTAGAGAGAAAGGTGGGATAGTTGATATAGGGGGAAGGGCATGGGAGTATGAAAGAGGGAGTAGGGAGGTTGTCATGGGAACATGGGAAAGCTATGAGCCACTGCCGGGGTGGAGGGTTTTGGAAAAGCAGTAGACATGTGCAGACTGAAATATTTTGTTTCGGAATTTTGTTTTTGTCCGAAAAATACATTCATTTAGTTACTCCCGAAATTTGTTTTTATTTATTTTGTTTCGTTAAAAAATGCATTTGTCCAAAAATCCGAATTAATTAAGGTTGAATCTGTCATTGAAGGCTTATGGTGTCCGTCGAATGTTCTAAGAAGATTCGACGGAGCAGCTAAACTGTACGACGCCACAATCGTACATTTTTGGTCAAATGTTTCGCCTACAAGCTATAGAAGAATTCTAATGTTGTATGACACTAGTAATAATTATATTTATAGGGGGCGTGGCCTGACGCATCAGGGAGCAGGACGTGTTTCTCCTCAGCTCCATCCAAAGCCCTGAATTGTGGGCTTCCCCGCTTCGATCCGCGGTGTGTGTGACCCCCGGGGGACCCTCTGCACCTCCCGAGCTGGCCCCACTTCGATCTGGTTGCACGAGGTCTAATCGGAGCGGCGTGCCTCCGCACGGCGGCGGCAATCAGGAAAGTCCGCGGCTCCGGCCTACTCGTGGAGCACCTCCCGATCCGGCTCCTCGACGACTCGCCTGATCGAGGCCTGAACAGAGTGGCGCTCCTCCGCACGGCAGTGTCTGGTAAGCAAGTCCGTGGCTTCGGCCTACTCATGGAACGGCGGCCATCTTGGTACTCCTAACCCAGGCTCTAGGCGTCCTTAGAATCCGGGCCTCCTGGACTCACAGCTGCCTTCTCCCACAATCATTACAGATGGCTTGCCTGCATACTACTCCTCATACACGCTAAAGAGACATATTTGAGCGGACATCTGCCAGTGAATGACCCCACATAAGTGGTGGCCATCTTGCCATGCTCAGACGGGTTTTCCTGTTTTCCCAGCCTGACCCCTACTCGATGTGAGCCCCTCTTGGTCACCGCAAAAGCCTAGCCTGCCAACGAACTGCCCCCCCCCAATAACTTCAGTATCTGGGGAAATAAGATCACTATGACAGCGTGAACCTGCACTGTCTGAGCTCCACGCCTTATGCCTACAAGGAAGAGCTTCTCTCCCAACCTTGCCTGAGATGTCCACGTCCAGAAAGGGCTCTAAACACGGAGACCTCCGCGGAACACATCCTGCTGACATCCAGCACTACTTCACTCCAGAAACACCGAGAACTAGGTCTGCCTCCCGGGACAAGATGGCACCAGAACCCGCTAAGAAGGACAACGCGGCATCTTCTACAAATGCTCCACAGGTAGTCACTGTGCCTCCGCATCCCCCTCATACCACCAAAGGACCCTCTGGTCCGAGTTCTAGCCTCTCTGGCATACCTTTGTTGTTGAGGGAAGATTTAACTACCAGTCCTGATCAGCCTAGTATGTCTCTTGGTTCCACAGATCAGGGCGCTCCATCTGCCCCATCCTCTCATGCTGTATTGTCCCCTGCAGAGATGTCGGCTATCCTACTATCCCTACCTACGCGACAAGACATGGAAACTATTGCGACCAGGATGGTATCGTCCCTGCGTCAAGACATAACTAATATATCGCAGAATGTGCAGAAGCTTGAAAACTCTGTTGAAATTCTATCCACGGACAGAGACGCAATATTGTTCAGGCTAGATACTCTGGAAGGTATGCACAAACAACATCAGGCCGCTATGACCCATTTGCGACTGAAACATGACGATTTGGAAAATCGCCATAGGCGAAATAATATAAAACTACGTGGCATCCCAGAGTCCATTAGAGCGGCAGACTTACAAGTCACTGCTAGTGGCATATTTAATGACATCCTGGGCAGGCCTACCTCTGCACCCATTGAACTGGATAGGATACACAGAGTGAACACCCCTGGTGGGGGGGAACACACCCAACCCAGAGATGTGCTCTGCAGAGTGCATTTTTTTCTCATGAAAGAGGAAATAATGCGACGTGCCTGGAACAGGGGCCCATATCACTAAGATGGGGCTACGATCCACCTCCTTCCTGATCTGTCCTGCAGAACTTTGTACACGAGACGTCAAATGAAACCTTTATTGGATAAAATTAGGGATTGCGGTGGCACCTATGTATGGAACTACCCTTTTGGCCTTACTGTCCGCCTACGCAACGACAGCATCTTTGTGAATGACCACAGACAACTCCCGGATGTTTTCCGATTTCTGGACACCGATCCCATTGACATACCTGACTGGTTAGCAATGGATGCTGTTCCCGACGATACCTCGATCCCGCAACGCAGACGTGCGGGGCCTTCCAACAGGAACACTCCAAGGTCACCACCTCCTGGCCCACATTCTAGGGAGATGTGACCTGTCTAATATGCTGTGACAAACTGACTCATGTGATTCGCCCTTATTGCCTTCTCTACCTGCATTTGGAAACCACCTCGATAAAAGAACATACCGCCTTGCTGCTCTGTTCTTCAAAGGGTGGAGACACTGCCTTTACCATAGAATCTACGATGCATTGCCCAACACGGTACGACAGACTGTACGACGGATTACAGCTTCAGTGGGATATATACGGGCTCTACCATAGTTAAAGAACAGACAGGCTTAGTCACAACCTCACTGCTTGGCCTCATAGGGAACCCTCAACGTCCCATACTGTCATACATCGTTCAGAGATAGGGGTTACGTTTCCACTCAGTATTGGTTACGAGGTTGAAAGCAGCGGCCTTAGCCCTGGACTGCTTCACCACCTATACGTTCCATAAACTGTGATGGCCATTATTACATCCTTGGACGGGGCTTTATTACATGTTCTGAATATTGCCAATAACAGGTGTTGTTCCTTCCTTTACGGTGTAACTGTTTATTTAATTGTTTTTTTGTTCGTTTTTTGCAAATGACTGCTACGCAGTTTTAGCGTAACGCATATGTGTCTCCTGTTACTCCCTCATATACACCTAGAATCAATGAGATGTGTTATAGTAGGCATTGTTCGCTTAGTAATGTTTTCTGTCTGGCTTGGACTCTGAGAGGACCCCTGGTTGGGACCACAAGAGTATTTCAACTTCCCCCCAGCTGGGGGGGAGGATTCTTTCTGTATTACTAAACTACTGTTTCCTGAGCCGATTGATGGGTAATCCCCCTCATGGAACATATTATCTATACTGCTCTTGAGCGTATCACTCCATGTTTTTTTTTTTTTTTCGTTTTGTATTGAGGTTTTTATCCAGCCAGGATTCTCCTCTTGTGGGTCCAATCAGACAGAGGTTATAGAAAAGAGGTGCTTATCTACTGTTCTTATTTCCTTAACTGTGAAAGGGTTCTGAAATGACTTAGCTAAGTTGTTCCTGGCGAGTTCTCTTCCTTTATCATTATGTTCTAATAACCTGTTTTAAGGCATTGTGGGGTGGAGCTCAGGCAAATTAATGCTTGTGTACTTTTCCTCCCCACATAGAATTTAGTGTTTCTGCCTGTCCAGATTTCTCGGGACAGATTGAATCCTAACGGCCTACGTGGCCACCCCTGATTGGGGTATTTGATTGGTGCTAGACTCTGTATTAGCATCTGAGTGGTTCTGTTTTGGTTGTCTTCTATCCCCCACCCTCCTCCTCCCTTCTACCCCTCTTCCTGATTCTTTCTTTTTTTTTTTCTTTCCCTATTTCATCTCGCTGCCATGGGGGACCCTCGGAATGCTACTGCCCTTCACCTGTGTTCGTTCAATGCCCGTGGCTTGAATGAACCGACTAAACGATCACAGATACTGTATGACTTTCACAAATCCAAAATTGACGTAATTTTCTTCCAAGAAACCCATTTCCGTACAAATCACATTCCAAAATTGCGAAATAAATATTACCCAACTTGGGTACATAGCACGTACTCCCAATCTAAATCTAGAGGGGTGGCGATTGCCCTCCACAAATCAGTAAATTATACTCTGTTAGACTCCTGTTCAGACCCTGACGGTAGATACCTTTTCTTGAAAATATCTCTCAGCGGTAAAACGTACACCCTAGCTAACATGTATATCGCAAACCACGACCAGATAACTAGTACTATTCAATACCTCCTCAAGCTCATGGACTTTGCCGAGGGGGTGATCCTCGCTGCCGGAGATTTTAACAGTGTTTTGAACCCGACATTGGATACCTCATCGGGTAGAAGCTCTATCTCCTATAACCGAATCAATAAATTGAAGAGATTCCTACTCCAACACAACTTGTTGGATGTCTGGCGCATCCTCCACCCTACAGATAGGGATTATTCCTTCTTCTCTGCAGCTCATAACTCCTATTCCCGCATTGATTTTTTTCTTGTCAGCCAATATGCATTGACATACCATCCCCAAGCTAGGATCGGGAATATACTATGGTCTGATCACGCGCCGGTGTTCTTGTCCCTCTCCCTACCTGATTTGCTTGGTCATGACTGGACTTGGAGACTTAATGACTCACTATTGCAGGATGACGTCTGTTCTGCTGATATCCAGACCGCCATATCAAACTTTATATCTGACCATAGTAATGACGATACTTCCGCTCCCATTCAATGGGAGGCACTGAAATGCGTCTTACGTGGGGTCTTTATTAAACATGGCTCTAGACTTAAACGTCTACGTCTAGCTCAGATTCAAGATCTGTCTCTCCAGATTGCTAACCTGGAACGTTCCCATAAAATTACTCAATCTCCGACCACCCAACTTGCCTTATCCGCCGCAAGGCTCAAATTGTTGAACTTGTTTGAACAGAAGGCCCTTTCCATGAGGGACAGATCACGTAAATTATTTTATGTCGAAGCTAATAAACCGGGTAGACTGTTAGCTAGAGCCCTCCATGCTAGAAATAGCATTGCTTCCATTCCTAAACTCAAGGGACCTGACGGCCAACTCACCCATCATCCTAAGGAAATTAACGCATTGTTTCGTTCATTCTACGACTTGCTATACAACCTCCCCTCACACCCTCCACACATGTCGTCTGGAGACTTTCAAGCTAAAATAGACAATTACATTGCTGCCACTGCACTTCCGACTATTCCCACAGATCTAACGCACGATCTTGAACAACCATTTGTTGAGGAAGAACTTGCGCTGGCAATATCATCCCTGAAACCTAACAAAAGTCCAGGTCCGGACGGATACTCAACCAGGTTCTATAAATTCTTCCAAGACTCCCTTACACCACTTCTTATGAAGGTGTATAATGACATCTCCAGGGATTCACCCTTTCCGAGACAAGCTCTGGAAGCCCATATTATAGTTCTACCGAAACCCGGGAAAGATCCAACGATGTGCGGTAGCTTTCGCCCCATTTCTCTCACCAACATTGACATCCGCTTATATTCCAAACTTCTGGCCAACCGACTGCTGCCAGCAATACCAGGCCTAATACACCTTGACCAGGTGGGGTTCACCCCAAAAAGAGAGGCCAGAGATAACATACTCAAGACTATCTCCCTGATGGAATATGCCCAAAAATGTAAAATCCCAGCTTGCTTGATCTCGGTCGACGCCGAAAAAGCGTTCGACAGGGTTCATTGGCAATTCTTAGAGAGAACGCTCCACCAAGTGGGCCTTGGACCCAACATGCTCTGCAAGATCCTGGCCCTCTATACCAATCCTACGGCAAGGATCCGGTCTAACGGCCTACTATCTGACCCGATATGGATTCGTAACGGAACCCGCCAGGGATGCCCCTTATCGCCATTGTTATACATCCTAACGATGGAGCATCTAGCCATGGCCATCCGTCTCGACTCCAATATTCAGGGTATATCCATTGGCCACCGTCAATATAAATTGTCCCTGTATGCGGATGACCTCTTACTATATGTAACTAAACCCCATACATCTATACCAGCCATTATCGAGGCATTCACAGAGTTTGGACTGACCAGCAACTTTAAGGTGAATTATGACAAAACTGAGGCCCTTAACATCTCCCTACCCAAACCTACAGTAACCCGGGTTCAATCGGCATTTGAATTTAAATGGCAACATAAAGCTGTCAAATATCTTGGTATCCAAATCCCTACCTCTCTACCCACCCTGACAGATGTAAACTACCTGCCCCTGATGAGAACATTGCGGACTTGCCTCGAATCTTACGATAAACCGAACATCTCTTGGTTTGGCCGAATGAATGCCGTCAAAATGGACATTCTTCCCAAGGTTTTATATATATTTCAGGCAATTCCTACCTCCCCTCCTCGTGGCTTCTTCCAATCGATTAACAGGGCCATTCGGGACTTTATATGGCGACATAGGAAACCCAGGATTGGCTTTAGCGTTTTAACTTTGCCTACAGGTAAAGGGGGTGTTGCCCTCCCGGACTTGCGACTGTACTTTCACGCTGCCTCTTTGATCAGGCTAATAGACTGGTATCACGGTTCCTCCACAAAACTGTGGACATCACTAGAAAATGACCGAATATCTCCCGACCTCACATCCCTTCCGTGGACACACCCGACACATAGACCCCCTGCGGACTTACTGCTTCTTGTGACTTCCACTACCTTGCGCATTTGGGACAATTATATCCACAAAGGTTTATTGTCCTCGAGACCCAGCCCCTTGACCCCATTATTCGATATAAACTCTTTCCCTCCGACTTGTGCTAAATCTAAATTTCTTATGTGGCAAAAATCAGAAGCTCCTCTGTTGAGACATACGCTTCGCGCTGGACAACCGATTCCCCTTCCAGACATGCTCTCTTCCTGCCACAACCCTTCTATTGCTTGGCTTGAACACACTCAATTAACACACTTTCTGCACAAAATACCAAACATCGACGATATGACTAGACCACAGACTGCTTTTGAGTCATTGCTCTCCCAGTCAGACAGACCAGAGCATTCGCTTTCCCTGATATATCAATTGCTGATCCAGGTCTCCTATCCAAACTCACCGTCATTCCTCTCGAAATGGGAAAGGGAGTTGAACTTATCTCCAGATGATATGGAGTGGGGCAAGACATTGGCGCTCTCTTTTAAATTATCTATTTCATCCCATGCCCAAGAACGAAACTACCGTATTTTCTCTAGGTGGTACCGCTGCCCCTCTATTCTTCATAAGTTTGATCCTACTGTCTCGGACGTATGCTGGAGGTGTTTGCAAGATACAGGGAACATGACACACATCTGGGGTACGTGCCCACGTGTCACCCCCTTTTGGGACAAGGTTCTCAACCTCTATGACAAACTAGTAGGTGACAAATACCCCAATGAACCCCGCTTAACAGTCCTGTCTATGATACCGGGATCATACAAACAAATCAAGAAGAGCTTAATCCGCCACGTGCTGACTGCTGCACGTTCAGTTATCGCCAGAGCGTGGCGTCAACCAGTGACCCCCTCTCTGGCTGATTGGGCATGTGAAATGGACAGGATTGAACATATTGAAAGAATGCTAGCGTGGGATACCAATAAGAGTGAAGACCACACTATTACGTGGACCGTGTGGTTACACTTTCGGTTCTCTGCTGATTTTGGATCTTTTATAGCGAACACGGCTCCTTCTGCTTCCCAGGCGCCCTCTCATGAGTAGCGTGATGCCCCCTCTCCCTACTTGTTCTCTCCCCCCTCCCCCTTTTTTTTTTTGCTGTTTCCCTCTTTCTCTTTCTTTTTTTCTCCTCTACCAGTACTTTTATCAGTCTAATATTCTTACCAGTAGATATGCCATGCGTTCAGGCCATTTGAGTTGAGCCTTTGTTTTCTGTTTTGATCGTGATTTACTGGTTACTTGTTTTAACATTACTGTGCTTATATCACTCATTTCTGGGTTCATTAAGGTTATTTACCTGACTATGCATATGTGATACAGGTTGTTTTGGTGTCCTCCCGATTCTACTGTGACCTTGTACACTCAATAGACAGATATTATTTCTGACCTATGTTTTGTCAATGTTTTACAATTGTTTGCAGCTCAATAAAACAGATTCAACATAATTATATTTATAAATTATTATTACTAGTCAACCAACATTACTAGTCAACCAATGTTGAGCATTTGACCGGAAATGGACAACGTACAGTTTAGCTGCTTGTCGAACTTTCGACAGACACCATAAGCCTTCAATGACTCAACAGATTTGACGCTTGTATATTTCTCGCTGCTTCGTCGAATCTTCGTCGTTCATGTCGAATGGTCTACCCCAACACTGTCTCTATAATGTTGAATCTTTTCTCTCTATGTCAAATCTTTCCTCTCTATGTAGAATAATCTTGGACTGAGAGAGTTAAGGTTAGGCACATTCGAACACAGGTTCAATAGACACAGATTGCTATTGTCAGCATCAAGTCGAATCTCCTATCTATATCGAACTGTTGTAGCATCGAAAATGAAAATACTGGATTCTGCGCGTACGTTTTCGTTTGTTAAAACCTTAACGAAAATACCCGAAATTCGAATGAAAATGCATTCGGACGAAAATGAATGCAACTGTCTAAAAAGCAGGGGGTTTAGACATAGTAAGGGTGGGCTTGAGAAGAATATATTCTTTATCCCCTCTTTCCTTTGCCCCTCTTCTTATCTTTCTCCCCTCTACCTTTTCTATGTTCCATTAAGTTGCAATCTGTTCATATAATGGTTATGTATGATTATTACATTGCAATTTTCTTTTTCAATTGTTCATTTTAAAATACTGAAATGATACCTGACATTATACTTGTATTATCATGTTCTTTTACTCATGTAACAATGCTATCTTCCTCAAAAAAATTATTCGATTGTGAAAAAAAAAGAGAAGAATATAGGGAGAGGAGGGGTGTTTAATCCAATGAATAATCAATATTATGAGGAATATCTAACTTCCAACGAGTAGTGTCAGGCTTATAGAAATGTTTCTTTGTGGTAGTGGAGGTTGGAGGTGAGATCCTCAATGCACATTGTTTTATTTAAATCTGGAGAACCAATATTCTGTGTAGAAGAAATACACAGCTCCAGGTAACAAAATCCCTCTACTCCATTACCTGGCTCTAAATGCTCTTCATGCATCAGGAAGCATAAAGTGAAACGTCTAAAATGCCGCACTCCCATAAAATCACCTTTATTGATCCATAATAGAAAATGACAATCCATACAGCAATGGGGGTACAAATACAGCACAGCTAACGCGTTTCACACCTTCCCTGGTTCTTAGACATAGCTCATTATTTTGTGGAGGGTGGTGCAGTTGGTTTCCACAGGGCCAAAATACATGTCCTTGCAGTGCTTAGGAGGTGAATAAGTAAAACGCTTTACTACTTTTTTTAAAGAAAGAAAACAAATGTGGAAAATATATGTCAATATATGTCATAGGATCAAATACCAAGTCCACATCCATAAATTTATGGCAAAAGAGTTTCACTGACTTTCAGAAGTCATGTATTAGAGGATGTTTCCAGAAGATATGAAGCATGTGCCCTTGGGGGATTTGCAACTCCAACAGAGGAGGGCTTTATGATGTAGGGGATTTGTACCACGTTGAGAATACCATATATTGAAACTTGAACTTTGTTAGATATCAAAGTGGATGTAAACCCAATTTTTTTTTATATCACAATGTAGAGTATAAGATTTCCTATCATCTGTGCCCAGTCTTGCCACACAGAGTTAATCCAGCTCTGAGCATTTCACTTTTATTGTTCAGTGGAATAAAACGGACTTACAGAGAAAAACCTTAGTCCGTTCCGCCCCCTTGCTGTGAATGACAGGTTATTTACATATCTCATGCACTAGCCTGGAGACAGGCATTATTTTTTAATTCCCACCCCCACTCCTTTTCTGAAGTCATGTGGTTACTTTTCTGGATTTTGACTGGATGTTAGTGATCATAGCAGAATTTAGTGTAAGGAATACAGAGGAAAAAATGCATGTTGACAAGGGGAGTATAGAGGAGGGCGGGAAGTATACTGACATCATGACTCCACCCACAGAGCTCCAGACAACAGACCCACCAACAGAATCTGCAGTTTTTCAGTTCTTATAACAGACAGAGGGGAGACATTTGACAGGTAAGGATACATGCAGGAGGCATGTATATCCTTTTAGATCTGCACTATGACAGTAGTTTAGAAAGGATGAGAATGGCTTTACATCCACTTTAAGGATTATTAAGCAAACACGAGTCTACGGTTAATGTGGTTTTGGGAAAAATAAATATCAAGATACTTCTTCCATTTCTTAATAAAAGAGTTGGGTGTGTCCATCCCCACATCTATTAGAACTGTATGACAAATGGATAAAGAGTGTCTGATTGACATGTATTGATGCACACTTTTTCCTGAAGAAGTTTATTTTACTGACAGAATGGCTTTTAAGATGTGTACAGAAGCATGACAAATGTCCTTCAATACACTTCATTAAAGTTGGCCTAGATCCACATATTACAGTTTCACATCATACCATCTCACCCCATACAGCAACTAAATGAGGTGAGACCATCCATTATCCAAAATATATTTCCCAAGCCCATCTTTTCATACTCATTTTAAAGTCTCTGATAAGTGCAGCACAGAATAAATACATGATACTACTGCCATGATCAAAGACCCCCAACATGAGCAAATAAAAGTTGTGCTGATGACATACAAAAATTGTTTGCTTTATTGGTTACTTCACCCAAGAGTCCTAATTTTGGTATAAGGTGGAATCTGGTGGGCCCTTACCCTATGCTGTAAAACTAGAGCCTTTAGATACATAATTATTGTACTCCAAAGCAAATTAAGGAAACTTGAAAAGCTTCCCTTCTAGCTTTTCTTTTTTAACAATTGAAAATCAGCTTTTAAACTTAACCCCACTTATTTTTGATTTGGATTGAGTAGGGAATGATTAAACCAAACGTTATTTAAAGTAGAGCTACAGTATAGGAAAAACTTTTTTTTTTTCATTTTGGCTATTGTAAGGGTTATAATCCCTGTCAGTTTATTTTTTGCTATCTGTATCCCATTGGGGAGATTTCTCCTCACTTTCTGTCCCATAGCCAAAACAGGAAGTGAGGGGAAATCCCTGCAAATTTAGGGATTCCCCTGGGGACCCCTAGGTCACCAAAACTTGGGGCCTTATTGGAAAATGTATCTTCTATTACTTTTCTGGGGACAACCCAAAATTTGGGGTCTTCTTTAACTTGATTTCAGTGATAATAGTAAACAGGACAAACAGAAAGGATGAATCTCAGTAACGGGGCTACAGACAGCAATAACAGCTGACAAGGATCTAATCCCTCTCTTCTCCTCCAAAAAAAAAAACATTGGCCCAGATTCACAGAGCAATTACGCCTGTCTAACTGGTGTTAGACAGGAGTAATTTCAAATTTCGCGCGCCGTATCACTAGTTTGAATCCTCAAACCATGATACGGCGGCTTCGGGCTTCGATCCGAGAGGCTTACGTCTTCGTAAGCCTTCGGATCTACGCTGCGATATTTTTGCGGCCGCTGGGAGGAGTTCGCGTCGTTTTCATGCGTCGGGATATGCAAATGAGTTTTTACGGCGATCCACGAAGATACGAGCGGTCTTCGCAATCGCTTTCGTCTATTTTTTTATACGTACTGTTAGACCAGCTTTTTACTGGTCTAACGGTGCGTAGCCCATGTTAAGTATGGCCGTCGTTCCCGCGTCAAATTTAAATTTTTTTTTATTTTTTTTACGTAACTCGTTCGGGAATAGGAATCTCCGTAAACGACGCTACTCAAGAAAAAATGACGTAACAACGTGATTTCGCGCAATGCACGGCGGGAAATTTGCGAACGGAGCATGCGCAGTTCGATCGCCGTGGGAACGCGCCTATTTTAAATGATTCACGCCCCCTACTCGCGCAGATGGATTGCGACGGGAGAAATACACTACGCCGCCGTCGTTTACTGGACAAAATCTACCTGGATTCCACGTAGAGCCAGGTAAAAAACGGCGGCGTAGTGTATTTCTGATACTCTACGATAGTCTAATTCCATCTGAATCTGGGCCATTGCCTTTAGTTATACTTTAATTATTTGCTGTTTGTGACCCTGTTGGAGAGCATTCATCCAACTTTCTGTCAGATAAGAGCTTCATGCATAAGCCACACTTTCATTATGATAATTTAGTTGGAAGTAGAACTTCACACAGGGAACCTTATATACTGAGGCTCATGGGGACACAATGGGTGTTATTTATGAAAGGTAAATCCACTTTGCACTATAAGTGCAAAATTCAAGTGAAAAGTGCACTTGAAATTGCACTGAAAGTGCACTTGGAAGTGCAGTCGCTGTAGATCTGAGGGGAACATGCAAGGAATATTAAAAATAGCATTTTAGCTTGCACATGATTGGATCATACAATCAGCAGAGCTTCCCCTCATTTCAGATCTACCCCTCAGATTTACAGCGACTGCACTTCCAAGTGCACTTTCAGTGCAATTTCAAGTGCACTTTGCACTTGTAGTTTGCACTTGTACTACAAAGTGGATTTGCCTTTCGTTAATAACCCCCATTGTGTCTCACATTTCTGGCTTTGCAAGCAAGTGGGCGACCAAAACTATTTCAATCTTGACATTATATTACCAAAAGTATTGGGACACCTGCCTTTACATGCACATGAACTTTAATGGCATCCCAGTCTTGGGGCCAGATTCTCAGCGGCGCTACGACGAAGTATCTCAGATACCCCGTCGTATCGTCTTTTTTTTTGCCTCGTATCTATGCGCGTGATGCTTAGCATCACTTTTGCATAGATACGCTTCAACATCCGACAAGCTTAAAACCATTACACTTGCGGATCGTAGTTGTAATGACAACTCCGGCCACTAGGTGGCCTTTACGTTGTTTTCTCATTTGCATATGCAAATGAGGCTAGTACGCCGATTACCTATCGCTTTTACGCCGCCCCGTCGTCGCGTATGTAGTTTTCGTCCACGTAAGGTTACCCCAGCTTCGATGTGGAGTAACCTTACGAAGTACCGTCGGATGCCATGTTAAGTATGGCGTCGGGTCAGCGTCGTTTTACTAACTCGTTCGCGAATAGGGAGTTGCGTAAATGACGCTCACGTCGTTTTGACGTCGGTTTCAACGACGCTTTCCGACGTGAGCTGGAGCATGCGCACTGGGCTTTTTCCCCGGCCGGCGCATGCGCAGTTTGTTCGACGCGGGGGCGCGCTTAATTTAAATTCCGACCCCCCCTATTTGAATTGCACGGGTTTACGCTGGGCGATTCACGCGACGCAGGTGAAAACTACGGAGCAAATGGTTAGAGAATACGGCACTTGCTCTAGTACGATGCGGTGGCGTAGTGTAAATGGCTTACGATACGCAAGCAAATTTCTATGAGAATCTGGCCCTTAGTCCGTAGGGTTCAATATTAAATTGACCCACCCTTTGCAGCCATAACAATTTCAACTTTTTTGGGAAGGCTGATCACAGGGTTTAAGAGAGTCTCTATGGGAATGTTTGACTTTTCTTCCAGAAGCTCATTTGTGAGTTCAGGCACTGATGTGAACGAGAAGACCTGACTCACAGTCTACGCTCTATTTCATCCCAAAAGTGTTCTATCGGGTTGAGGTCTGTGCAGACCAGTCAAGTTTCTCCACCCCAAACTCGCTCATGTCTGTCTATATAGACCTTTTTTGTGGACCTTCTTATAGCTGCAAAGGGTGGGCCAACTCAATATTGAACCCTACGGACTAAAACTGGGATGCCATTAAAGTTCATGTGCGTGTAAAAGCAGGTGTCCCAATACTTTTGGTAATATAGGTACAACCTTTTTCTTTACATAAATTTGTATCATAAAGACAATAGGCTCAAAATAACTTATCCCCTGAAATTCTGACACCAGGAACTCATACATCACATATCCAAATAAAGGGTAACCATTAAGGTAAACAGGCAAATTGAGATATTTTCTACCCCTGCTCCATTCCTTCTGAACGATCCAGTAAAAATCACCTGACATTAAGCAATCACAACATTTTTTCTCCCTCCAGATTTTAAAGCACAATAAAGAAGTTAGTGTCACAACAGATTGTATCACGAGAAGCAGCATCAATTCTGATTGTCGTACAGATTGAAGGAATGCTACCTTATACAGTCTTAACCTTTCTCTCTTCCATTTGTCATTGCTTTATGGATGGTAATCCTTGTCTAATGCTGCCTGTCATGAAACCTATGTATCATATTTTATTAGATTTGTATTGCAATGTGATTTATAAAATTACCAATGAGAACATTACATATGTAATAGATGGGAGATGAATGCCTGTACAAATGCTCTGTTCATTTGTCACCCATCAAATGAAAGCAGATCATTTCGGCATCATTTGGGTATATTTCATGCAGCTTATTTTTAGACTTTATACCACATACTGTAGTAGAGAGATCTTTATAGCTGTCATAATAAATGTGAGTATAAATTCACAAATTTCCCACAGCAGAAATTCTTTATTCCTAAATTTGTTTTGTAAAAAATAAATCATTTTGTTGACAAAACAAAAACAAAATCTAAATATTAAAATTATTTTTTACTAAAAAAGCAAAAATGTCGGCTTTCACCATGACAGGCAGTCTCAAAATAAATGATTTTAATTGTTTTGTAGAGAATACGTTAGTTTGAGTGTTAGTTCACCTAGCAAAGGACTCCTCGTTATTATTGAGAAAGTGGGTCATACAATTACTTCTTATGCCCTGTACACACGATCAGTTCATCCTATGAAAATGGTCTGATGGATTTTTTCATCAGATATCCGATGAAGGTGACTTTTATATCAGTCTTGCCTACACACCATAAGTTCAAAAAAACGATCGTGTCAGAACGCGGTGACGAAAAAACACAACGACGTGCTGAGAAAAATGAAGTTCAATGCTTCCGAGCATGCGTTGACTTGCATCTGAGCATGCGTGGATTTTTAACCGATGGACGTGCCCACAGACGATCGTCTTTTTTCTATCGTTTTTTTAACCATCAGATAATTTAAAAACAAGTTCCTAGTTTTTCACCGATGGATAAAAAACCGATGGGGCCCACACACCATCGGTTTGTCTGATGAAAACAGTCCATCAGACCGTTTTCATTAGACAAACTGATCCTGTGTACGCAGCATTAGTGCTTAGTTTCAGACACATTTAAATGTTATATGCACAGTAATACACATTACACTTGTTACGTGCACCATACCATTCTAGGTACTACTAGTAGTCAGTTCTTTGCTATTTGAAAATATATAGAGATGGGGTCATCACAAATCCCCTCCCCATTACAGATCCCCCCATCACAGAACCCCCCCTTATCACAGAACCCCCTCATCACAGAACCCCCCATCACAGACTCCTCTCCATCACAGATCCCCCATCACAGATTCCCCCCATCAAAAAGCCCCCATATCAGTTCATCCGTCACAAAGCCCCTCATAAAAGATCCCCCATCACAGACCCCCCATCACAAATCTCCCCATCACAAAGCCCCCCAACACAAACTCCTCTCCTTCACAAAGCCCCCCTGTAACAGACACCCCCATCACAGAGCCCCCCATAACAGATTGCCCTATAACAGACTCCCCCATCACAGATCCCCCTATAAGATTCCCCCATAACAGACTCCCCCATCACAGACTCCCCCATCACAGTCTCCCCCCATCACAGACTCACTCCAATCACAGATCCCTCATAACAGACTCACCCAAAACAGATCCCTCATCACAGACTCCTCCCATCACAGATCCCCCATAACAGACTCCCCTCATCACAGATCCCCCATCACAGACTCACCCATAAGAGATCCCCCCATCACAGACTCTTCCTATAACAGACTCCCCCATCACAGATGCCTCCAATAATAGATCCCCCCATAACAGACTCCCCCATCACAGACTCTCCCATCCCACACTCCCCTATAACAGATTCCCCAATCACAGATCCCCCATCGATATTACACTGCTGCCCCTTTTATAATAACACAGCATCCCCCCTCCCCGTTGCTACCTTAATCACATAAGATGTGAAGCATGGCAGGTCAGGACAAAGGCCAGTATTTTGCAAGTGAAAGGCAAGTGATTGATTGCTGGGACCGTCCCGCTGCCTAGTAACCAATCACCTGCTTCTTAACTCAAAAGGTCCCACCCTTTTTCCAGATCCGTCATGTTTCTAATTTTGTATGATAACGGTAGCAGAGGGGGTGGGGGATTGCTTCAATGTTATAGGGGAAGTCTGGCGGGCGGGCCGGATGCGGCCCGTGGGCCGTAGTTTGAGGACCCCTGTTATAGAGGAATATTTTACAGGTGTAGAGTTTCATTAGCAGTTTTACTGCATACAAATATTTTTCATTATATTGCATTAACTTGAAAAAGTTTTCATACCCCTTGACATTTTCCAACTTTTTCACGTTACAACCAAAAACATAAAATGTATTTTATTGGGATTTCATGTGATAGACCAACACAAAGTGACACATAATTGTGAAGTGGAAGGAAAATTATAAATGGTTTTCATTTTTTTTTTTTACAAATAAATATGTGAAAAGTGTGGGGGGGATTTGTATTCAGCTCCCCCTGAGTCAATACTTTGTAGAACCCACCTTTTTCTGCAATCACAACTGCAAGTCTTTTTAGGTATGTCTCTTCCAGCTTTGCACTTTAGGCCATTCTAACACATGAATATGTTTTGATATAAACCTTTCTATTGTAGCTCTGGCTGTATGTTTAAGGTTAATGTCCTGCTGGAAGGCGGACCTCCGCCCCAGTCTCAAGTTTTTTGTGGACTCTAACAGGTTTTCTTCTAAGATTGCCCTGTATTTAGCTCTGTCCATTTTCCCATCAACTCTGACCAGCTTCCATGTCGAAGAAAAGCATCCCCACAACATGATGCTGCCACCTCCATGTTTTATGGTGGGGATGGTGTGTTCAGGGTGATTTTAGTTTTCCTTTGCTTTTAGGCCAAAAAGTAACATTTTGGTCTCATCTGACCAGAGCACCTTCTTCCACATTTGCTGTGTCCCCCACATGGTTTCTCACAGACTGCAAATGGGACTTCTTATGGCTTTCTTTCAGCAATGGCCTTTTTTCTTGCCACTCTTCCATAAAGGCCAGATTTGTGGAGTGCATGACTAATAGTTGTCCTGTGGACAAATTCCCCCACTTGAGCTATGGATCTCTGCAGCTCCTCCAGAGTTACCATGGGCCTCTTGACTGCTTCTCTGATTAACCACTTGGCGTCCGCGCTATAGCCGAATGACTGCTACAGCGTAGACCTGAATTCCCGGAAAGCCGTCAATAGACGTCCTCCCCTTTTCTCACTCCCTGCACGACCCCTGCAGGGAGCACGCTGCGCGTGCTGTGATCACCAAGTCACTGAGACTCGGGTGATCACAGTTTCGATCCCAACCCCTTACCTTTTGATCAGTTGTCAGCCAATGACAGCTGATCACATGATGTAAACAAAAGCTTGGTAAACGTTTGACAGCATGAGGAGAAAAAAAAGTCTATCACCGGCTTATGTGTAAGGGACATCGGTCCTGAAGAGAAAAGAGGCACACCTGCCTCATTTGTGCCCACAATTACCGCCTGCCAGTTCCACCTGTCAGTGCCCACCAGTGTCACCTATCAATGCCCACAAGTGCCACCTATCAATGCCCACCAGTGGTGCCAATCAGTGCCTCATCAGTGCCACCTAGCAGTGCTGCCTATCAGTGTAACCTACCAGTGCTGATCAGTGCCCATCATTGCCACCCATCAGTGCCCATCACTGCCACCTATCAGTGCCCATCACTGCCACCTATTAGTACCAGATATCAGTGCCACCTATTAGTGCTAGTTCTCAGTGCCCACCAGTGCCACCTATCAATGCCCTTCAGTGGCACCCGTCAGTGCTACCTCTCTGTGTCACCCCTCAGTGCCCACCAGTGCCACCTATCAGTGACCACCAGTGCCACCTATCAGTGACCACCCTTTGCCACCTTATTGGTGCCCATCAATTCAGCCCATTGGTGCTTATCAGTGAAGTCCGTTGGTGCCCATCAGTGCAGCCCATTGGTGCCCATCAGGGCAGCCTCATCAGCATACATCAATGAAGGAGAAAAATTACCTGTTTGCAAAATGTTATAACAAAATATAAAAAAATATATATATTATTTAAAATCGTTTATTTTTTTATTTATTTTTTAACAAAAAATTAAAACCGCAGAGGTGATCAAATACCACCAAAAGAAAGCTCTATTTGTGAGAAAAATATATACAAATTTCAATTGGGTACAGTGTTGTATGACCACACAGTTGTCATTCAAAGTGCATCAGTGCTGAAAGCTGAAAATTGGTCTGGGCAGGAGGGGGGTTTAAGTGTCCAGTAAGCAAGTTGTTAATGCTCTTATTGCCCAGTGTGTCAGTTTAAGTGGACGGCCATGCCTTGATAGGTTTTCAGTTGTGCCATATTCCATTTTCAGATGATGGATTGAACAGTGCTCTGTAAAAGTGTTCAAAGCTTAGGATATTTTTTATAATATTACCTTGCTTTAAACTTCTCCATAGCTTTAACAGTTTGCATTTTCTCTCTGTGCCTGGGTGGGTTTCCTCCAGGTACTCCAGTTTCCTCCCACACTCCAAAGACAGGCTGGTAGATAATTGGTTCCTGTATGAATTGGCCTTAGTATGTATGAAGTGAATTAGGGACCTTAGATTGTAAGCTCCTGGAGGGCAGGGACTGATGTAAATGTATAATTTATATGTAAAGTGCTGCATAGACTGATGGCAGTTTTTAAAAACCTAATAAATAATAAAAAAAATATTCTAGTTCCTTAGCCTTGACTCAAACTCTGAGGCCCCGTACACACGGCCGAGGTTCTCGCCAGAAACCAGCGAGAACCTCGCTGGGAGCTGCATTCCAGCGAGAACCTCGGCCGTGTGTACGCTCTCTGCTCGTCCCGCCCGTCGGGAAACCCGTCGAGCAAATAGAGAACAGGTTCTCTATTTACTCGACGGCCCGTCGGGATGAATGGCTGGTTGCCATTCCCGACGGGCGGGTCGGTAGATTCTGGCGGCCGGCAGAGAACCTCGACGGGTGGAACGATGTGTTCTGCCCGTCGAGGTTCTCTGCCGTGTGTACGGGGCTTCAATGTATATTAGCAGTTATAGTTAGGCCTCATACACACAACCGTTTTCCTCGACAGAATCCATCAAAAAACTTGGTGGCAGGGCTTTTTTGCCAAGGAAAATGGTCGTGTGTATGCTTTTCATCGAGAAAACTGACGTGGAACTCGACGAGAAAAAAAGAGAACGAGTTCTCTTTTTCCTCATCGGGAGTCTCAATTTCCTCATCGTGTTCCTTGTCGGGCTGGTTTTCGACGAGAAACACTTTCTTGTGTATGCTTAGAAACCCGCGCATGCTCAGAATAAAGTATGAGATTGGAGCGCACCTTCGGTAAAAGTAGCGTTTGTAATGGAGATAGCAAAAGCAGCCCCAAGGGTTGTGCCAGTGGAATCGAACTCCCCCTGCCGTCTATGTGTTGTACGTCACCGCGTTTGAGAACGAGGAGATTTGGTCTTGACTGTGTATATGCAAAGAAAGCTTGTTAAGTTTCTCGACAAGCCTAACAAGAAACTCGTCGAGGAAAACGATGTGTCTTTTCCAACGAGTTCCTCAGTCGTGTGTACGAGGCCTAAGACTGAGAAATGCTCTGGAGCTCTCCAACCATGTAACCTGCAGATAACATTTATTTATCTGTTGGTGTCCATCTCATTCAGTATTTACCACCTTTTAAAGCCTTCACAGAGGGTTTGTAATGTAAGTCAATCAGCCTTTGTAGTTTGCTGTCAGCCAAAATGTGCATGTAACATTATCGTCAATAGTGATGAGCGGAATACGCCATATTCGATTTCGCGATATTTCACGAATATATAGAAGAATATTCGCGAAATATTCGTTAATATAGAATATTCGTGATATTTTATAAAAAAAAAAATTTTGCGAAATTTCGCTAATGCGAATGCGAAATTTCGCTAGTGCAAATGCGAAATTTCGCTAATGCGAATGCGGAATTGATTGCGAAATTCTCGTCAACACGCGAAAACGGAGATCATTTCCTGGATTACTAAACTAATATGCACTAAACACTAACTCTACTTACACAAACTTATATGACTAAACTAAAGCTATTTATTTATTTTTTTTATACACAAAACACAGAAGGGCAGAGAAAGTATTCGCGAATATTCGCATTACGAATATTCGCATTGCGAATATTCGACAACATAAAACGATCGCCTCAGCTACTCGGCCCAGGGTCTCTAATCATACCAGCAATGCTTTTAGGCCTCGTACACACGATGAGATATGTCCGCTCAAACTTGTCCGACGGACAGTTTAGAGCGGACATGTCTCATCGGATTTCGGTCCGATGGCGTGTACACACCATCGGATCAAAATCCCCGCCGGCAGACAGCGTGGTGACGCGGCGGTGACGTTGAAGCCGCCACGTCACCGCTACGTCACGCACCAGGAAGTAAACACTTCCGCGCGCATGCGTCGGATCCATTCACAGGATACGACGCATGTGCGGGAGGATATGTCCGCTGGTTTCCCGTACTAACCAGCGGACATATCCGACGGACAGGTTTGTAGCGGACAAATTTCAAAGCATGCTTTGAAATTTGTCCGATGGACAAACCTGTCCGCTAGCCCGTACACACGATTGGATTTGTCTGCTGAAACGGTCCATCGGACCATTTTCAGCGGACAAATTCGATCGTGTGTACACGGCCTTAGACGTCGACGGAGATCACTAGGATGTGATCTGTTTTAAAATTAATTTGAAAAAATACGAATATTCGCAATATCGAATATTCACCGCGATATTCGATTTATTCGCGAATACTCTAATATGCAATATTCGTTACGAATATTCGCAATGCGAATATTTGTGAGCAACACTAATCGTCAACACAAAGTAAAGCTAAATACAGGAAGTGAAAGTGTCAGTAGGCAATTCTGTTCTGTACACCTTGAACTTCATATGAAGGTCAGGAGGCATTTGGTAGGGGGTAGAAATGCACATTAAGTGCCCCTTTTCACTGCCTGATGAGCAGGATGGAAAGCTCTGCAATCAAGAATTTTTTGTGATATGTTGTTGAAAGCTAAAAGTTTACTTTAGAATACAGTATGTGTTCTCCACCCAATTTTTCTTCTCTATAATATAAACCAGTCATGCCTTGTACACATGTACGGGTTTCCCTAAAGACTCTTTACCACCACGAAACTCGAGGGGAAAACCGAGAACCTACTTGGTAACTTTTTCCCCCTACACACGATCGGGTTTCCCGACAGGAAAACTGCCAATGAGAGCTTTTTGTCAGGAATCCCGGCAATGTGTATGCTCCATCGCAGTTTCACATAGGAAAACTGCCGGGAATCCTGGCAGGAAATGAGAGCAGGTTTTCTTTTTTTCCCCCGGCAGTTTTCCTGTTGGGAAAACTGCGATGGAGCATACACACGTCCGGTTTTCCCAGCCAAAAGCTCTCATGGCAGTTTTCACCAACGGGAAACCCATACGTGTGTACGAGGCTTTAGCCTTGGGCTGCATGTTCTGGTGATGAAAGTCTAAAAGGCATGAGATGTTGTCTTGTGTGCTCAGTTCCTGTGTCTCCTGGAGATCATCCTTTCTAGTTTTCCTTAAGAATTGATTGTGCCAAAATGATTGACAAAATTGATGTTTCATATTGATCTTTATTCTTCACAGTGCCATGGCCTTGATGAATAGTCAAAGGTAAAAAAAAGGCTTGTGAATAAATGAGATATCTTGATGTGATGTGTGTGTATTTTTAGATCATTCAGTAAACTATACTGGCATTTGGCTGAGAGTATATATTTGTGGGGGGTGAACACGTATAGCGTGTGTAGTTTGTGCAATTTCTATATTGTTGTGGGTCTGCATAGGTTCCTCTGTTTATTCTGTTGCTGGACATTGAATTTACTGCCATTATTTTAAATAAATAAAACTGATATGTAATTACAGTATATCATGTGGCTCCACAAAATCATTAAAAGTACTCTGGCCTCTATCCTAATGGCGGGCTGCTACTGAGACATAGGGCCAGATTCAGGTAGTTTGCCGCATCTTTCCGGGGGCGTAGCGTATCTCATTTACACTACGCCGATGTAACTTAGAGCGGCAGGTCCCGTATTCACAAAGAACTTGCGCCCTAAGTTACGGCGGCGTAGTGTAAATGGGCCGGCGTAACCGCACGTAATTCAAAGTAGGCTGGTAGTGGGCGTGTTGTATGTAATGAATGGTGACCCCACGTAAATGACGTGCCGAATGAACTGCGCATGCGCCGGCCATGGACGTATCCCAGTGCGCATGCTCAAAATCACGTCGCAAATAGTCAATGCTTTTCGTGAACGTAACCTACGCCCATCCCCATTCTGAATTGGCTTACGCAAACGACGTAAACAATGTGAAATTCGACGGCTGTTCCGACGTCCATACTTAACATTGCCTGCGCCTCATATAGCAGGGGTAACTTTACGCCGGTCCGACGCCCTACATAAACGCCGCAAATAGATACGCCGGGCGTGAATCGGCGTATCTACATAATTTGCATATTCGACGCGTAAATCTACGGAAGTGCCACCTAGCGGCCAGCGTAAATATGCAACTAAGATACGACGGCGTAAGAGACTTACGCCGCTCGTATCTTAGCAAAATTCCGGCGTATCTTGCTTTCTGAATACAGAAAAAAGATACGCCGACGCATCCTAGAACTTACGCGGCGTATCAACAGATACGCCATTGTAAGTTCTATCTAAATCCGCCCCATACTAGACACTGCCATTCTAAGTATGTACATATTCATTTTAATCCAAAGCTATGTGTTATTGATGCCCTGATATAGCAATATGCTGCCATTATAATTTCACTAGTTGTCTGCCTTTAAATACAACATTTGAATGGGAAAAAAATTATCATTCTCCAACCTGCATCTCTAGGAAACACCAGTTAAAGTCACACCTAACATTCCTATTACATAACCTCCTAGCACTTGAAATTTTAAAGTAATCTGCATTCCGAAAGAGGATACTAGTAAAACAGGAGTGTTTATTAGCAATAATGTACTGTATGTAATACATTAAATGCTTATAAGTACAGTGGAACCTCGGATTGCGAGTAACGCGGTTAACGAGCGTTTCGCAATACTCGGTATTGCGAGTGTTATCTCACAAAACGAGCAGGATTATTTGAGCGAATTTGAAAGTGCGCTGACCTGGACACTTGGGTTTTGGCTGGACTAGTTTGGGCTATTTAGTTCAAAGTCTCTCCTGATCCTCTGTAGTGGGGGGTCATGGAGATCTGGTAAGCAGGCATTTTTCTCAGTTTGGTGGTAGATCTCACAAGGCTGCTTTCATAGCAAGAGATTGCGCTAATAATAAAACTTATGATGATATATGATATCAATTAAGTAATGTGCAGTGATAGAACAAAGTAATTAAAGTTTATAGGTGAGAATCACATGAGTAATAAATCCACCAACATAGGAGATAAAGTTCATATGGAAAATTCCCCATATGTGCCAACAAATTCACACAAGAAAAGTGCTGGAACAGACGAGACCTCCACCAAGATCACATGAAGCCTCTTACAGAATGGGAATGATCTCTTATTAAGAAGATCTAAACACCCTGATAAGATCTGATATGAGCCGTGGATCGGTGACATCCAATACGTTAAACCCAATGGAAACAGCCTGGATCTTAGATGGTTGATGAATCACTCCCAGTATGCCATCCGAGGATATGTATAAAACACAAAGGCCTCATATAGTGTAAAACCTTCATTTATTTGGATAAAAAAATAGACTTGCACTTACATGTCACTAGGTGAACAGCGCGTATAAAACAGCCGGCCAGCTAAGAACACACAGCCCGTACTCCGGGTAGAGAGAATGAATGCGCGGTGACGTCAGAACGCCGCCTCCCTACGTTTCGTCACGACAAGACTTGATCACGAGATCCTGGACTGGACGAAAAAAAATGGAGAGTTTGCCGTACCAAAATACGCAATGTGCGTTAATCTCCCCCACTGTGTATTTGTGTTTTGACCCCCCACCAGAACATTTGGCCCCCACTGGAGCCATTGGCAGCCAGTGCTGATTGGATGCTAGTTGGGTGCTGGTTTTCAGCATGCCTGTTTTACAGATACCAGTCATAAGACCTGCTTCTGTAGAACAGACAGCTGTGCACACAGGCCAAAAGTCGGCTGCTTCCTACCAAACCGACTGTTTTAGTCCGATTTTCGGGCTGTATGTACCCAGCTTAACTGATTTCTCTTACCTTCCTACCACTACGCTTGCTTACCCCAGACATTTTATAATCCTGGGTGAATCCAATTACTAAGTCTGGCTGCGATCACATGGGATAAGGGCAAATGGATTTAAAGAATATCTAAAGCCCCATTTTTTTTTTTTTCAATAGAGAAAAGAAGGGTTAAAACTTGCATAACACAGATATATATTTAAAACATATATTTATTTTAATTGTCCCTTTGCTTTCAGTCCTAAAGACATAGCAGGAAGTGAGAGGAAATCTCTCCAAAGTAAGGTAAATTGCCTATCGAGGTGGGCATAGATGCTTCATTTTTTTTCATTCAGCCAGAAGGCTGAACATACAACTGGGGTAGATGGAGAAATCCCCCCCCAGGATTTTGACAGCAGCTCCTTTTGCTATCAGAATACACAAATCAGTTCCTGCAGCTGAATGGCTTACCGCTGTTTGACAAAGGTTTGCCAGCATGTCCGTTTGACAGTATTTAGGCTAACAATCAACTCCTGTTGAAGAGGAAGGGCCACAGACTGGTCAAAATTTACGCTGAACCAGTCAAATTTCGGTCCGTCTTTCCCTACTTATAGACACTGTCATCAGAACGAATGCCCATATTATGAATCCCCTCCCCCCTCCTATTGCTGTTCTGGTGATACTTCAAATTTAGAAATTTCCCTCACTTTCATTTTAAAAGAAAGCATTTCCCCCACTATTCATTTTTCAGGAAATAATGTATATTGCAAAATAACAGGCCATATTCAGTGAACCTTATAAGATTAAACAAAGAAAAAATAAATAAAGCAGGCTTATGACTTAATAAAATAGTATATTATTATTATTTTTTGATAATCTGCACCCAGCCAGGGAGAAGTTAATATGGTTGGGGGGGGGGGGGGGGGGTTCTGCACACTTATTAAAAGGTTTAGCAGATTGTTGACTTTTTCCTTAGATTTCACCTCTTTGAATAATGGCCTTTTCTTCACCTTTGATGAAGATGAATGAAACATTTGCCTGAAGTACAAAAGCAGAGAATTGCATTGTATTGTAATGATTAAAATTGAATGGGAAGAGTATTATAAACGTGTAGAACCTTGAGTATGCTATGTGCTCTGCACACCGACACAATCTGCTGTCTGCTATGGTGCTCAAAAATCTACTATAAAGTAGTTTGTGCATAAACCACTTACAATAGACAGTGTACCTCGTTATATGCAAGTTTAGTGCCTTTTCTGCAACTGTAAGGACTGTCAGACTATTCCCTGTTGTATTATATGCTGATTTCAAACAGTATTAATGTGAAAAAGATACTATATTGAAGAATTTAGGTTGCCAAATAAACAAGGTATTTACCCTGAAGCATGATCATTTAAATACCTGTCAGATTGTATTGCTTTCTGTATCCCCTTTGGGGAGGTTCAATCTTCTATTTGTTTTTGTTTGTTTTTATTAGATTGTATTAGACATGTCCATTTGTTTTAGTTCGAATGCATTTTAGTCCGAATTTCGGGTATTTTCACTATCGTTTAACAAACCAAAATGAATGCGCAGAATCCGAAATCCAAAATCCGAAAGATCCGACATAAAAAATGCTTTATTTTCATTGCTAGAACAGTTCAATATAGATAGGAGATTCGACATGATGCTGACAATAGCGATCTGTGTCTATTGAACCTGCGGTCGAATGTGCCTAACCTTAATGCCGCGTACACACGATCACTTTTTGTGATGGAAAAAAATGACATTTTTAAAAATGTAATTTAAAATGATCGTGTGTGGGCAAAATGTCATTTTATGTCTTCTGAAAAACGACCAAAAAAATAATTCGAACATGCTCGAATTTTTTATGTCATTTTTAAAAATGTCATTTTTTGTGTCATAAAAAATGATCGTGTGTGGGCAAAACGACGTAAAAAATGACGTTTTAAACCCGCACATGCCCAGAAGCAAGTTAGGAGACGGGAGGTAAAACTACCATTCATAATGGAGTAAGCACATTCATCACGCTGTAACAGACAAAAAAGCAGGAATCGTCTTTTACTAACAAGTAACCAGCTAAAAGCAGCCTCAAGGCAAATAGAACTTCCCCTTAAGGCCGTGTACACACTGAGGGATATGTCCGCTGAAACGGTCTGACGGACCGTTTCCAGCGGACATGTCTCCTCCGGATTTTGGTCCGATGGCGTGTACACACCATCGGATCAAAAGCCCCGCCGGCAGACAGCGCGCTGACGTGGCGGGGACGTTGACGCCGCCACGTCACCGCACCAGGAAGTAAAAAACTTCCACGCATGCGTCGCATCCTTCCGACGCTTGTGCGGGCAGATATGTCCGCTGGTTAGTGTACTAACCAGCGTACATATCCGAAGGACATGTCTCCGGCGGACAAATTTTAAAGCATGTTTTAAAATTTGTCCGCCGGTCAGACATTCGATCGTGTGTACGCGGCCTTAAAGTGCCGTCGTTTTGTTCATCATTTTCCAAAAATGGTGGTGTGTACGCAATGTCATTTTTAAAAAATTAAGTTTTAAAAATGTTGTTTTTTTTCATGAAGAAAAATTACATTTTTTTTCATCACAAAAAGTGATCGTGTGTACGAGGCATTACTCTATTAGTCCAAGATTATTCTACATAGAGAGGAAAGATTCGACATTATAGAGACAGTGTTGGGGTAGACCATTCGACATGAACAACAAAGATTTGGTGAAGCAGCGAAAACCATACAAACGTCAAATCTGTCATTGAAGGCTTATGGTGTCTGTCGAAAGTTCTAAGAAGATTCAACGAAGCAGCTAAACTGTAGGATGCCGCAATCGTACATTTCTGGTCAAATGCTCGACCCATAGGCTATAGAAGAATTTGAATGTTGGTTGACTAGAAATAATAATTTATACAGTAAATATAATTATTACTAGTGTCATACAACATTATAATTCTTCTATAGCTTGTAGGCAGAACATTCGACCGGAAATGTACAATCGTTGCGTCGTAGAACATTCAACAGATACCATAAGCCTTCAATGACAGATATAACCTCAATTAATTTGGATTTTCGGACAAATATATTTTTTTAACGAAACAAAATAAATACAACTGAATTTCGGGAGTAACTAAATAAATGTATTTTTCGGATGAAAACGAAATTCTGAAACAAAATATTTCAGTGTGCACATGTCTTTTTTATATAATTGTAGGTGTTTATTGTTTTTTTTCCAGAGTAGTACAAAAGAAGAGCAATTAACAGAATATAACAGTATGACATGAGCATAAAGCATCAGATAATACGAGAATACAAAGCACTAATGAAACATAAGGACAAAATGTAAGCCTTAGATATTATGAGGGTAGCTACCAATAGAGCTGGCATTGTAAACATGGATAAAGTATCATACAAACCTAATACAGCTGAAAGGTTGGGCCACATAGAGGCTTCTCAATATTAAAATATCAAAAGAATACATTAAAAGAAAATCATGGCATATAAAAATAGAGGCAAAGGTAAGGGTAAAGAAATAATAAAGAAAGAAAGGTAGCTAGCTATTCAGGGACTTAAGACACTGATTCCCGGGTTAAGCTCAGAATTATCCCATAAATCCCAAATTTTTAAATCTGGGGTAAAGCCAACCCAAGGGTATAACCTGTTTAACGGCTAATAAAATAAATGCAACCAATTTCTTGGAGTGTTTGGAGATACTCGCGACAGATATTCCTAATAAATAGTGAACTGGGTCTAGGGGGAGATTTACTCCAAGAAACCTTTGGAGGAGAGGATGGACTGCATACCAAAAAGGTCAGGTAATAGGGCAGACCCAAAAACAATTATAATGCGTGCCTGAGTCCCGGTGGCATTTTCAGCATAGCCAAGAGCCCGAAAGGTTGAACCTGTGAAGAACCTCTGGAGTTCTATACCAAAATAATAAAACTTTATTAGCTGTCTCTCTCTCTCTGCTCTACGCATCTTCTATGTGTTTGTAGCGCCCCTGTACTTCCAAGTACGGATGCTATTGAAATTTAGCGGGGGATGAGAGACTTACTTAGCTCTCATCCATATGATTTGTGCAAATTTAGCTTCTGTGCTGTGCTGTGGTTTCATTCTGTGTTCCAAATGCGTTGGGGTTCAAAGCTGTTGAACACTTCTTGTCCGCTAGGAGTTCCATTCCAGAGGGACAACAGCAGTTTATCATGAAGTTATTGAAGTTTGCAACTCAAAGTAACTATTTCTGGTACAACAATGATTTTTTTCTCTAAACCAAAGGTGTGGCCATGGGGGCTAAGTTTGCACCCAGTTTGGCCAACTATTTCATGGCCCAGTAGGAGGAGGATGTCGTCTATGCCCTACAACGTCCTGAGCTGACCCTGTGGGCTCGGTACATAGACAACATCCTCCTCCTATGGCAAGGTGATGAGGAATCCCTACACGATTTCATGGTCACTCTGAATGACAACGATATGGGGATTGTTTTGACTTATGATATGAGCCATACTATGATCCATTTTCTAGATCTAGAGATATCTGCTGTTGAAGGACGACTTGTTACTAAGACGTTTTTCAAGCCGACTGACCGCAACGGATATATCCCCACCTACAGCTGTCATTATAGCTCATGGCTAAAATCTGTGCCATATAGCCAATTGTTAAGGATTAGGAGAAACTGTACTTATTTGACTGATTTCCATCAACAAGCTAGCATTCTAAAGTCAAGGTTTATTGAGAAGGGCTACACATCTGATAGTATTGATAAGGATATCGACCGTATTGCGAAACTGGACAGAGAGACCATTGTGTCTGAACAACCTAAACGTACTCTCGATAACAAGTTTAAGTGGTCCTTCACCACGCAATATTCAGTACAGCATTAACAAATTAAACAAATTTTCAACCGCCACTGGAATGTTCTTCAGAATGACCCTCTTTTGGCTCCAACACTCCCAGATAAGGCAGGTGTGGTGTTTAGAGGAGCGATGTCCCTTAGAAATAAATTGGCTCCCAATGTATCAGACCCTCCAAGTAGACCAGTCTTTTTTCCCGAAATCAAAGGTTTTCATGCCTGCCGTAGATGTAATGTATGCCTTCACAATGCTCTGACACAAAGAAAAATTGAGACTTTTTCATCTACCATGACATCTACTATATATCACATAAAGGAATTTGTCACTTGTGCTACACGTTACATAGTCTATTTATTGACTTGTCCGTGTAAGAAACAGTATGTGGGTAGAACGATTCGTACTTTTTCGATTAGAGTCAATGAACACATTAAGAGTATAAAAAAGGGAAAGACCAATCACAGTGTACCTAGACACTATTCTGAAGTTCATGATCAGAATCAGACAGGTACCTGTTTTCAGATTATAGCTAAATTCACTCCCCATTGGAGAGGTGAATCAAAAGTCAGAGGTGTCTCACAATTAGAAATGTATTGGATACATCAGCTCAAGTGTTTTTCCCCCTATGGGTTAAACATTGATTGGGACATAAATGCTTTTATCAACAAGGCTTAGTTATTCTGTTCACTGAATCTCCATGAGTTGATTGTGATACTGACATCCTATAATCTTTTTTGTGTCCTATATGATTATTATTACTCATAGTATTTAAGCTGTTTTTGTATATGTACCTTACTTCCATTTTTATTACAGTAGGTTTCACATGTATAATATAGATATGTGTTTTTATATACATATTTATGATCATGATCATTTCAGATTTGTATGTGCTTGCTATGTCAACCTGTCACAATTCCTGAACTATTTTATGTTTATTTTGGACAGATTTGTACATTAATCCATGCACAGTCTTCTTTTTCTTTTTTAATATCTTCAAATGGCTATCCGGTCCACACTTTGTCCAGTTATTGGACCAAGGTGATGGTTTACTGTGTGGAACGCACATAAGCGTTGCGTGATGACATCAGCCGTGGCCATAGTAATGCTGCGGCCCATCTCTTTAATTGGCTTTCCGGTCCACACTTAGTCCAGTTAATGGACCAAGGTGATGGTTTACTATGTGGAACGAACATAAGCGTTGCGTGATGACATCAGCGGTGGCCATGGTGATGCTGCGGCTCACTTCCGATGTCCATGCCGTCCTTGGTTGTGTTTCACCAATGGGGAGCTGAAGGGGAGTGGCTCCGTAGCGTTGTGACGCCGCCGCGGGTGAGCGTGGTGACGTCACTTTAAACGCAACCATGGTGACACTGTTTCCAAACGATGTAGGACGGACGAATGTGTTGCTCCGCCCTATGGGGGTTGGATCTAGTAGACATGGGAGTGTCTGCACTTACTCCACTGTATGCAATGGATGTATCTGTCGGATTCACCAGCTGTTTCGATTTTGTGTCCTAACAAGCTGATGACACCCAATATATATTAGCGTGGGATGGAATGGCAGGTTTATGCCCCAGTTGATGAGTGTTTAACTCGAAACATGTAGGGTACATGGCCTGCAGCCTCATATCCATTAACCACGCGTTACCCTTGTGATCACTTGTACCAGCCTCTTCATCTGGCTCGTACCTTGAGTTTTTTTATTTTTGTTAATTTTTTCTGTTTTTAATATCATGGTATTGTTGTATATACCTTGTTTTTATGAATAAAGCCGCCACACCCTATGTTTGGGGTTTAACTGCACTATGAGAAGCCTCCCTGTTTCTTTTCCATGTGCTGCCATATGATTGCAAATTCCACAAAGGAACCTATCACCCCGGATTTGTTTGATCAAAGAACTCTTGGATTCCCTCAGATGCCTTCAGATGTGTCTTCCATGAACCATACCAGGCTGGTAATCCATCCTTTGCTCATTAGACATACTACTACCGGTCAGTGTGTCCACCGTTTCCGGTAAGCGTATTGATTTCTCTTAAACATTTTGGATTGCATCATTGATCCTTTGATTTCTACCTTGGATTGACATATCCCACATCAGTCACTATCACTGGACTTTATGTGTTTACCTTTTTTGGACTTATATATATGTTCCTATGCATTGGGTGTCATACCCTGCATTCCTGTATGGTCCTTTTGAGGATCCTTTTTGGGTGATTTATTTTCACCATATTGAACACTGTGCAGTTGTGATTTCAATATACACTGTTTTTCATGGTTTATGTTTTATTTTTCACTTCCATGTGGAATTAATGTTTCTTTGTAGCGCCACATTTTTTATTGTTTGTGTTCCAGAGGTGCCTTTCCACCTTGGGGCGACAGGTGGCGACAGTGGAGTTCAGGTGGGAGCGCCTTCTGCCCAGCAGCCAATCAGAGGGGGCATGCTGGGGGAGGGTACTTCTGGTTGGGTGCCATTTTTGGCGAGGGAGTTTGTGGTGGATCCGGGTGCGGCACCCACCTTCAGGGTGTGTGCACATCACGGGCCCCGGCGATAGCCTACCGGGCCGGGGCGAACGTACCACACGTTGTCTTTGGTTCCAGGACCATGTTAGCCAGGAGCTACTGAAGCTAAAATGGGACCCAGCGGCTTATTGGGACTCAGCCTTCTTAAGAGAAGATCCCAAGCGAGTTGTGCTGTTTGGTGGGGAGTCAGTCTGAGGAGAGCCCGGAGGCAGGCGATCCAATAGGGCCTGGACGAACCATCGGGGATCAAGGTAACCGGACACTGGGAGTTTTTTAATGGCAACCTGTCAGTCGGTGACCAAAATCAAGAACTACCTGAGGGAGATTCAGGCAACTACTTTCATTGAGAAGGAATCGCTCCATTAAACTGTATTTCCAGAGTAAGGGCCTGTGGCAGAGGTCCCATTCCTATTTTCATTAGAGCAAAGTCTGTGGCACAGACTTGTTTTCCTTCTCAAGGTTCGAGTGATACCTGGTTGCCAGTTCTGTGAGAGACACTGTCCAGGTACACTACACCCATTCTGGCTGGAGTGGCGACAAAGCAAAGGGTTTAGTTGAAGCAGCAGGACTGCTTCTGTACAGTTAAGGCCTGAATCTGCAAATTCTCCTTTCACCAACCTTTCACTGTCTACCTAAAGTTAATTGTTTGCCGTGTTGTGCAAGAGAATAAAAGCAAAGAAAACGACTCCCTGCTGTTTGGACATTCCGTCATTGCTCACATCATCTACTCTTCATCATACCCCTAGACGCATTACAGAGGTAACACGCCGATCCCAAATCTAACCAGCGGCGCCTGCGGGGGAAGCGATACATGTTTTTTTATGACTAGTGTGGACTGTCAATCATGAATAGCAACTTTATTACACTTAATTATTATAGTATTTTAGCTTTAAAGCTCTGGGCAGTTGTAGGAGCACAATTAAATGCAGCTAAATATACTTTGAAAGTAATTTAATAAATATTTTTACATAAAATAGAATAGAATCATTTTGATATCAGCCCCTGATTCCATGTACTGCAGCACTCTGGGATGGGACGGGACATGGGGGATGGGGGGCAGCTTTAGGAGTCAATGAGTTTACCTGCACATGTTCTTTCAGTGAACATTCTGACAGAAGAAGAGAGCAGTGTGAGTTGAATTGGTGATTACTGTATTTATCGGGGTAAAGCGCGCACCGGCGTATAGCGCGCACCCCAAACCTAAAAGGGAATTCTAAGGAAAAAATACTTACAGTTTGAATGCCCCTCGTCGGTGTCTTGCCCTGCGTCCATCGGCGGCCTTGCCCGGTCCGGCGTCCGTCTGCGGCCTTGGTGGTGTCCTCCCCGCTTTTCCCGCGCTGTCTCTGAGCGCCACCACCAACATATACCGAGCGCAGTACACTCGGGTACACTCAGCTTGGCTCGGCCACACTCAGCTCCTCTCACATAAAGGCTAGGAGGCGGTACAGGGCGCGACCGCGAACGGAGCCGAGCGTGGCCAAGCCTAACCAAGTGTACCCGAGTGTACTGCGCTCGGTATATGTCAGCGGCGGCGCTGAGACAGCGCAGATCGGCGTATAACGCGCACCCACGATTTTCCCCATAGCACTATTTATTGCTATGGTGGCCCCCAGCAGTCCTGCAGAGTATTGTTTTTCTCCTAGGAATGAATGAGACCACGGTGTGCATGCCCAGACAGAGGACCTGGCAGGGGTATTTATGGAAGCCAGGTGTATGGGGCTACATAATGAAGATCGCTGTAATGGGAATAAGGGTGGCTATACCACCAAGTGGACAGCACTTATCGTTTGGGTGGTGGGGGGGTGTTAAGGGGAGAAGGGGGTATGAAGAGGCTGCGGTCATTAAAGAACAAGTTGTATCAAAGGTGCAGTCGTCTCATAAAATCAGACCCTTTAACATTTAGGCAAATTAATTCATACCCCCATCTTTGGTTTTCTATTTTTGACATAATATATATATATATATATATATATATATATATATATATATATATATATTGTTAGCAATGTTTAACTATAAATGTAAAAAGTACTGCATTGAAGATCGTTGGATCTCAACAGCTACTGAAATTCACACAAAAATATTTTTTTTATTGCCCACTAGAGGGTGATGTTGCTACTAAAACGAGCCATAGAGAATATTCCTGCTACTAAAAGTCTATTGAAATGTATTCAACAAAAGACATTAATAATTACTGGCTGTCAACTTTCAGTAGCATTGATATAGATATATTGCATCTTTAGCAAGACGTACACACTAATAATTTGAGACAATACAAATGTTAAGTGATTGCAATCATACCTATATTGAGCCTACTAGAATATAATACTAGAAACATGTTCACAACAATGTGCCTTTTGTGTCTTTTACAATATAAACAGTTTAAAAACAATTCAAGGGTTTACATATTTTCAATTGATTAAAAACATCTCATCTTGCTTTTGTAATTTATTTACTTTTATGCACCATGTATACAGATAATTACTACTGTATTTTCAACATAAATGCAGTAACAATACAATAAATGATATATGTTTCATATATAAAGTATAACTATATGTCTTTTAATGATAGAGAATAGTGAGTTTTCAATTGGATACAGTAAAAGATATAATAAAAAATAAAGTAAAATATATACTCCTAGATAAATATGAAGAGCACTATTTAATGCTGTTGTGTACTCATTTAAAATAATTGAATGTATTTTAAAACAGTTAGTATAAGTTCCCACTTTTTTACACAAGAAAATACACACTTTGACACCGTAGCACTCAGGAGTACTTGAGAAGCCAGACAGGTATTGTGAGATGATAACCATCAGATCGCTGCTCAAACGGGAATGTTTGGCCAATGCTGCCCTCATGAGATTGGGGAATCTTGAAAAACATAGACATACAAAACAACAGGGTGCAAAGGCCTAGTGCATTACCGTCTTCATTTATTAAATAAAAACAAAAGAAATTAGTGCATACTCAAAAAAACACCAAAATATAAAACGTGCAGTAAACGGAAAGGTGACTCAGATGATGTGACACTCGGGGTCCTCATGTGTATCACACTACAGCTGATAAGATTCAAGAACATGCCCTCCTCTTCAGACAAAAAGATTTTCTTTTGTAAGACCAGTGGCGGGCTGGTGTCTTTTTTGTTGGGGAGGCAGCAAACATTATCCCCCCCCTCCCGTCAGTCAATAGCACTTACCCCATCAGTGGTAGCTTCCCCCTGCTCAGCGGCCTCCTATTCTCCTGCTCTCCATCACCGGCGAATTTCCCTGCTCGGTGACCTCCCTGATCGGCAGCCTCCCGTCCTCCTGCTCTCGATGGTGGCGGCTTCCATTTCCTCCATACACCTTGGCGGCCAGTCGGGAGTCTTCTCTTTTCTGCAATCTGGGAAATGGGTTGTAACACACCTGGGTGGTCTCCAGGTCGCATGCTCTATGACCAGGCCCATCCTATTTCACAGCCTATTATGGCTCTAATCAGGTGGTTCAAAAAAATCCCCAGCTGCTGTAATTCATGCACCCGGTTCCCCCAAAAGGGGATGGGTGCATGAATAGAGAGTGGCTGCAGCGGCCATGGATAGATTCATGCTGTGCATGAATCTATCCATTATGCATATAGGGGGGTAGCGTGAGAGAGGAGGTGGCACTCGGGCACCCCTAAGGGGAGGGTGACCACTGTGTAAGACTATATAAGTGCCTACTCTGTACAGAGTACCTATCTATTCTGCACAGCAGCAAATATACTGAGGGGAAAGGGCATACTCGGGATGCAGACAGGCTCTGTTGTACTGCACACCAAACATGAGAATCCAAATGGTTTATTAGGATTTTCGACAAAGTATACTTAGCAGTGTTAGCACAAACATAAACCAATGAGTTTCTGGGGCTCCAGGCATCCATCATCATTAGGGCTCTATACACGTGAAAACATTGATATCAAGGAGAATAGACTCAAAAGTATAACAATATCAATGGCATTTAATGAAAGGGTTAGAAAAAAAGCTTCATCTGGTTGGTTTGGTGAGAAAAGTAATTATTATTATAGAGTATGAATGACAAAAAATAAATGGCTTCACATACTGTATATAAAAAAAATCCACCATCATTAAAATGTCTTTTATTTATATTCATCTAAAAATTGATCATTAGTAGTGATGAGCGGAATACGCCATATTCGATTTCGCGATATTTCGCGAATATTTCGAAGAATATTCGCGAATGTTCGTTAATATCGAATATTCGTGATATTTTATAAAAAAAAAAATGCGAAATTTCGCCAATGCGAAATTTCGCTATTTTTTTTTTGGATAAAATATCACGAATATTCGATATTTACGAATATTCGCTATATTTTATTAAAAAAAAAATAAAAAATTGCGAAATTTTGCATTGACGAAATTTCGCATTGACGAAATTGCGCATTGGCGAAATTTCGCAATTTTTTTTTTTTATAAAATATCACGAATATCACGAAAAAAAAAAATTGCAAAATTTCGCTAATGCGAAATTTCGCTAGTGCGAATGCGAAATTGATTGCGAAATTGATTGCGCAAAAAATACGAATATTCGAAATAGCGAATATTCGCCGCGATATTCAAGTTATTCGCGAATACTCGAATATGCAATATTCGTGAGCAACACTAATCATTAGATCCATAAAGTGGATAACATTCTGGCCAACAATGGCCCACACATTATCACAACACGATACATTTTACAATAAATAAAAAGATTATTTCACAGTTTAGGAAACTCCAACAGTATCCGGTATGACTAAAAGTAAAAGGGTGTAAATTGTACCGTTCTATCAGACCAAACCAGGTAAGAATCCCCAATAGATTGAACCAATCCCCCAAAAAGAGGAAAATCCTAAGAATTACTAGAGGGACCATAAGAGGTCAAATAATGATAACATTACATTCCTCCTGTCAACTGATCAGTGTGTCAAGTTATTGTTTTTGTATCGGTTCTTCTCCATATTAATTCTCTGCAGTATACAGAGCCCTGATGTAGAGAAACCATTGGGGCCCCAAAATACAATGTGTGCTGAGTACACTTAGTTAAAAACTCATGTATGATGTGGCGCTCCTTACGCTCCAACCACTTGTACACTTGTTAAGGTATCCTTGTAAGTTTCTTCATGCTTGGGACTGGCCTATCCAGAGTCATTAAATTTATACACTCCATATTGGGTGTGTGTTTCTGCTCATTCCCTGTCCAATCAGCAGCCTGAGAGCAGGCAGATGACACGATTGTCTTCTTTTACTGAAATATAGAAAGTCAACTCCTAGCAATGCAGTGTGTCACATAATTTCCAAGACTTCCTGCTCTCTAGATTCCAAAGCACTATTCCCAATGCACACGATCTTGTAGAAAAGCCTGTGTATGTAAGTGGGTGCTGCAGTGACCAAGTGCAGTTGCTCCAGCGTTCAGTAAATGAGTTAAGGCTCCACTTTGTAAAAAATACCTAATCACGTTCCAGGAAAATAAATAAATAAAAATGTTTGCATAGTTTGTTTGCCTTTAATCAATCAACCACTATAACTTTCCTACAGACTAAATAATAAACACTGATTAGGGTTATTTTCACCAAAGAAATGTAGCAGTATACATTTTGGTCTAATGCAAAATGAAGGAAAAACATTCTGGACAGCCGCACACCAAAAATAAATTGCTTTTATTGTGAAATCAAAAAAACACACAAAAAGCATGCCACAGCAGACAGGGTAAAAAGCTGACGCGTTTCACACCAAACTTTAGTGCTTGTTCATAGCTAGCTTTGATCTAAAGAACGATAATTTTTTGGTCAAAATGTTATTTAGCAAAATAGTAAAAACCCAGTGGTGATTAAATACCACCAAAAGAAAGCTCTATTGAAAAAAAAATTGTGATTGAATGTGTGACAGCGCTAAAAGATGAAATATTGGCCTGTGCAGAAAAGGAGGTAAAAGTGTCTGGTATTAAGAATACATGTAAGACTGTTTTATAAAAAAAAAAAGGAAGAAGGCATATGAATGAATGAATCAGGTGGTTTAATTGTATACTTTTCTATTGACAAGATGTGCAAGCCTATGCAACAATAATATATATATATATATATATATATATATATATATATATATATATATATATATAATGCCAATTAAATAGTGTTTAACCACTTGTCCTCTGCCCACCGTCAAATGACGGCGGGCGGAGGACTCCATTATCCTGACATCACGTCATATGACGTGATGTCCTTTTAAAGCCGCGGGCTTTGCTCTGCTGGGATCCCGGTGCGAGTGCCCGGCGGCAACGATCGCCGCCGGGCACACGCGATTGCCCAGTAACTGAGCGGGGACGTGGAGCTCTGTATGTAAACACAGAGCTCCACGTCCTGTCAGGGAGAGAGGAGACCGTTGCTGTGTCCCTTGTACATAGGGACACAATCGGTCACCTCCCCCAGTCACCCCCCCTCCCCCTACAGTTAGCACTCTCATAGGACACGCATTTAACCCCTTCCCCGCTCCCTAGTGGTTAACCCCTTCACTGCCAGTCACATTTATACAGTAATCAATGCATATTTATAGCATTGTTCACTGTATAAATGTAAATGGTCCCAAAAATGTCAGAAAAGTGTCCGAAGTGTCCGCCATAACGTCGCAGTCCCAATAAAAAAATCGCAGATCGCTGCTATTAATAGTAAAAAAAAAAAAAAATGCCATAAACTATCCCCTATTTTGTAAACACTATAAATTTTGCGCAAACCAATCGATAAACGCTTATTGCATTTTTTTTTTTTCAAAAATATGTAGAAGAATACGTATCGGCCTAAACTGAGGAAAAAAATATTTTTTTTATATATTTTTTGGGTTATTTATTATAGCAAAAAGTAAAAAATATTGAATTTTTTTAAAATTGACGCTCTATTTTTGTTTATAGCGCAAAAAATTAAAACCGCAGAGGTGATCAAATACCACCAAAAGAAAGCTCTATTTGTGGGAAAAAAAGGACACCAATTTTGTTTGGGAGCCACGTCGCACGACTGCGCAATTGTCAGTTAAAGCGACGCAGTGCCGGAAGCTTAAATTTTGTCTGGGCAGGAAGGGGGTGTAGGTGCACAGTAGGCAAGTGGTTAAACTATAAATATAAATAAATGTTAGAAATTCATACAATAAACATTTTTCATTTTGTAAACATTAAAAAAAATACATAAAGTTGAGCAAAAATCATTACATTTTTCAATTGAACTGAAATATTCAGTATCGGGATAAATAAACAGTAGATGATTTCAATAATAGATTCCACGGGTTCTCACCGAATCTCAGTAGCTCAGCTACATCTGTAGTTATGAATGCAACGCCATGTTAAATAAACTTACACTGATACAGCAATATTAATAACCAGCCTATGTAATTTGAAAAGCCTGTATTGATTTCACGCTATGCTCAAATGGATTTGTTTTAAAATAATGGGCATCCGTGAATGCTGATCATATACATTTTCTCTCATGCAGTTTACCGGTTCATTGGCTCCTTTATACGTGAGGAATTATTTTGACGGAAATAAGATTGGCACATTAATAGTGTTTCTTTTTACTGATCTGCAAGTCTTTAGTCATTTGCAGTGCAATAGGTTAGTAATTCACTAGAAACAAATATTAGCACACACAGATACACACGTCGACTACAGTGATCTAAACAGAAATGTCAAGGTAGTCCAAATGTAGAATTTTCATTTGAATGTTAATATTTCAATATTTACTGTTTATATATCTTTCATGAGTGTATTGTTGTCATCCAGCAAGGCCATCTACACCTGTTAAGTGATTATACCAGTAAAAACCTTGTAGTGGATAATGACCTAATAATGAGCATGAATGGATATTGCACGTGCTAAATATCACGGAGTCTTTCTATAACATTAGAAAATTGATACAAGTGATTAGTAAATTAGTTTTAGCGAAAAGAGCTAAGCCTATTGTTTTGCTTGTCTCAGTGATCCACATTGCCACAAGTCCAGTGGGCTACAGTAAAAAAAGATGCCAGTAAGACCTCCCATCTTGTGCTCTTTTTAAAGGGATCTCCACAAGTATGCTAAGCGTAATGTTATTAATACACAAGCATCAGGGGTGTACCTAAAATTCCAAGAGCATTCCTCTCCATCTAGCATAGCAAGTACAATGATTGCCTGTATAGATTCTACCAAAGTGTACCGTAGCTTTCCTACTGTGTCCTTTTCCAAGCACAATTCAGTGCAAACGTATAGCAATCAGGATTGCTGAGACTTGGCATGGGCCCTCGGGGTAAGCAACCCACTATAATTCCATAGACTTAAAGTGGTTGAAAAGTCACAAGGTTTTTTAAGTCAATGCATTCTATGCATTGAGATAAAAAGCCTTCTGTGTGCAGCAGCCCCCCTAATACTTACCTGAGCCCCATCTAGGTCCAGTGATATTGTAGGATTGTCTTGGCTGCCTGGGACTCCCCTGCTCATTGGCTGAGACAGCAGCATGGCACCATTGGCTCCCGCTGCTGTCAATCAAAGTCAGTCACCCAATGAGGAGGGAAAGGGGGCAGGGTCGTGCCATGGCTCCATGTCTGAATGGACACAGGAAGCCGGGACTTGTCTTGAGTGCCCCCATATGAAACTACTTGCTGTGGGGGCACTATGCAGGAGGGAGGGGGCAGGAGTGCTGAAAAAGGACCAGAGAAAAGGAGGATCTGGGCTGCTCTATGCAAATCTACTGCACAGGGTAGGTAAGTATAACATGTTTGTTATTTTTAACTAAAACAAAATTAGACTTTTGCAATCACTTTAAATGACCAGCTGGATTCAGACACATGGGAGATATGTTAGCACATGCAGGGAAGGGAGAGGGATGGAGCAGCTTAGTATATGTTGGGGGCTAGGTAGGGTGCCGGAGGTGTAGATGATTACTGATCATATATTCAAAGGTTTATTTTGAGGCCTAAGGGTTTAGGATAGGTTAATTAAGGGTTAAGTGTTAATGTAAGTACTAAGCATGGGCGTCCACTCCATAGGGCAAAGGGGGGTCAAATGACCCCCCTGGACTGTAAAAAGGTGTTGAATTGTGACTGAGAAGCTTCACACTGCAGCAGCTCGCAGTGCTGATTGAACAGTATACTGAACTTTTCAGACGCTCCCTTGCTAACCACTCCCATATAGGAAGTGCGGCCAGGGAAAGTCTTCTTCAGGGCACTGTGTGGAAAGATATTGTATTTCCATATGTCCCTCCTGCTGGGTGGGGGCTAGGACGAGCTATGCACGGGTCTCGTGTGTATGGTGAGGATGATGCTGCTGGCTCTGTGGCTCAGAGGACGCTGAGTGCAGGAGTGAAGAGAGTGTGATCTCGGCCATGAAACAGGGAAGGTAAGGGTAAAGAAAGCAACATGCCCATGCATGGCACTGTGTACAATACACTACTGCACTGCCACCAACTCCTAATATTATAACTACTTCAAGTTGCTGCTCACCATCAAATGTTTTCTCACATTCTACAACTTAATATTTAAAGATTAATGGTGTTGCACTACCCTTTAACCTTGTGCAGAAACATATTTTAAATAAATTATATAAAAGTGATAATTGATTACACAATCATAGTGCAATAAATCTATAAATACCCCCAACAATATTCTCCAAAATATTACCACATATGTTGAAATATTATAAATTAATTGCATAAAAAATGGTAATTGACTACACAATACCAATGCTGCAAATCTACTGATTAGAATATACCAAAAAGTCGCTTTTAACCCCCGCTAACGGTCGAAGAAAGGGTTAAACGACGCGTGTATTGCCGCTGCCGAAGCAGACTCCCATGGTGCTAAGGGTTAAGGTCAGTAGTTAGCCTCATTCACCTAAATGTTCACAAAGTTTACAATTGCTTAATCTAGCATTCGTTTTTACTAAAGTAATTGCATGACACATCCCTAAAAAAGGGAATCAAAGGCAATGTGATGTCTAATTATTTCAAAAGATTTATAAAGGAGTAAACAACGCTAGCCTCACTGTGTTAGATATCATTAGAATAATAAATTAGAACACTAGCTAGAGCTGACAAACTGAGTTACTAAAATTGCACACTAAAAGTAATGATGGACCACTAAACTGATAGGACTAATTTTTCCCAATGGTGTATGCTACAGAACTTTTATGTAGTAGCATTCCACTGTGCTTATTGGCATAATGCCCTAGATGTGCTGTAATTGGCAGCTATTCCATTCTACTTGTGTTGCTTCCAGCATTGGAAGTAAAATTATTCCTTAAAGGGTTTGTAAAGGATTTTTTTTTTCTTAACAGCTTCCTTTACCTTAATGCAGTGCTGTTTTCATGTCCTCATTGTTCGTTTTTGCTCTCAAGTTGCTGTAATTTTTCTCTAATCTCCACACTTCCTGGTTGTCTGTTTTCTGATAACCACAGTACTGGGAGCTTTCTCTCTGTGGTCACTAACTTTAAGGAGGTGTGATTACTGTGTGTCTAAAACCCCAGTTTTGTTTTCCAAACCATCACTGCTCTGTGGCTCTGTATGCTCTGTACAGCAGAGAGGCAGGAAACAACATGCAAAAATGAAACTAGAAACTGCAGGTACATTATATGATTGATTTTTATCTATTTTTAGTCGTTTTTAAAAGGAATCAATTAACTATTATGTCTCTATACCCTGTAAACAGTAATTTCAGCATAACATTTTTTTTAATTTACAACTCCTTTAAGTTTAATAATTGATTGCTTCTTTTTGCCACGTACACACGATCGGTTCATCCGATGAAAACGGACCGATGGATTTTTTCATCAGATATCCGATGAAGCTGACTTTAATCAGTCTTGCCTACACACCATCAGTTAAAAATCCCATCGCATCCAACGCTGTGACGTAAAACACAATGATGTGCAGAGAAAAACTAAGTTCAATGCTTCTGAGCATTCGTCGACTTGATTCTGAGCATGCGTGGATTTTTGACCGATGGATTTCCCCCACAGACAATCGTTTTTTTTTCTATTGTTTTTTTAACCATCAGAACATTTAAAACAGGTTCTATTTTTTTTTTCACCGATAGGGAAAAAAACGATGAGGCCCACACACGATCGGTTCGTCCAATGAAAACGGTCGGACTGTTTTCCTCAGATGAACCGATCGTGTGTACAGGGCATTAGAAAAGTGAATATTGCTATCTGCTTGACACCGCAGTGCTTACTCCACACTGCCTACTGAACTGAGGTTGGCCCAAACTGTCACATGATAACACACAACCAGCTCAATCAGCTGTGGTTGTGGAATTTTCTGCCCCACAGCCACATGTTACAAAAGGGTGGGAGTGCTGGTGACATGATTGACCTAATAGGGCCATATAGCCATATCTGGGAAGATTTACTAAAACTGGAGAGTGCAAAATCTAATTCAGCTGTGCATTGTAGCCAATCAACTTCTAACTTTAGCTTGTTTAATTGAGCTTTGACAATAAAACCTGGATGTTGATTGGTTTCTATGCAGAGCTGCCCCAAATTTTGCACTCTCCAGATTTATTAAATCAACCCCATTGGGTCAATGATGTCATCAACATCCTGTCCCTTCATTACATCACATGTGGCTGTGTGTCTGGAACTTCTCGACCACAACTAATTGGGCCAATGGGCAGCTAAAATTTGGGCTGTTTGGATTTGGGCCAAGCTTAGTTTGGCCCAAACCTTAACTCAACCTTAATTAAGACTGCAATGCACATTCTTCCTGCCCTCATCTCTATAACATAAGAAAGAGGTATTCTCTTGTCTGCACAAGTGAACTGGACAGGTCTGATACATATGGGTTAAAATCCTATCCTGCCTCCACCTAATAACTGTACTTTCATTTTCTTCATCATCCCCCACAGTTATTACCTCTTGTATCCCTTGACCCTCCCTCTTAGATTGTAAGCTCTAACGAGCAGGGCCCTCTGATTCTTTCTGTATTGAGTTGCATTGTAACTGTACTGTCTGCCATAACATTGTAAAGCCCTGCACTAACTGTTGGCACTGTATAAATCGTGTATAATAATAATAAAATAAATGTAAAAAGCCTAAAGAAAGAAAATACATGCAGCAACCACATCTAAGAATTGGTAAGCTGCAATATATTAAACGATTTTTATTGGGTTTATATCCACTTTCTTCTTTTTCTTCCATATGAAATTTTTATTAGAAGAACATGTATCAATACACAATTTCAAACAAGCAGAAGGTGCTTGAACATAATAAACGTATACAGAATTGGTGTAACATTACTCGTGAGATCATAGCGAAACAGGTAAAATAACCCAAAATCCCCACATTCACTAGGGGTCTGCGAATAGATATAAACAGGGCAACCACCCTAATCTCAGCCTATGAGGTGCGGAGTTCAGGGCTGTCTTTATAAGAGGGCACACCTGGGCACTGCCCAGGGGCCCCAGCTGAAAGGGGCCCCTACACTTTTCCAAAAGCAGCTGGTCCTTGAGCCCACAGCGCCTTGGGGGCCCCATGATGGTACCGAGAGTGATAGATACACAGGGGAGGCAGTCTGCCTCCTACCTACTTAATGTCTGTTAACCTGCACTGTCATTATTGTAGGGGCCCCAGAGCATTACTTTGCCCAGGGGCCCATGATGCTATTAAGACGGCCCTGGCAGAGTTTGTTGTAGAGGTAGCGCTTAATTACATGTATACACATGTCTGTCTCTTCCTGAATAGGTAAGGAAGCGTTAGGTCCTTAAAGTGGGGTGAGGTTGTGGGGGGGGGCAATCTTGACTGGTCGGGTGTTTGGTGTGGAGTGTAGGGGTAACAGTCAGTCACCTGGGCTAATGTGTATATGGGGATGTGTATGTGGGCAGATGGGGTAAGAGCAGAGGAAAAGGGAAATGGTGGGGGAAGGGGGGGCAGAGATGAAAAGCAAGGAAAGAGGGGAAGGGGAAAAAGAGAAAACAATAAAATAAAAGAGAGGGCATGGAGATCCAAGGGAATCACCTCTCCGGTCTCCACAAGGAGCAGCATATGTGTAGAGACCAGTAGAGGGGTCTCTGTTAGGAGAGGTCTCCTCCCAGGTCGATCTTTGAGTAAAGGTGAGAGGTTCTGTACGTCATATTAGAAGAGTGATCTGCTAATAAGTAGATCCACTTTCTTTGTTTCAAAAACAAAACAAGAGAGAGAGCAGAATAGTAAAAATTTTATTCAATACACTCACAGGAGGTGGAGCCAAACAGGCACATCAAACAGTATCAAGTACCAGGAGAGGCAGTCAGGAATGTGTGTGCCTGTTTTACTCCACTGCATGTGAGTGTGTTGAATGAAGTTTTTACTATTCATGTAATAAATTATTTTACACTAGGGCGATAGTGCGCTCTGTCTTGTTTTGTTTTTGGTTTAGAAATGTTCCTGCCACCCACTGGAATTATTAAGCACTGCAGCGGCTAAGTGTTCATTGAATTTTCAGGCATATATTAAGTGATTTTACCAGTTATGATGGGACATAAAGACACATACTAATGTTTTCTTTGTGTGTACTTTTTTGTTTCAGAGGTTTGTGATTTTTTTTGCACTGAAATTACTTATTTCTCCTTTACTGTTTTGTTTTGTTTATCAGTTAGGATGCAGATAGTTCTTGGTGGAGCATTTTAAGTATCATTGCATTGCAGAAGCTAAGGACACTCTGAGCTGTTTGGATGCCGTCTCTGTAAAGGCTAAATATAGTGCTGTCATAAACGGCACTGAACTATCCAACAATGATATCTTATTTCTCAGGATTGTCACTGAAATCCACATATTCCACACTCCGAGTATATACATTATAGATTTTTTTAAGCACACATTACTTGTTTCACTGACATGATAGATTAAATCATTTTAGAGGCAGTAAACTGGCAAGAATAGAGGATTTTTTACAAGCAGTTTTATAACCTCCAGCTCATCACTTCATCTTTGAAACTATAGCTATATTCTTGCCATATTAAAGTATGAAATCAGAGTGTTTTATGTATTAAATGTTTTTTTCTTCTATTCTGTATAGTGCTTTTTTGGGGAGGTTAACGGGTTAAATATTAAACCTTCTACAACAAAACAAGCTGTCAGGAAGTTAAAAGCGCAGCAAAATTTTATATGGACAGAGACTTATTCTATTTCATTTCTGATGTGGTAAGTAATTTGGTCAGTGTTTTCCTGATAACTTCTGGTAAGAAAAAAATATATATATTTGACAAAGTCCTCTCGTAATTCCAAGGGCAGGTTCATAAATGAGCATTGTGTCTATAAAAATAAAGAGATCTCTGGTCAGGACAAAGAAAAAAAAAGTAACATAGATCAATAAAAAGCAGTATTAAATCCTTCTGTGTAAAAACTAAAAATCATTAAAGGAACACTAAAGTCAGATTTTTATTTATTTTTTAAATAACAAACATGTTATACTTACCTCCAGTGTGCAGCTCATTTTGCACAGAGTGTCCCCAAACGCTGTCTTCTGGGGTCCCTCGGTGGCTGTCTCGGCTCCTCCTCGCAAAAGTTGTCTACCTTCATGCGAGCGAGCTCGCATGGTGGAAAGCTTTTGCAAGCTCGCTCCTGTGATACAGTGGCGACCATAGCCGCCGACTGTATCACTTGGCTCCGCCCCCCAGCGCACCGCGTCATCCGCTGTGATTGACTAGCCAATCAACGGCCAGGCTGAGAACCTGAAGAGGATGAGAAGCACGCGCCCGGGAATTTCGAACGGTCCGGTAAGTTAAACGAGGATGCATTAAGGTAAAAAACTTTTACTTTTACAACCCCTTTAAATATAATTTAAATGCTGCTAGGCTAAATACCTGACCCTATCTTTATATTAGCTTTGCCATATTTCTGTACACACCTGGCTGATTTATAAAGCAGTGGTGTGGCCTTCCTGCTCTCAAATGTGCACAATGCTTTGTTTTCTTTGGGACTCTGAAGCAAACAATACCATTAATTTTAGGGAATGGGAGAAAAAAAATGCTAGGAAGAGGTGTGCCTGGTTATTTGACTTGTCCTAATGCTGCATTACGCTACAGAAAAGGATATCACAGACTCCACATCAAGTCCTGCTTTTTATGGATGACACATAAAATGAAGGCACACAAATGCCATGTACACATGGTCGGAATTTTCCGACAAGAAAAGTTTAATGTGAGCTTTTAATTCTGACCGTGTGTAGGCTCCATCTGACTTTTTCTGTTGGAATGTCCGACAGCTGGTTCTCAATTTTTCCAACAAGAAAAGTTATTGTTGGAAATTCCGATCATCTGTATGCAATTCCGACACACAAAAAACAAGCATGCTCGTAATCAATTTGACGCATGCTCGGAATCATTAAACTTAATTTTTCTCGGCTCGTTGTAGTGTTGTACGTCACTGCGTTCTTGATGGTTGAAATTGTGTGACTGTGTGTATGCAACACAAGTTTGAGCCAACATTCCCTCAGAAAAAAATCCACGGTTTTCTTGTCGGAATTTCCGATCGTGTGTGCGCGGCAAAAGAAGTATCTGCTCTCCATTATAAATTGGCCCTTGAAAGATGGAGGGGCAGGAGTATGAGTTGATTGAGGCTTTACTGTAATTCTCAGTACTGCCACTGTAACACTTGGAGCCTGCTGGAACAAGGAAGAGGTTAGAGGTGGCCTCATCAGTTTTAAGAATTAAAAGGGTGTTAAAGTATATCTAAACCCTAACTGTAGGATGTTTAGTTTGTTAAAGCACAGTATACCATAAAAAAATTCCATGTATATTTGCTTTTAGATGTACTTATGCTATATTTTACGCTCTTTTATTCTTTTTTGGATATCAGTTGTGCTGACCTTGAACACGCGCATCATGCAGTCCATTATTGGCAGCATGTCATTGCTCAGGGTGGGATTTCTAATGTTGACAATGTTGGCACATGTCTGTGAAATTAGCATTGGCACACCTGCTTGTAGATTCTATTGAAAGTGCATGTGACATTGCCAGCTTATAAGATAATGAGTGCATGAAAAGGTATCTTTATGGTAGGATTACGAGGTATAATTATAATGAAAGCTGTAGATTAAAAAGTTTGAATATGACTTTTGAAATATGAGTAGCACCAGCCAGTGGGCCTCTTTAAGCCACCCAGCAGAACGTTCTTGCCCATTTATCCTTCCCCGATGATGAAGAGTACAGGGAGCGAGAAGAACAGAAAAAGATGTGTCTGCCACAGCCTAGGCCTTGGCATTCTTTTGTATATGCCTTACAGTTACCTTTCACCTGTTTCCCAGACTGTGCTGATTGGGTTTGTTATTTCTGTATGGTTTACTGCTTAATTTCTTGCCTAACCCAACTTCACTTGCAGGGCTTTTACTTTTAATAAAGCCAAATCACCAGTTCCAGGTTAGATGGTGTTTCTCTGATCCAGGAGCAGGGTGGGTCATCACTGGGCAAAGCAGGAGGACCCAAACCATCCAGCGGCTCCTACAGGGTAGTGATTTACAAGTTAAAGGTTATCTGAAATTTTAGTGAGTGGGTTTTCAGCTACATTAAACTAAGCATGTAATAAGAATGGGGCACACACAAATGAAGTCCTGGAATGCCAGTCAAGTTTATTGAGCAGGCAAGAGCAACATGCAACAAATACTGAAGACCTTCCACCTTAAGAATACCAATGAATTTCATAGGGAATGACAGGGGGCGGGGCTAAGCAAAAGTTTAAACTGGTAACAAATTTTATTTAAATACATAAAAACAATAAATAATCAAATCAATTGTTACCATTAGCCACGTGCAGCTTACAGACCAGACCTGACAGCATTTTGGTGAGCTTATATATATGATTTATTATGTAAAATATTATGCAATAATTATGAAATATGTTTTATGCCCTTTATATGTAAGTAATGTGTTCTTTTTTTGCATATTACTAGACGAAGATATGAAACAGATGGATGCCGCGCCCCTACGACGCTAATAATGCGAAACATGTTGGCGACCAGCTCCACCCCCATCTAACTAATCATAACATCTTCACTGTATCAGAGCAGACAATTGATTTTATTATTTATTGTTTTCATGTATTTAAATTAAATTTGTTATTTTCTTTACATAAATTCTCTGTGAATTTACTGGCTCACCTTTTGTAGACACAAGCCCTAACAAAAGTCCTATTTATACTGTAGTGGCTAATACCCACCCAGTGTGTCCTTTTCAATCCTTTTTTACCTAAGTTTTCTTTTTTTGGGGGGGGGGGGGTATTCCTGTGGTCCTAACCTTCACCCCTCATGTTATTGAGCAAATAAATATTTAAAATCTAGAGGGTTTGAAGTAGGGTTGCCACCTCAGCCCTTAATTACATTACACAGGTTTTGGTGCTATTTGAATGCAGATGAGGAACTAAGTGAATTTAATTACCACCCTATTCAGCCACAGAACTTGTATAAATAATATGTGTTCAGTTTTAAAGGGATGAGGTGGCAACCCTCAGAAGCCTGGCTTTTACTACTGGTGTGTCAGTGTGTTGTGGGTGCAGCTCCATTGCAGACCACCAAAACGAAGGCAGGAGACCCTTATTAAAACTGCAGTAGCTCCATGGGGGGTAGTGCTACAGCCTATGTTGTCATGATCACCACCGATAAAGAAGAGGCACAGCAAGAGTGATTGACGGAAACCGCATCCACTATCACACCTATCTGCTTTCATATGCAACTCAATGAGTGTCGAGTGGGGCAGATGTTCAAATAGTACTCAAAAGGTCAAACAGAGTGCAGACATGTGTCAGGAGACAGAGTTGAGATTCCCTTGAGATGTCAATGTAATCTCTAAGAATGAGGGGTCTCTGCACAGCCAGGTTCAGCTTGCAAATGTTTTTCACAATATACTCTTATGTAAAGAAAGACCACTTCAGGATGATTCATGCTCTCCAAGGCTAGAATTTCATCCTTCCTCCCCAGCCATGTCAAGAGCTTCTTTTTTGCATGATTGCACTAGCTGTGCAGCACACGCTGTAATAAATACCCTGGAGGTTTCATTTTATCAGAGCAGGCTGGAGTTTTAGCACTGTACTACAGTATCTGAAATATTGCCAATTGGCTAGTTGGTTTGTCAAGCCACAGTAAGTAGAATTAAATAGGATGATAAGACTTAACAGAAAGCAGAGCTGACAGCTCTCTACACAGGCTGAATGATCACTTTCAATTGTAATCGATTTTGTGAGTACTGAACACGAACCTCCAGGCAATTGAAGAAAATGGGATGATGAAGGACTACAAACTAATATGTTACACATCTCTATTGATTAGCCATTGATTAGCCATTATTTTCTGAACGACAAACAGGTAGCGGTGAAGTAAGTGAAGCCACTGATTTATTTACAACTTACATGGCAAAGCGTCTTCTTTATTTAGCTCAGCGTAATCTAATGCTTAAACAAAAGGCAAAGAGAAATGTGATGATAGTTTTATTTCCCTTAAGTAAAATTCATTTACATCTGAGCTGAGTGAAAATAACCCATGGTCAATGATGGAGTAGGTTTAAAGCAAAGGTTTCCCAAAAGAATCACGTGGTTTGCAAATGTTGATTTTCTTCTGAAAATGCTAGTTGCCTGGCTGAAATGCAGACCCACTGGCTTTCATTTTATTTATATAATCTCTTTTTATTGTTATAAATTTCTTTACAAATTATTACACACCATTTAATTGTCGAATTTCAAAACAATTGGCACAATTTCAAAGGAACTTCTAATAACCCTTACCCTTAATAACCCTTACCCTTTCTCCCGCCCACCAAAAAAACAACCCAACAAATCATATCCCTCTTCCTAAACATCTTTCCCCCAATAATCCCTCCACCTTCTCTTTCTTATGAATTCCGCTAAGATAACCATTCCTCTATGCCCAGGGTGGTCCAGTATCGTAGTCCATGGCTACCCACAGTATCAGGTACCCAACATATCCACATACCTTCTAACCTCTTAGATTTTTTAAACTCCAGCGATTTCCCCCAGATGGTATAATAATTCCCTAAGGAATCCTCTACTATATACAGTGCCTTGAAAAAGTATTCATACCACTTGAAATTTCCCACATTTTGTCATGTTACAACCAAAAAACCTAAATGTATTTTATTGGAATTTTATGTGATCGACCATCACAAAGTGGCACGTAATTGTCAACTGGAAGGAAAATTATAATCTTTGTTTTTTTAAAAAAAAAACCCTGTTGGGACACTTTTTTTGATGGCCAACTTTCCTTTAGGCAATTTAATTGAAAGTAGATAACCTCGTCTCTGGTGCTGTCCTTTGTAAATTCACAGCTCGGACTTCACGCTTCTGTGCCTCCCCTTGGTTTAATGAAGTCCAACAACAACCCCCATGGCATTGCTCTCTGCAGCATTTAGGATCTGCCCACTCCCAGAGGAAAAAAGGGTGAAGGGAACCTTTGATGTCAACAAACTGGACCGAAGATACCTGGAAAATGTATACAGATTTTTTTTCAAAGATGCCTGGGGTACTCCTGGTGGAAGTTGGGGGGGAGGGAAACAGGGAGAGGAAGACATTAACCCAGAATTTGGCATGACTCTAACATTAGTTATGGATCATAAATGAAAAGATATTAAAGCCATTTACTAAATGTGGCTAAAAGCCTATTAAGGAAGTTTTGGCGAACATCAAAAGTCCTGAGTATGAGAGAATGGGTTTTAACCACTTGACCACTGGGCACTTAAACCCCCTTCCTAACCAGACCAATTTTCAGCTCTCGGTGCTCTCACAATTTGAATGACAATTACTCAGTCATACAACATTGTACCCATTTGAAATTTTTGTCCTTTTTTTCACACAAATAGAGCTTTCTTTTGGTGGTATTTGATCACCTCTGGGTTTTTTATTTTTTGCGCTATAAAAAAAAAACTTGTTTCTGTCATATTAGCAGGTTATTTCTCACACACAGCATACGCATACCACAAATTACACCCCAAATCACATTCTGCTATTCCTCCCAAGTATGGCGATACCACATGTGTGAGACTTTTACACAGCGTAGCTACACACAGGGGCCCAACATGCAGGGAACGCCATCAGGCGTTCTGGAACACCCACACCAATTCTGACATTTCTCTCCTACATGGAAAAATCATCATTTATTTGCTAGAAAATTACATAGAACCCCAAAACATTATATATGCTTTTTTAGCAAAGACCCTAGAGAATAAAATGGCGGCCATTACAACTTTTTATCTCGCACGGTATTTTCGCAGAAATTTATTGAACGCGTGTTTTTAAAAAAAAAACTGTTTTGTGCTTAAAACAAAACAAAACAGTAAAGTTAGCCCAATTTTTTTTCATAATGTGAAAGATGAAGTTACGCCGAGTAAATAGATACCCAACATGTCACACTTCAAAATTGCGCACACTCGTGGAATGGCGCCAAACTTCGCTACTTAAAAATCCCCATAGGCGGAATTGCCGAGTATTGGGGTACTGCCGAGTACTGGGGTATTGCCGATTATTGGGGTATTGTTGAGTATTGGGGTATTGCCGAGTATTGGGGTATTGCCGAGTACTGGGGTATTGCCGAGTACTGGGGTATTGCCGAGTATTGGGGTATTGCTGAGTACTGGGCTATTGCTGAGTACTGGGGTATTGCTGAGTACTGGGGTATTGCTGGGTATTGGGGTATTGCTGGGTATTGGGGTATTGTTGGGTATTGGGGTATTGTTGGGTATTATTGGGTACTGGGGTATTGTTGGGTACTGGGGTATTGCTGGGTACTGGGGTATTGCTGGGTACGGGGGATTGCTGGGTACTGGGGATTGCAGGGTACTGGGGATTGCAGGGTACTGGGGATTGCAGGGTACTGGGGATTGCAGGGTACTGGGGTACTGCAGAGCTGGGATGGATTGAGGGATGGCTGGATCTGTGACCGCATTTGTCACAGATCCAGCCACAGCTCAGCTGCTGACACCCGACTCCCCCCCCTCTCCTCGCACACTGTACCGAACGGTACAGAGAGGAGATGCAGGAGAGGGAGGAACCGGCGTCATCAAATGACGGCGGTTTGTTTACAAGTGATCGCGCCGTCATTCGACGGCGCGATCACGTGGTAAACGGCCGCTATCAGCGGCAATTTACCGTGATCCGTGATGCGCTGGGTCTTCTAGACCCGGCGAGCATGGACACTTTTGCGAGCGCGTCCCAGGGGACGCGCAATCGCAGAAGTGAAGGACGACGTCTCAGGGACGTCGTCCCAAGATAACTCCACCGCGCCGTAGCAGTAAAATGCCTATGGCGCGGTGGGAAAGTGGTTAAAGATTGACTGGATAAGGTCTATTGAAGTAACAATGCACAGTGCCTTGAAAAAGTATTCATACCCCTTGAAATTTTCAAAATGTTGTCATGTTACAACCAAAAACATACATTTATTAGAATTTTATGAAAAAAAGGGGGGGCAAAGAGGGGGAGGGGGAAGAAGAAGGGGAGGCTAGGAAGATAGCCCCCCTTTTTTTTTCTTTTTTCGTTACTCACTTACTTTTTCGCTGGTTTCGCGCACAGATTCACATTTCAATATTTCCTTTAGCACTTATTAGACCTCACTGGTATCCCTCCCCCTCCTTTTACACTGTAGTCATTATAGAGAATTTTTTCTGACCCCTACTTTTATATATAGCTATTTTAGGGATAAGCTCATAGTGCGGTTCCATCCTCCATCTACCCGTTCTTGAGAGGTTACCTTCCTCCATTTGCGGCTTGTAGTTCCAGGTGGTCATCTCTAGCTGTGCAGGTAAGCCATTCGGCATCTCTTGAACCCCCAAAAAATGTTTTTTCTGTATAAGCAAAACATTTGTATAGCAACCTTGTCGAACACCATCATGCATATTTACCTATATGTATGGAATTTGTGATTGTAACTATTGTATATTATGTTTTCAGACCACCTCTCCTGACGAAGCAACTACCGTTGCGAAACTAGTCGAGATTCAACTGGCATGACCCCACTCTTCTCACCGCCCCCCCCTTGTGTAGGGTTGACTTAACAACTCGGTGACCTGTCTGGTTGGTCATGCACTGTGTCACGTTTTTAATGTTGTTTTTGTTTTTATAATCCAATAATGTGTGTTCTACTTGCCCATTATTATGTATAATAAACTAATGTAATAATTTTTTACCTTAGTTCATCTTTCCATTGAATTTTCTTATACCCAGTACCGCTATAGTCCACTTGCCCACTCCCCCACTTCCAAGCTATTCCTGGGTCACTTTTGGGGTCCTAGGTAAACTTGATCTTTCTATGTTTCACAGGGGGTATGGTGTGTTCAGGGTGATGTGCAGTGTTAGTTTAACACCACACATAGCGTTTTGCTTTTAGGCCAAAAAGTACAATTTTGGTCCTCATGATGCTGTTTGTTTACTAAGATTCTCTGACAAACATCTGATGGCTTCATAGAACAGCTGTATTTATACTGAGATTAAATTACACACAGGTGGACTCTATTTACTAATTAAGTGATTTATAAATGCATTTGGTTCCACTAGATTTTAGTTAGGTGTATTAGAGTTAAGGGGGTTAAATACAAATGCACGCCACACTTTTTGCATATTTATTTGTAAAAAATCCTAAAAACCATTTATCATTTTCCTTCCACTTCACAATTATGTGCCACAAAATGTGGAAAATGTCAAGGGGTATGAATACTTTTTCAAGGCACTGTATATAGTAGAGGATTCCTTAAGGAAATATGATACCATCTGGGGGAAATGGTTGCAGTTTAAAAAAATCTAGGAGGTTAGGAGGTATGTGGATATGTAGTGTACCTGATACTATGGGTAGCCGTGGACTACAATACTGGACCCCCCTGGGCATAGAGGAGAGGTTTTGATACCTGAATTGATAAGAAAGAGATGGTGGAGGGGTTCTTAGGAAGAGGGAAATGATTTGATAGCATTTGTTGTGTTTGTAATGAAAGTAATGAAAGGAATCCCAGGACAATAGAAGCTGAAAAAAAGAAAGAGAACAACAACTTCACACCTCCACAAGGACGCAACCCCAAAATGGACACCTATATTGATTGCTTCAGACTACGAGTTACATTCCTGATATCCAGTCCACCCAGCAAAAGAAAATGTTATACAACCTTTCACCACTGGAGCAAAAAGCTATACACGATTTGCGCAATAATCAGGCCACCACCATCAAACCAGCAGATAAAGGGGAGAGCAGTCGTTGTGATGGATACAGGAAAATATATACAAGAAGGCCAGAGGCAGCTGGCAAATACTACTTACTATTGAAAACTGGATTATGATTCAACCCAGGATTTTACTAAGCAATTAAAAGGTCTCATTAAAACAATACCAAACCACCTACATTCAGAACTTATGAATGCGATTTGCGGATTATCCAGAAATTGGGTACTTCTACATGCTGCTCAAGATTTACAAGCCAAGAAATCCGGCAGACCCATCATAACAAGCATGCATACACTTACCAAACATTCGACATTCGTCATAGAGAGACATTTCTAAAGGAAAAAAAATATTTAAACTTGCTTGCGGTTGTACTGTATTGCCGCCTTCCGGCAATATAGATAATAAATCTATAAAAAAATGAAGTGGGTTCCCCCCCAGTCCATACCAGGTTCTTTGGGTCTCATCGCAATTGCTTGATTGCAGTTGTTGCCGCTAAGGGTGGCACAACCAGTTATTAGGTTTAGGAGGCAATTACTTTTTCAAATAAAGCCAGGCAGGTTTGGACAGCTGTTTTGCCTTAATAGGTAAAACCATCATTTAAAAACTGAATTTTTTATTTACTCGGGTTATTTTTGTGTAATAATAAAATGTATGTAAAAAAAATTCAGAAAGGTAGCAAATACTTTTTCACTGCATTGTATATACTAGACTGCTTGCATTGTATATATAGTCTACACTGAATGCAGAGTATATATATATATATATATATATATATATATATATATATATATATACTAAACTGCCTGCATGCTACTAACTGCCTCTAACTGCCATATATGGCTCTCACAGCAGAACACACTGTGATTGGCCAAAGCATGCAGGTCAGGTGCATGCTTTGGCTAAGCAGCAGCCATCAATGCACTATTTCGCAGTGCATTATGGGGCATATGTTTGTTTGTTCTGTGAACAAATGAACACCCGATGTTCGAGTCAAACTTAATTTCGACATGAACATCGGGACCATCTCTAATTCTTACACACAACAAATTCACTTTCAACAATGACATCTATCTCCAGTGTATGGGTACTGCTATGGGAAGTAAAACGGCACCCCAATATGTAAACTTATTTATGGCTGACCTGCAAGACAAATTCCTAAACAGCATACAACAAAGCAACAAGAGCCATACAGATATTATCGCTATATTGATGATATCTTCATTATATGGATAGAAGGTGAAGAAAATGTAAAAAAATAATTCTTATTGACCAACACTTTTCACCCATCTATGAAACTAAAAATGTATTATTCTAACACACGTCAAGTTTTTAGGCACCACAGTATGCATCAGGGATGACAAGCTTCACAGTTCAATATACAGGAAACCGACTGACAGATGCAACTAGCTCCACAGTTCCAGTTTTCACCTCCAACACACCAAACGGGCCATAATACACAGCCAGGCCTTAAGATACCACAGAATATGCTCAGACCCAGGAGACAGAGATAATCTCAGAACCCTAGCAGACTCCTTCCATAAGAAAGGTTACAAAGACAAAACCATCAACAACAGCATAAACACGGCCTTGAAAATCCAAAGAGAAAATCTCCTCCAATACAAAGAGGAAAAAAACAAATAACCGTGTACCTCTAGTCACCACATACAATCCAACACTAGAAGGGATAAAAAAGATAATCAAAGATTTACAACCCATCAACAGAGGATGAAACTCTGAAAGAAATATTCCAACAACCCCCAATACTGGTTTCCAGACAACCACTTAACCTCAGACATAATCCAATGAGCGGGAAACTTCCTTCCGATTATGAAGTCACAAATAATGGAAGCAAACCCTGCAATAAAAAATGTTGCAAACTGTGCAAACAGATCAATCGATCTAAAAGTGTCACACACATTAATAGGACCTTCAATATCACAAGATCATACAGATGTACCTCCAGTAATGCTGTGTACCTCATCCAATGCAAAAGAAATAGCAAAGTATCTGTCAGGAAAGGTTCCATCCGCTGGTGCTATTTATGTTCTGTCTTGCAGTGCTGCGTCCCACCAGCAGGGGTCTCCTGGCAGTTCGGAGCTGTCAGGGGAACTTCCCCCTGCTGGTATATCAACTTTGGGACACAGTACTGGCCTCCACCAGCGGATGGACCCTGGCAGTGTGGAGCACCTGGCCCTTGCTGCGTTCAGGTGTGACCTGAACATAATTAACACGCCCCTATTTTTACCCGGCAAGTTCAAGTAGAACTCGCCCTGGTATCTGTCTATTTACCGGACCCTGAGCCTGATACCTGACCCTGAGCCTGCTGTCTCCGTTCTGGACTTCTGACCCGACCCGATCCGACCTGTCCCGACCTGATCCCTCTCCTGGACATTTCCTTCCTGCCATTCCCTGTCTGCAGCTTCTTTGATGATCTCCTGGTATTTGACCCCGGCTTGGCTTTTGGTTTATGATTACCGCATTTCCCCTGGACTTGTATGTATGCTTTGTGTTATTTGTGCACTGGTTGTCGTCACCTGTTTGTTCACCCTTGTAAATAAAACACCTTTTATTCCACTATATACAGTGTTGGTCTCCTCTGTGTAGGCACACAGTACTGGTCCATTTAGAATCTCTGACAGTATACCAGGGTCACTTCACCAGACGTGCCTGCATAAGGAACCATCCTGTTGTGGTGCGTTTTTTGAAACATGGATTTCAATGAAATGACTTACTTTTCTCTGTTAGCAGAGGAGGATGAGGAGTATTGTCGCCAGGTGTTTGAGGGATGGACAAGTGACCAGCTGATGGAAGCCATCCGATCAGCCCATGCCATGGTGATCTGGGTTATATGTCTTATGATGATATTCAGCCATTAATCAAGTTATGTGTTAAACCAGCCCTGTCAGTTATCCCAGATGGTAGTGATGACTTCTCTCCCCCCTTCAGTTGTGACCAAGTCAAATCCTTGGTGTGGTTAATGGAGGATGACCTGGCTTATTTTGATGAGCATTATTCCTCCTGTCCCCAGCAAAAGTTATCTGAGTGTATTGATTCTGTGCAGTCTCTGATTAGGCAAGGTGTGTGTGAACCTGCTTTTGTTCAACCTGTGCTGCAGGCATGGTCAGATCTCCTGATTCCAGCCAAGCCACTGCATTCCAGCCCTGCCATTAACCACTTACCTTCCCAAGGATCTAGCCGTCCATTGCCAATGACAACCTCAGCTATAGCCCAGTTAATTCCGCTTCCTACCAAATATTACTACCCAGTTTCTACTAATTGTACCTACCCTGCCTTTAATCCACCTGTCCGTTCCAGCCCTGCTATTAACCACCTGCCTTCCCAAGGATCCATCTGTCCATCACCAATGGCAACTCCAGCACAGATAATTCCGCATCCTACCAAATATTACTACCCAGTTTCTACTAACTGTACCTACCCTGCCTTTAATCCACCTGTAACAACTCCACAAAACCCTCCCTCAGTCACCTTCCCTGTGTCTCTGCCATATTCCAACCCTTCCTCCTACTTAAATTCATCCCCTTCATACACGCCTTCTGTTAACAAACCTGCAGTGACTAAGTCTAAAAAGAAACGGAAGTGCTTCCCAACCCATACCATCGTGCCAGTTACCCAACCTGTCCCAGTGCCCTCTGCTCAGCCTGTCCCAGTGCCCTCTGCTCAGCCTGTCCCAGTGCCATCTGTTCCAGTGCCATCTGTTCAGCCTGATGTTCCTGTGCCTGCCTGCCAGCCTGATCCTGTGCCAGCCTGCCAGCCTGATGTTCCTGTGCCAGCCTGCCAGCCTGATGTTCCTGTGCCAGCCTGCCAGCCTGGTGTTCCTGTGCCAGCCTGCCAGCCCGGTGTTCCTGTGCCAGCCCGGTGTTCTTGTGCCAGCCTGCCAGCCTGATGTTTCTGTGCCAGCCTGCCAGTCTGATGTTTTTGTGCCAGCCTGCCAGTCTGATGTTTTTGTGCCAGCCTGCCAGCCTGATGTTCCTGTGCCAGCCTGCCAGCCTGATGTTCCTGTGCCAGCCTGCCAGCCTGATGTTCCTGTGCCAGCCTGCCAGTCTGATGTTCCTGTGCCAGCCTGCCAGTCTGCTGTTCCTGTGCCAGCCTGCCAGCCCGATGTTCCTGTGCCAGCCTGCCAGCCTGATGTTCCTGTGCCAGCCTGCCAGCCCGATGTTCCTGTGCCAGCCTGATGTTTCTGTGCCAGCCTGCCAGTCTGATGTTTTTGTGCCAGCCTGCCAGTCTGATGTTTTTGTGCCAGCCTGCCAGCCTGATATTCCTGTGCCAGCCTGCCAGCCTGATGTTCCTGTGCCAGCCTGCCAGTCTGATGTTCCTGTGCCAGCCTGCCAGTCTGCTGTTCCTGTGCCAGCCTGTCAGCCCGATGTTCCTGTGCCAGCCCGGTGTTCTTGTGCCAGCCTGCCAGCCTGATGTTTCTGTGCCAGCCTGCCAGTCTGATGTTTTTGTGCCAGCCTGCCAGTCTGATGTTTTTGTGCCAGCCTGCCAGCCTGATGTTCCTGTGCCAGCCTGCCAGCCTGATGTTCCTGTGCCAGCCTGCCAGCCTGCCAGTCTGATGTTCCTGTGCCAGCCTGCCAGTCTGCTGTTCCTGTGCCAGCCCGATGTTCCTGTGCCAGCCTGCCAGCCTGATGTTCCTGTGCCAGCCTGCCAGCCCGATGTTCCTGTGCCAGCCTGATGTTTCTGTGCCAGCCTGCCAGTCTGATGTTTTTGTGCCAGCCTGCCAGCCTGATATTCCTGTGCCAGCCTGCCAGCCTGATGTTCCTGTGCCAGCCTGCCAGTCTGATGTTCCTGTGCCAGCCTGCCAGTCTGCTGTTCCTGTGCCAGCCTGTCAGCCCGATGTTCCTGTGCCAGCCTGCCAGCCTGATGTTCCTGTGCCAGCCTGCCAGTCTGATGTTTCTGTGCCAGCCTGCCAGTCTGCTGTTCCTGTGCCAGCCTGCCAGCCTGATGTTCCTGTGCCAGCCTGCCAACCCGATGTTCCTGTGCCAGCCTGCCCGCCTGATGTTTCTGTGCCAGCCTGCCAGTCTGATGTTTTTGTGCCAGCCTGCCAGTCTGATGTTTTTGTGCCAGCCTGCCAGCCTGATGTTCCTGTGCCAGCCTGCCAGCCTGATGTTCCTGTGCCAGCCTGCCAGCCTGATGTTCCTGTGCCAGCCTGCCAGTCTGATGTTCCTGTGCCAGCCTGCCAGTCTGCTGTTCCTGTGCCAGCCTGCCAGCCCGATGTTCCTGTGCCAGCCTGCCAGCCTGATGTTCCTGTGCCAGCCTGCCAGCCCGATGTTCCTGTGCCAGCCTGATGTTTCTGTGCCAGCCTGCCAGTCTGATGTTTTTGTGCCAGCCTGCCAGTCTGATGTTTTTGTGCCAGCCTGCCAGCCTGATATTCCTGTGCCAGCCTGCCAGCCTGATGTTCCTGTGCCAGCCTGCCAGTCTGATGTTCCTGTGCCAGCCTGCCAGTCTGCTGTTCCTGTGCCAGCCTGTCAGCCCGATGTTCCTGTGCCAGCCCGGTGTTCTTGTGCCAGCCTGCCAGCCTGATGTTTCTGTGCCAGCCTGCCAGTCTGATGTTTTTGTGCCAGCCTGCCAGTCTGATGTTTTTGTGCCAGCCTGCCAGCCTGATGTTCCTGTGCCAGCCTGCCAGCCTGATGTTCCTGTGCCAGCCTGCCAGCCTGATGTTCCTGTGCCAGCCTGCCAGTCTGATGTTCCTGTGTCAGCCTGCCAGTCTGCTGTTCCTGTGCCAGCCTGCCAGCCCGATGTTCCTGTGCCAGCCTGCCAGCCTGATGTTTCTGTGCCAGCCTGCCAGCCCGATGTTCCTGTGCCAGCCTGATGTTTCTGTGCCAGCCTGCCAGTCTGATGTTTTTGTGCCAGCCTGCCAGTCTGATGTTTTTGTGCCAGCCTGCCAGCCTGATATTCCTGTGCCAGCCTGCCAGCCTGATGTTCCTGTGTCAGCCTGCCAGTCTGATGTTCATGTGCCAGCCTGCCAGTCTGCTGTTCCTGTGCCAGCCTGTCAGCCCGATGTTCCTGTGCCAGCCTGCCAGCCTGATGTTCCTGTGCCAGCCTGCCAGTCTGATGTTTCTGTGCCAGCCTGCCAGTCTGCTGTTCCTGTGCCAGCCTGCCAGCCTGATGTTCCTGTGCCAGCCTGCCAACCCGATGTTCCTGTGCCAGCCTGCCCGCCTGATGTTTCTGTGCCAGCCTGCCAGTCTGATGTTTTTGTGCCAGCCTGCCAGTCTGATGTTTTTGTGCCAGCCTGCCAGCCTGATGCTCCTGTGCCAGCCTGCCAGCCTGATGTTCCTGTGCCAGCCTGCCAGTCTGATGTTCCTGTGCCAGCCTGCCAGTCTGCTGTTCCTGTGCCAGCCTGTCAGCCCGATGTTCCTGTGCCAGCCTGCCAGCCTGATGTTCATGTGCCAGCCTGCCAGCCCGATGTCCCTGTGCCAGCCTGATGTCCCTGTGCCAGCCTGCCAGTCTGATGTTCCCATGCCAGTTTGCCAGCCTGCTGTTCCTGTGCCAGTTTGCCAGCCTGCTGTTCCTGTGCCAGTCTGCCAGCCTGCTGTTCCTGTACCAACCTGCCAGCCTGCTGTTCCTGTGCCAGTCTGCCAGCCTGCTGTTCCTGTGCCGGTCTGCCAGCCTGCTGTTCCTGTGCCAGTCTGCCAGCCTGCTGTTCCTGTACCAACCTGCCAGCCTGCTGTTCCTGTGCCAGTCTGCCAGCCTGCTGTTCCTGTGCCGGTCTGCCAGCCTGCTGTTCCTGTGCCGGTCTGCCAGCCTGCTGTTCCTGTGCCAGTCTGCCAGCCTGTTGTTCCTGTGCCAGTCTTCCAGCCGCTTGTTCCTGTGCCAGCCATCCAGCTGCTTGTTCCTGTGCCAGCCGTCCAGCCGCTTGTTCCTGTGCCAGCCTGCCAGCCTGCTGTTCCTGTGCCAGCTTGCCAGCCTGCTGTTCCTGTGCCAGTTTGCCAGCCTGCTGTTCCTGTGCCAGTCTGCCAGCCTGCTGTTCCTGTGACAGTTTGCCAGCCTGCTGTTCCTGTGCCAGTCTGCCAGCCTGCTGTTCCTGTGCCAGTCTGCCAGCCTGCTGTTCCTGTACCAGTCTGCCAGCCTGCTGTTCCTGTGCCAGTTTGCCAGCCGGCTGTTCCTGTGCCAGTCTGCCAGCCTGCTGTTCCTGTGCCAATCTGCCAGCCTGCTGTTCCTGTGCCAGTCTGCCAGCCTGCTGTTCCTGTGCCAGTCTGCCAGCCTGCTGTTCCTGTGCCAGTCTGCCAGCCCAGCTCGGCGACCCGGAGCCTGCTGCCCAGCTTGATTATTATTATTAAAAGATGTTTAATATCGCGCCCGTCTTACCCATAGGGCCTCGAAGCGCTAAACGCAAAAGAAAAGAAGTACACATCACCCATGACGGAGAACTAAAATCAGCACCGCAGCAATTAAAAGGGTTACTAAGAAGGGAGAGACCTAATATAACATAAAAAGGACTCGAAACACCCCTCTACTGACTCAGCCATAGGCTTGGGTAAACAAGTAGGTTTTAAGTGTGCAACGGAAAGCCAGGAGATTGCTAACCTGTCTAATGGGTAGGGGGATGCTGTTCCAAAATTTCGCCCCCTGGACGGAAAAAGAGCGACCTCCCCGACGAGCCTTCCTAAAGCAAGGCACCGTAAAATCGAAGGAGGTACTGGAACGGAGGGGTGGGAGGGGACGTATTTGATGAATCTTGCACGGAGGTAGCCTGGGCCCGAACCATAGAATACCCTATGCATAATACAACCAGTCTTGAACAATATCCGTTTGGAAATAGGAAGCCAATGCAGGGCGACAAGAGAGGGGGTGATATGCTCTCTGCGGGAAGCACCTGTGAGTAGCCGCGCAGCTGCATTTTGGACAAGCTGGAGTCTATGCAAGTTGTTATTAGGGAGTCCTAGATACAGAGCATTACAATAGTCCAGGCGACTAGCAATCGTGGCAGAGACAACCGTTTTTTTGCTGGGGTGGTCAATGAATCGAAATAACACCCTCAGAAGTTTCAGATGGAAGTGGCAGGTACTCACCACCTTGCTTATCTGGGGGGTCAGAGTCAACCGAGAGTCCAGGATGATTCCCAAGTCCCTGACCTGGGTGGCTCTATCGGGAACGCTGCCAAACTCCGAGGGCCATTGAGGCAGTGTAGGGGCCAGACTCAAGTCACTGAAGGTAATACATTCGGTCTTACTATTGTTTAACTTCAGGAAGTTGGCACACATCCACTGATCGATCTCACGAAGGCAAGCGGCCAGGGTTTCGGGAGCAACTTCACCATGTTTGAATTTAAAGTAAAGTTGCGTGTCATCGGCATAGACATGGAACTGGAGATTGTGGTGCCTGATGAGGTCGGCCAATGGCCTCACATAGATGTTGAACAGGATCGGAGATAAAGCAGATCCCTGTGGAACTCCACAGGAGAGGGGGAGGTCAGCTGATTGAAAAACCCCCAGCTGTACTCGCTGCGTCCTCTCCTGGAGAAAGGAGGCCATCCATGCCAAGGCTTGACCTTCTAATCTGGCAACCATTACCAATCGATCCAGAAGCACCTGATGGTCAATGGTGTCGAATGCAGATGACAGGTCCAGTAACACTAAAATGATCCTGGTCTAAAGCCGTCAGAAGATCGTCCTGGACGTTGACAAGAGCTGACTCTGTGCCTCGCCCAGGCCGGAATCCCGACTGGTAGTCATCCAGAATGTTATTGGACTCTAGGTGACTCTGAAGTTGACCTACCACAGCTTTTTCGGCTATCTTCGCCACGAACGGAAGGCCAGAAATTGGCCTTCCGATGACCCGGAGCCTGCTGCCCAGCTCGATGACCCAGAGCCTGCTGCCCAGCTCGATGACCCGGAGCCTGCTGCCCAGCTCGATGACCCGGAGCCTGCTGCCCAGCTCGACGACCCGGAGCCTGCTGCCCAGCTCGACGACCCGGAGCCTGCTGCCCAGCTCGATGACCCGGAGCCTGCTGCCTAGCTCGACGACCCGGAGCCTGCTGCCCAGCTTGATGACCCGGAGCCTTCATCCGCTGCCCAGCTCGATGACTCGGAGCCTGCTGCCCAGCTCGATGACTCGGAGCCTTCTGCCCAGCTCGACGACCCGGAGCCTGCTGCCCAGCTCGATAACCCGGAGCCTGCTGCCCAGCTCGACGACCCGGAGCCTGCTCCCCAGCTCGACGACCCCGAGCCCGCTGCCCAGCTCGACGACTCGGATGTACCCACCTCTCGGTTCAAGCCTCCCATTGCCCAGTTGGTCACCCTGGATATTCCCCGGCAACGGATAGTTGGAGCATCCGGAGGCCACTCCTTTGAGGGGGGGTACTGTCAGGAAAGGTTCCATCCGCTGGTGCTATTTATGTTCTGTCTTGCAGTGCTGCTTCCCACCAGCAGGGGTCTCCTGGCAGTTCGGAGCAGTCAGGGGAACTTCCCCCTGCTGGTATATCACCTTTGGGACGCAGTACTGGCCTCCACTAGTGGATTGACCCTGGCAGTGTGGAGCACCTGGCCCTTGCTGCGTTCAGGTGTGACCTGAACATAATTAACACGCCCCTATTTATACCCGGCAAGTTCAAGCAGAACTCGCCCTGGTATCTGTCTATTTACCGGACCCTGAGCCTGATACCTGACCCTGAGCCTGCTGTCCCTGTTCTGAACTTCTGACCCGACCCGATCTGATCTGTCCCGACCTGATCCCTCTCCTGGACATTTCCTTCCTGCCATTCCCTGTCTGCAGCTTCTTTGATGATCTCCTGGTATTTGATCCCGGCTTGGCTTTTGGTTTATGATTACCGCATTTCCCCTGGACTTGTATATATGCTTTGTGTTATTTGTGCACTGGTTGTCGTCACCTGTTTGTTCATCCTTGTAAATAAAACACCTTTTATTCCACTATATACAGTGTTGGTCTCCTCTGTGTAGGCACACAGTACTGGTCCATTTAGAATCTCTGACAGTATCTTATGTTGGTGAAAGAAGACAGAAGTTGCAAGTGAGGATGAATTTGCACAGACATACCATTGAGGAACATAAAGAAGGTTTCTGCACACTTGTGGGACATCATTTCTCTCAACCGGACCACACTATAGAAGACCTCAAAGTTGTACGCAATAAATAATGGCCTAAATTTAGACATGGGTTTCCTGATTCATTATCCAAAAGTGTTACGACCCCCTTTGTGTCTATCATCCCCCCTATCTATAGCTCTCCCTCTGTCTTATCCCACTAACTATACTATGTTTTATTACCATTGCCATGTACATTTGTTTGTGTGTGTTTGTTTTTCTTTTTTCCTTTCCCTCAGGGATTGTACTTTTTTTTAACATTCTGCTAACACTTTTGTGAATCAGCTGGGACATTGAAAAGGGGGACATACCATGAAAGCTTGTCCTGAAAAATGGTATGTTAGTGCAAATAAAAAAAGTATCACGGACAGTACTCAATTGTCTCTATATGTATTAAATAAACAAATTAGTCCTAAACAAAGAAAATGCCTACTATAGTGGTAAAGAGTCTATTTTAATGAAAAATATTGCTAAGTTAAAGTGCCATAATAATACAGCTATAGCATTTGTCAGATACATTTGCTGTTTTTGACTAAATGAACTAAATGCTCTGGGATCTTCTGAACCTGGAGTACATATTATATACAACTACCAACAAGTTACAAATTGCATTGTGAAATGTGGGGTTTAAATATGATGTGTGGATCATAGCCATACTCATGGTATATACTGACATCTTTTGATGCTGTAAATTGCTTGACAGTGGAAGCAGGGTCTGTGGTAGACTAGCCATAATTCCCCATTGGCTAGTCTGCAACAGATCTTCCCCTCTATTCTTTATCTTGGTACAGGTGCCAAAACCTATTGAAAAGTATAGAGCTCTGTAAATAGTAAATACTACACTAGACCTGGACAGATTGGGCAGTGGTGTTGGAAATTGCTATTAGACAAAGGCTTTGGGTTGCATTGTAAAGACTAATGCCGTGTAAACACGATCGGTTCGTCTCATGAAAATGGTCCGATGGACCGTTTTCATTGGACGAACCAATCGTGTGTGGGACTCATAATTTTTTTTTCCCATCGGTGAAAAAACTTAGAACCTGTTTTAAAATTATCTGATGGTTAAAAAAAACGATCGTCTGTGGGCAAGTCCATCGGGTTAAAAATCCACGCTTGCTCAGAGTCAAGTCGACGCATGCTCAGAAGTATTGAACTTCATTTTTCTCAGCACGTTGTAGTGTTTTACGTCACTGCGTTCTGACACAAACGTTTTTTTAAGTGATGGTGTGTAGGCAAGACTGATGAAAGTCAGCTTCATCGGATATCTGATGAAAAAATCCATCGGTCCGTTTTCATCAGATGAATCGATCGTGTGTACAGGGCATAACAATACTTTAAACCCCATCAAACCTAACTTTTCCCCTCATGCTATTTATAAAACTCAATACAGACTTTAGATTAGCAGTTAACCTAGACCAATGTTTCTCAACTCCAGTCCTCGAGTACCCCCAACAGGTCATGTTTTTAGGATTTCCCTCAGATGAAACAGCTGTGGTAATTTCTAAGGCAGTAAAACTGATCAAATTACCTGTGCAAAATAATAGAAAACGTGATAACATGACCTGTTGGGGATACTTGAGGACTGGAGATGGAAAAACATTGACCTAGACAATAAGCACTAAGACCATGCAGCAATCCAGTCTTGTGCATGGTTGCTTTTAGTAGCATACCAAATTACAGTAAGTATGCAAGATATTTATTGAAGAAAAGAACACACTTGTATGTCATCCAATGAGATATTCACTTGCTCTGTTCGGTCACCCTTTGAATCCTAATCCTGTTGCAGTCACCCTTTGAATCCTAATCAATCCATGTGGGCACAGATAAACAGAAACTGAATTAAGGGTCTCCTGCTATGATGACTACATGCTGCCCCATATGTCTGTACCTATGTCCCTCTATGTGTTCCTCTTTCTCTGGTCCTCTCTACAACAGTGAAGGCAGTGCAAGGTGAAGACCCTTCCCCTGGCTATCAGTATGATGTGCTAAACACACTGGAAAATATATATTTGAATGCTTTTAGATCAACTTGTTGTGCTATTTAATCTGTACACACTGGAAGCATTCCAGAGCTCTAAATAATAATGTGTGTAATCCGGACGAGGGACACCATTTTAAAGTAATATAAATGCATTTCGTTCCTATCTATGTCAGCAGTATAATGTGCATCTTTATAGGGATTCCATTTTAATTAACATTACTTAATTTCCATTTAGTATAAAGTGTCACTGAACAGCAATGTTCTCTGTGTATTGAGTAAATTAGAAAGTAGCTGAAAAATCTAGGCTATCAAAGTATGTGAATTGAAAATTATAACTTTTTTGTAGGGTCATTAAATAATGAATTGAGATTTATCTTCCTTGCTTCTCAACAAGTTAATCATGGCTATACATAAATTATAAAAATGAGAAATAGCAGGACGCTATACTGCTAAACGCTCATCTTAATGTACAGATGCACCAAGTTCTACATTTAATAGTTGGTAAATTATTACATATAGGCATGTACAGTTTAATTATCTTTTGCCTCTAATTGATTTTGAGTAGTCTTAGTTTATAAATCATGTACAGCTGCTTAGTTTTCTTGCAAGATATATGTACTAATACACTGTAGTTGTAAGATAACGCAGAACTTTGCCTTTCTTTCTTGCCTGTTCCAGATGCAGTTGCTGGTACCAATTTCATCTACTGGTATATTTGCTTACAATAGTCATTGTAATGTTTGTATGTTGCTGTGCTCCTCAACCTTGCAACTCTCAGGTAAGAATTGTTGTTCCCAGTAGGTTTTTTAACAACTGTCTGTAGGGATGAGCTGAACACCCCCTCGTTTGGTTCACAGCAGAACATGCGAACAGGCAAAAAAATAGTTTGAACACGCAAACACTGTTAAAGTCTATAGGACACGAACATGAAAAATCAAAAGTGCTAATTTTAAAGGTTAATATGCAAGTTATTGTCATAAATAGTGTTTGAGGACCCGGGTCCTATCCCAGGGGACATGTATCAATGCAAAAAAAAAGTTTTAAAAACTTCAGTTTTTTTGGAAGCTGTGTTTTTTATAATGCTTAAAGTGAAACAATAAAAGTGAAATATTCCTTTAAATTTCATACTTGGAGGTGTCTATAGTATGCCTGTAAAGTAGCGCATGGTTCTCGTACTTAAAACGGTCCCTGCACAAAATGAAATTTCTAAAGGAAAACAAGTCATTTAAAACTACTTGCGGCTATAATGAATTGTCGGGTCCTGGCAATACAGATAAAAGTCATTGAAAAAAATTACATGGGTTCCTCCCCAGTCCATTACCAGGCCCTTTGGGTCTGGTATGAATATTTAGGCAAACCCCGAAAAAAATTACATGGGGTCCCCCCAAATTCCATTACCAGGCCCTTCAGGTCTGATATGGAAATTAAGGGGAACCTTGTGCCATATTTAAAAAAAAATGGCATAGGAAGTCCCCCTCAAAATCCATACCAGACCCTTCAGGTCTGGTATGGATTTTAATGGGAACCCAGTGCCAAAAAAAATGGCATGGGGTTCCCCCCAAAAATCCATACCAGACCCTTATCTGAGCATGCAACCTGGCAGGCTGCAGAAAAAAAGGGGGGACGAGAGAGTATGTCCCCATGTTGATAGGGACAAGGGCCTCATCCCCACAACCCTTGACCGATGGTTGTGGGGGTCTGCGGGCGGAGACTTATGGAAATCTGGAATTTTACAAAGGGGAACCCCAGATGCCGGCCCCCCTATGTCAATTGGTAACTGGGTACATTGTACCCTTATCATTTTACCCAAAAAACACTAACAATAACTTGCATAATAACGTTTAAAATTAGCACTTTTGATTTCTCCCGTAGACTTTTAAAGGGTGTTCCGCGAACACCCCGAATTGTTTGCTATTCGGTGAACAGGCAAACAGCCAATGTTCGACCCGAACATAAAGCTCATCCTTAACTGTCTGAACCAAGGTATCTGAGCACCTGCTACATCAAAAGCAGCATTATTAAACACATGTTTAGTTATAATAATACAATATTTTTCTATTTAATACAATGTGTATCTGGGATGAATTGAAATAAATAAAGGCCACCTCTGCCTGCACGCCTGTTGGCAGCTTTTACTCATTAAAGTAATCTCAAACCTGTTATGAAAGCAGGTAGAGTTTGTGTACTCCCTCAGAATCATTCAGCTGTGTGTGTAAACTAATCTTTAATTGGCTTTCACAGAAAAACTATTTAAAGCTTGAGCGGTTGTTAGGGACTCACCAACTGCCGGGTGACATTAGCATACATGAATATTGAAATGTACCATACATAGCATAATTATTTTTTTATATATTTTTCATAACTTTCTAAACTTTTAGTTTTTTTGTTCATAATATAAAAAGATTATTTGAAATTGATGTATATATATATGAATGCTGCTGCCAGACTATCTCTCACCTCGACTACTGCAACTCACTCCTAATTGGATTACCTTTATTGGCTTCCCTGCACTGGCTTCTACTCACGCAACAAATACAATTCAAAGTACTAACAATAATTTACAAAGCCATTTACAAAGCCACCCACAACTTTGTCCCCATCTACATCACTAACCTAGTCTCAAAATACCAACCAAACCTCTCTCTTTGGTCCTTTCAAAACCTCCTGCTCTCTAGCTCCTTTGTCACCTCCTCCTTACCCCAATCTGTCCAACTGTCCCCTAATCTATCCATCTTTGAATGATCCCTGAAAACCCTTTTCTTTAAAGAAGCTTATCCTGATCTAACTAATGCACTGTTTTACTTTCTCCATCAGGAAAAAAGTAAACCCCCCTTCGTTGGGACTTTATAGGCAACAATCACACAGAATTTGTTTTATTGTTGTTCATAAAATACCGTATTTATCGGCGTATAACGTGCACTTTTCCCCTAAAATCAGGGGAAAATCGTGGGTGCCCGTTATACGCCGATCCGCTGTCTGAGCGCCGCCACCGAATATACTGAGCGCAGTACACTCGGGTACACTCAGCTATGCTCGGCTGCGCTCGGCTCCGCTCGCGGTCACGCCCTGTGCCGCCTCCAAGCCTTTATGCGAGAGGAGCCGAACATGGCCGAGCATAGCCGAGTGTACTGCGCTCGGTATATGTCGGCGGCGGCGCGCGGGAGAGCTCAGAGACAGCGCGGGAGAAGCGGGGAGGACACCACCGAGGCCGCAATTGAATGCCGGACCACACAAGACCGCCGATGGACGCCGGGCAAGACACCGACAAACTGTAAGAATTTTTTTTTTTCCAGGAATTTCCCTTCTACAATATGAGTACGCGCTATACGCCGGTGCGCTATAGGGAGATAAATACTGTAGATCATTCACAAATGTCATCATATATATATATATTTATGGTCGTGGCCCTCTGACTGAGAGTGATGTGGATCACATAAACACGCGACAAGACTTACAACATAAATTGACCTGAAGTGTGCCTTGGTGGTCTGGTCAGTATGCCAATAAAAGGGGGCATACCCAAAGTAAGTAATGGGTAGTTAATTGAAGAAGGATATGCTGAGAAGTGCCCTGAAAAAGGGAAGGGCGGGAGGGTGTCGAATGCGATTGAATGCGCAGACTCACGGACATGAGGTGATCTGGGAAGAGTCGGCCCAGTGACGTGTAGTACTGAACACTGAACCGACAAAGAGCATGTGTGAGTGGGCTGCTTAAATACCCTCCGGGCCCCTCCCATAAACTCAGGCCACCATACTGGCCTTCTTATATATATATATATATATATATATATCTTTTAAAGTGGTTCTAAAGACAAAATGCTTTTTACCTGACTCCTCCACCGTTCCAGTACTTTCTAATCTGCAGCACCACTCTCCTCTCTTCCTGAGAGCAGTGAGTGTCATGGGCTCCTGGTGCTGTCAGTAAAATCCAGTGTGTTAGGGCATATCTTAGCGTCGCTGTGTGTGTGTCTATGGATGCACACAACTTTGCTTAGAAGCGCCCGCATCAGTGCCCTCTCTAAACACAGCTTGCTGTGCTGGGAAGAACACGAAGCACACAGCGCTTGTAGGGTACTCCAGAAGAGGAGGTAAAGGATTGCTCTGTGCAATATCCTTACACAGATCAGGTAACTATAACTTATTTTTTTTATTTTAGGAAAACAGTATTCTTTAAATATAACTTTAAGGTTTAGCTTTACTTAAAATAGATGTTCCATTTTGAGTGAAGTGTGAAAATGCTTTGATCCTCTGCTGTATCTTTACTGCTGTATTGGACTCCTGCAGAGAGATCTCTCTGCAATACATGTAACAGTCCAAGTTTAATTGTTATCCAAAATATTGATTGTAAATGGTATGAGTTCTCCATATTTTGCTATTAGGTATCGAGCAGAAGGTCTTGAAACAGTGAACAGGGGGCGCAACGGACCCATGCTGTGAGCAGCTTTGTGCGGCAGTGTGAACCCAGCCTTAGTCTCTTGCATCATATCACATCACATGGAGGCTTGTTACAATTATCTTCATTACATAAAGTGGATGTAAATCCTTACAAATACCCAGTGAAGTGACTAGCCTTAGATGGTACACAGAAATGAAACAAATCCTCCTACATAATTTGTACCTGTTTATCTGCAAATTTTCTACATCCATTCAAAGTCCAGAATTATTGACAAATCCGTTATTAAAAAATAAAAAAAGTGTCCCTTGATGTAAATCCACCGTCAATCATAATGCCAGGTGGACCCAGTCACATGATGTCACCAGGTGGCCCTGCCCTTGCCTACATAAGAGCTGTCAACGCGAAAAGAGAGCAGTCGGCTGGAGGCCTCCAATGGAGGCAACGCGGTTTCCATTTTTGCTATTTTTTGCGGTGATATACAGTGGATTTACATTGCTGGAGAACTTTTATTTTGTTTTTTAATAAAGGATTTGTCAAAAACTGTCTCTTGTGATTTTTACTTTTTGAATTTTTTTTGGTGATTGGGTTGTACCCGATACCCATTGACATAGGGGGGCCCCGGATCTGGGGGTCCCCTTTTTAAAGGGGGCTTCCAGATTATGAAAAGCCACCTGCCCACAGACCCAGACAACCACAGACCAGTGTTGTTGGTAAGGGGCCCTTGTCCCCATCAAAATGGGGACAAGGTTCCTTGGGGGTCATCCCAAAGCACCCTTTCCATGTTGAGGTGAAGCTGCCTGGTATGGTTCAGTAGGGGGGTGCTTGCTTACCCCCCCTTTCCTGGCCTACCAAGCTGCATGTTTGGATAAGAATCTTGCATGGATTTTGGGGGGGACCCCACTCAATTTTTTTAAAAAACATTTGACGTGGAGTTTCCCTTAAAAATCTATACCAGACCCAAAGAGCATGATATGGATTTTTGGGGACTCCATGTTTATTTTTCTTAATCCTGTCATAGGGTTCCCCTTAACCACTTCAATACACTGCACTATATACTCTGCACGACATTATATACTCTGCACTGCATTGTATTATATACACTGCACTATATACTTTGCACTACACTGTATTATATACTCTGCACTGCACTGTGTTATATACTCTGCACTATATATTCTGCACTACACTATATACTGCGCACTGTGTTATATACTCTACACTGACCACACTATATACTCTGCACCAGTGGCAGCCTGCCCATAGGGGGCACAGGGGTGATGCCTCCCCAAAAAGCTACTCATCATAAAAAAAAATACTGGCCCTTTAACTGTGTGCGGAATGTCGAACACACAGGTGTATGGGAAGTATGACCTGTTACAATCACTAAAAAAATAAAATAATGGCCCCTTAGGTGTGTGCAGGGTGCCAGAAACACAGCTTCTATATGAAGCATGATGTGTTTGCAATCACATGCAAAAAAAAGCTCTATTGGCTTTCTTTCAGATTTACACGTATCTCTAAAAGTACTCCATAGGTTCACTGTGAATTAGATGTGATTAATTGCAAAGTTTACAGTACTACAAAACAATACAGTGAGTGCTGCTTTCAGATTCACCAGCTCTATTTTACAACCTTCAAATAAAAATATAACTGTCAATTTTAAGTTAATGTGGATGGACAGCAATAAAATGCAAACCTCACTTCAAATTAGTATTTTCACTGAGGATTTCTAATGGAAAGTAATTGCTGACAATAGGAAATGACAAATTACTAATTACTTAGTTCAATTAGACTTTTGTGCCTTTGGTCCTTAGCGGCAGGAATACAGCAAATCTTGCACTTTCATAACAATTAATGACACTAAAACTATTTAAACTGCCAACAGATGTAAGTAAGGAGACATGTATTGAAACTTACTTAATTTACATACTATATCAACTTTATATCAAACTAAATGGTGTTTAATTTTATGCTGCCATTAAAAATGTCTGGTCTGCTGCCATTTCTGCAGAACTTTGTAGGACGAAATATCATTGCTATAAAATTATTACTATGGATATTTTTCCCCTGATAATCTGGGAGCCATAAATACATATAATAGGCATTAATTTACATATATTTTGGTCATTCTTACTCTAATGAAACATTTATGCTTTTGGTGAAACCTTAAAAGATAATTCATTCCTTTTAGACATGCTAAGTGGCTTTTAGATGAATAGATAGATGAATCAGAAGATTTAAGTGGATTTATAAAATTAAGATAGATAGATAGACAAACAGATAAACTGTTCTGTCTCCCCAGTCTAAGCATTGAAAGTGTGAACTTAATAAGTTGTGTCCAAGATAGCAACAATCGCAGCAGAAGTAGCACACAGTGATGTGAAATAAATGGCACCTTGGGGATCATAGAAAGCTTTAATCCAAACTTGTGCAGATCTTCACACAGAATATGCACATAGGTCAAAAGATCTGAATATGACCAGTTCCAGCAATTCACATGTAGTATTAATGGAGACTAAAGCAAACTGAATGAGATAAAATTCTGATAATATAGATATCCCAGTGTACCACATCCCAAAAAGAACAGAAAGGGATTAACCCCTAGGGGTGGGACTTTAAAGGCACTACTATTGATATAACTAAAGTAGGGCTGGGGAAATTAACCACTTGCCTACTGTGCACCTACACCCCCTTCCTGCCCAGACAAAATATAAGCTTCCGGCACTGCGTCGCTTTAACTGACAATTGCGCGGTCGTGCGACGTGGCTCCCAAACAAAATTGGCGTCCTTTTTTTCCCACAAATAGAGCTTTCTTTTGGTGGTATTTGATCACCTCTGCGGTTTTTATTTTTTGCGCTATAAACAAAAATAGAGCGTCAATTTTTAAAAAAATGCAATATTTTTTCCTTTTTGCTATAATAAATAACCCAAAAAATATATAAAAAAAATATTTTTTCCCTCAGTTTAGGCCGATACGTATTCTTCTACATATTTTTGGTAAAAAAAAAATGCAATAAGCGTTTATCGATTGGTTTGCACAAAATTTATAGCGTTTACAAAATAGGGGATAGTTTATGGCAATTTTTTTTTTTTTACTATTAATGGCGGCGATCTGCGATTTTTTTATTGGGACTGCGACGTTATGGCGGACATTTCGGACACTTTTCTGAAATTTTTGGGACCATTTACATTTATACAGTGAAAAATGCTATAAATATGCATTGATTACTGTATAAATGTGACTGGCAGTGAAGGGGTTAACCACTAGGGGGCGGGGAAGGGGTTAAATGTGTGTCCTATGAGTGTTCTAACTGTAGGGGGAGGGGGGGGTGACTGGGGGAGGTGACCGATTGTGTCCCTATGTACAAGGGACACAACCGCTCTCCTCTCTCCCTGACAGGGACGTGCAGCTCTGTGTTTACACACAGAGCTGCAAGTCCCAGCTCAGTTACTGAGCAATCGCGTTTGCCCGGCGGCGATCGTTGCCGCCGGGCACTCGCACGGGATCCCCGCAGAGCGGCGGGTGCGCGCGCGCCGCCGGCGGCGCGCTCGCGCCCGCCCGCGGCTCTAAAGGGACATCACGTCATATGACGTGATGTCAGAACAATGGAGTCGTCTGCCCACCGTCATTTGACGGTGGGCAGATGACAAGTGGTTAAAGATTAATTCCTCGATTAATCTTAAATTTTTTTGATCGATTAAAATTCTTTTGATCGATCAAAATTCTTGACATCACCGGACAGCCTGGACAGTGACACTTACTCTGCTGGATGCGAGCAAACTGCACCCATTGGATTGAGGTACCTTTGCATCTGTGGAGCAGGAGAATGCATCAGGCTCCATCAGGAGAAGGGGGCGAAAATAACCATTGTTTTCCTGTCATAAGCAGTTTTGTGCAGACAATTCTTTGTGTATCAGCAACATCTGTTCTTTTTTTCCAAAATGTATTTATTAAACATAATTTTCCAACTGTACAACACATAATTACACATTATACATAAAAACTACACAACAAATAAATATACATTATACATATACACACACATATATACATTGTCTCAAAATGATAATCCCTTTTATACTAGCCTACTACTGTCTATACTACCTATCAGTTGTATTACATTCCGCCCTATCTGGGAGTTTTACTTCTCTAAATATATATCTCCCTTTTACCACTCCTCATTTCCTAAGGTATTAATCGGGGTGGGTAGAATTCTTTGAAGAAATGAAGTTGCTTATCATGGGGTAATCCTGAGGCTTTAAGGGGAAGCCAGGGGGAGAGTGTAGAGGTAGAAGGGAGAGAGAGATAAAAAAAAAAAAAAAGGAGGTGATACTAAAATATACATTGTGCGGAGGGGATAGAGGTAAAAATACTTCTCCATCCAATAATTGGACCAAAAGTCCTACGTGCTAAGAAGAGGGGAAAAAAAATAAAAAAATATGCGAGAGAGATATATTCATAAGTAAAGGAAATACATTGTAAGGTAAAAATAGTGGGGCAGATTCACAGAGAAATGGATTATCGTAGCGTATCAGAAATACACTACGCCGCCGTTATTTACCTTGCTCTACGTGGAATTCAGGTAGATTTTCTACGGTAAACGACGGCGGCGTAGTGTATTTCTCCCGTCGCAATCCATCTGCGCGAGTAGGGGGCGTGAAACATTTAAATTAGGCGCGTTCCCGCGGCGATCGATCTGCGCATGCTCCGTTCGCAAATTTCCCGCCGTGCATTGCGCGAAATCACGTCGTGACGTCATTCGTTGTTTATGTAGCGTACTTTACGGGCGATCCACGTCCCGACGAGTTACGTAAACAAAAAAAAAATTCAAATATATTCGAAGCGGGAACGACGGCCATACTTAACATGGGCTACGTAAAGTTAGAGCAGCAAAAAGCTGCTCTAACATTACGTATAAAAAAATAGACGAAAACGATTGCGACGCCCGCTCGTATGTTCGTGAATCCCCGTAAAAACACATTTGCATATCCCGACGCATCAAAACGACGCAAACTCCTCCCAGCGGCCGCAAATAGATGGCAGCGTAGATCCGAAGGCTTACGAAGACGTAAGCCTCTCGGATCGAAGCCCGAAGCCGGCGTATCATGGTTTGAGGATTCAAACTAGTGATACGCCGCGCGAAATTTGAAATTACTCCTGTCTAACCCCAGTTAGACAGGCGTAATTGTTTTGTGAATCTGCCCCAAAGAGTTCTGTGTGCAAGGGGAATACAAGTAATAAGTAATTCCTCAGTGGATTGAAGCCTAAATCCTACGTGCAAAAAAAAAAAAATAATAATTAGAAAAGGGATATGTGATATAAATATGTTCAATAGGTAGAGGGGATAAGTAATATCCTCTATTTAATTGGTCCTAAGATCCTAAGTGATGTGGAGCAAAACACAAAAAAAAAATACTAAATGTAAAGTGACTATAGAGTGTACAATGTATGAAGAAGATAAAGGCAAAAAATGCTTCTCCAATGGTTAAGACCTAAAATCCTACGTGCTAAAAAAAAAAAGAAAAAAAAAAAAAAGAAAAAGTTATGTGAAAGGGATATGTTGGATGAGTGAAGGAAATAGGTAAAGTGTTCAATGTGCGAGGGGAAGGGGAATAAAGAGAAAAAATAATTCCTCAAAAAAAAAAAAAAAACTACGAATACTAGTTTTGTGGACAGTGAACGGGGGGGTTTAATAATGGGTCCCCTAAGGTTCGGACAGGGACACTAGGCAGTGAGGAGGACAAAAAAACAAACAAAAAAAAAGGGCGTTGATTATATGGGGGGGGGGGGGTAGCAGTACCCCCACACAATAGGACACTAAGTCCTAATTGAGGGATAAGGGAAAAAAAATAAAATGTTTTAATATTTTCTCTCTCCCTGTCTCTCTGTCCTCCCCAGCAGAGTTCCATTACTTCGTATTCCCCATTTCTAGGCTTCCTGTTCCTTAAATTCTCTCCATTTCCTCCAGATCCGCTCATATTCTGGCCTGCACTCATTCTGGTTCAATATTAATTCCTCCATCGTACAGGTCTTGTCCAGTTCTCTTATCCAGTCTCTTATTGATGGGGCCTTCTTTTCCCTCCATCTCCTAGGTATTAAGGCTTTAGCCCCGTTTAGAAAAAATGGGATCAGTGATCTTTTATATTTTTTCCTAGCTACTCCTGTTCCAAGCAACATCTGTTCTGTGCAAAAGACTGTTCAGTTCTTCAGGGTATATTGTCAATAAAATGCGATCATGTCTGCTTCCAGAAAATGTAAACACTCTGGTATGTCTGCGTGACTGGCTATAGTGATGCCTACTTGCCTACTATAAAGTGACTGACAGTCAATATACTAGATACGTTTATAATTAAAGTTAAACTAACTTTCTAAGTTTTTCTTAAAATTTAATAAGAAAAAATTACTTACGTCAGTGCTACAATTTGAATTTAAAACGTATTTGTGTGAACTGTGAAGTTAAGTCATGGATTGTGGAAACTACCCTGCCCTCACTGCCCTCTATTGGCTTTTTGGCTCTGTACATCATAGAGACAGAAAATAACAGCAAAAACGAAACTAGAACTGTAGGTTGATTATATGATTGATTTTTATCTATTTTTAATCATTTTTAAAAGGAATCAGTTACATTTTATGTCTCTATACCCTGTAAACAGTCATTTCAGAGCAATTTTTTTTTCCTTTAGGCCTCGTACACACGATGAGATATGTCCGCTCAAACTTGTCCGACGGACAGTTTAGAGCGGACATGTCTCATCGGATTTCGGTCCGATGGCGTGTACACACCATCGGATCAAAATCCCCGCCGGCAGACAGCGTGGTGACGCGGCGGTGACGTTGACGCCGCCACGTCACCGCGACGTCACGCACCAGGAAGTAAACACTTCCGCGCGCATGCGTCAGATCCATTCACAGGATACGACGCATGTGCAGGAGGATATGTCCGCTGGTGTCCCGTACTAACCAGCGGACATATCCGACAGACAGGTTTGTAGCGGACAAATTTCGCTAGCCCGTACACACGATCGGATTTGTCTGCTGAAACGGTCCCTCGGACCGTTTTCAGCGGACAAATTCGATCGTGTGTACGCGGCCTTAGTGACCCTTTAAAAGAAACCTGTACTGTGAGAATATGAAGAGTCTAATTTTACTTCTGAAAATAGTGACCATCATGTTGGTCTAGGAGCTATAAAGTCTAGCCTAAACATATTATTTATTTATTTTCAGATAGAGTGTGGAATTTTTACAACACCTGTCAGCATCTTACTGATATTCAGTACTACATTTAAGAGATTATATAATGTGTGTGTGTCCCTGTTGGGGAATTCCTGTCTGGTGAAACCATTGTTTCCATGATGGAAAGTTAGGGGCAAACCCTCCAGAGTAGCCATAGCCAGCAAAACCTAGCAGGGTTCTTATCATTTCCAGACCTAGAATGAGCCAGTTGGTCACCTGTTCTCAGCTAAAGGGCTTGTGAACTCCAGACAAAGCCAATGAGTGGACTCGGGACATACAGATATTCTTTGTCAAGCCCCAGCCCAGGCAAAGAAACTAAAAGAAGATATCTGCTGTTTGTCACAAAATCTGTGTTATATGTAACAGTGGCATTGACTGTTGTCTTCCATTCCAGTGACAGAAAATTGCCACAACAAAGCATGTTTGCTAACTTTGCACTTTTGACATCTATAATACCCTTTCATATTGTGCTGAAATCTTGTTAATCAATATCTTTCAAATTCCAATTTCTAAGAAGTTGTGGCAGTCAGAGAAACTACAGTATATCCTTTAGATTCAGTGCCCTTCTCAAGACATGTCTTGTTCTTGAGTAAATAATATTTTGCAACTAAGAAACAAAGAAACAGGAGATTATATTGTTTGCTATAAAAAAATTTTTTTTCTTTTTCTCTTTTAAACTAAATGATGGCATGATGTTCTTAAAGGGACACTGTCACATTTTTTGATTTATTTTTTAAGTATAAATGAGAAATCCATGGCTTATTTAGAAACAAAAATTTTTGGTGACATTGTGAGGCTGATTTACTAAAGGCAATTACCGTATTTATCGGCGTATAACGTGCACTTTTTCCCCTGAAAATCAGGGGGAAATCATGGGTGCACGTTATACGCCGTTCCCGCTTCCCGCGCTGTGTTTGAACTCCGCCGTGACATATACCGAGCGCAGTACACTCGGGTACACTCGGCCAGGCTCGGCTCCCCTCGCGGTCACGCCCTGTGCCGCCTCCTAGCATCTATGCGAGAGGAGCCAGGCGTGGCCGAGCGTGCCCGAGTGTACTGCGCTCGGTATATGTCGGCGGCGGCGTTCAATCACAGTGCGGGAAGCGGGGATTGGCTCAAAAACAGCGAGGGAGAAGCGGGGAGGACACCACGAAGGCCGCAGACGGACGCCGGACGCTGGGCAAGACACCGACGAGGGGCATCTAAACTGTAAGTATTTTCTTTTTTTTACAGAAATTTCCCTTCTAGGTTTGGGGTGCATGCTATATGCCAGTGCACGCTATAGTGAGATAAATACGGTAGACTAGGCAAAGGAAAAGAGCAGCTGCTCCAGAGCTTAGTAAAGGAGCAGAAGCTCTGCTGACTTCCATTATTCAATCATGCCCAAGCAAAATGCTGTTTTTTTTTTCCTTGCTCATGATTGGGTATTCTTTACAAAGCTTTACCTCCTTTACTAAGCTCTGGAGCAACTGCCTTTAGTAAATCAACCCCTGTTATTTATATTAAAACTCAACTCCAACTATTACATTGTTTTAAATTCCCCTACTTAAAATAAAAAGTTCCAAAATATCCAAAGTAGTACCTGAGCATGCCAATGACATGTCACCTGCTGGCTCATAAGTAAGCTCACATGATACCATGGATTTGGGTAAATAAAAAGGCCATTACATTTTTGTTGTTTTACCAATGCCAGGGATAAAAGGGGGGGGGGGGTGGGGTTTAAAGGGAGCTCAGATTCAACTTTAAAGTAAATCTAGCTTTAAAATGAAATTTAGTATTAAAGGCTTATGGACTTGTTTCATCGGAAATTCCGATCATGTGTGGGCCCCATCAGACCTTTTTTCATCAGAGTAAAAAAATAGAACATGTTTTAAATTCTTCCGATGGAGAAAAATCCATGCATGCTCAGAATCAAGTCTACGTATGCTCGGAAGCATTGAACTTTATTTTTCTCGGCTCATCGTAGTGTTTTATATCACAGCATTTTGGATGGTCAGAATTTAGTCTGACAGTGTATATGCAAGACAGCTTGAACAGATTTCTGATGAAAAAATCCATCGGATTTTAGACCATTGGATACTCCGTTTGTGTGCACGCCGCATTAGTTCACCTTTCATTTAAAAATAATAAGTGCAGGTAAAAAAAAGTGCATTTATTATTTTGTAAAACAAGAGCCTGCAGAGTATTGCACCAGCAATCAGCAGATTGTGCAATGTCAGGCTCCTGCACACACAGCTTACAGCTCTGGGCCTTTAACTTTGAATGGGCTGTAATTTTTACAGCTGTAGGCAGTGTGAATGAACTATGAGCATGCTGATCTGCATTTATTCAAAGTACAAGTCAGTCTGCTGTGGTGGCAGATTTTTTTATTCAATTTTTCCTGTGAATGATTGAAGCAACTCTATAGGTGGAGCCCTGTGATAGCCAGTCCATTTTCAAAGTCTAACACCTGATATAGGGAGAAAAACCCCAACCTGCTATCACACTGAAGGTGAGTAGCTAAGGGGTAAGGGATGGAATAAGAACATACAACCTGAATATGAGTGTAACATGTAAGTTGAACTTAACCTTTAAGAATAGACATGCATGTGTGCCATTTCACAGCTTACTCTTGCTTTAAATGTTGATATGCTGGGAAGCCCCAAACCCAATGCATCAGTAATACACATATTTTGGTTTAAAAAAAAAAAAATCGACATAGAGGAACATCTATATGAAACACTAGAATAGAATGGGTAATTTGAAAGGTGTACCAGCCCTCCTGGAGTAAAGTCAGAGATGTCTCTTCACATATTTTACCATTATGAAAAACCCAGCCTTCTTCCTACTGCACCATTCCATCTTACACTTTAACACCTGCAAGTAGTCCACCCTTTACCACCACCTGAATGCTACTGTATCTTGTATCCATTTGAAATGAATAGATCCTTCTCCCCCCTATATCCTTGTGGATACATAATGTAGAAGATATGAGGCAAATGGAAGACCTTATTATCTCTTCCCATAACAGACACAAGACATGCCAAACTATGTGGTTTTATTGAATTTGTTTTATGTTCACAGAAGACAAATCTCTCCTTCATGGAAACCCCTGATCCACTCCTCCTTACCCAGTGCCAACCTGAATGAGTATTGAGTCCTCCCCATCACCCCACCTCCCTGCCTTGTTTTCCTCTCTGTACTATACCTCTTGTCCTTCCTTCTGCTCGCAACCTCACACTATCTCTCATTTCTATTCTTTCCTCCATTTATTAGCCTTTCCCTCTAAGGGCCCTTTCACACTGACGGATCCCGCGAGGAGACGTTCCTTAAATATCCGCTTGTTCAGCGGGGATCGCTCCATTGATCCCCGCTGAGCCGGCAGATGACAGGGCGGTCCCCGCACACTGTGCAGGGATCGCCCTGTCAGATCTCCGCTCTCCTCTATGGGGGGATCGGATGAACACGGACCGTCTGATCGGCAGACGGATGGAAAAATAGGGTTTCCTCCATCTGCAGAATCGGACCATAGCGGGGACCAATGACATTGGGTGTCAGTGGATATTCATCCGCTGACACCCACTATCCCATAGGGATACATGTATGTCCGTATTTTATGCAAAAACGGATGGCTGAAATATGGATATACTGTCCAAATGTGTGAAAGGGTCCTAACACCTACCCCCCAACACCTTCCCTTCTCCCTACAAGTTTTTGAATACACCTCGTAGAGAATTTAAACAATATATTCCTTTTCTATTTGCATTTCCCTTATACTAAATTGAATATACACCTTATCTACAAAGAAATGGTAAATTGTTTAATTGTGTGTTCCATGTTAATATACCTGTTCTGAGTCTCCTAAATAAAAGCATTACAAATATACACATTATATATATATTTTTATATATATATATATATATATATATATTTATTAAAATATACCACATATTGCATTGTAAGATTGGATTGGGTATGACTTGGCAAGCATCACTGAAATTCTGGTAAGTGGATAGACTAACCACTTCAGCCCTGGAAGTATTTACCCTCTTAATGACCAGATCATTTTTTGCCATAAGGCATTATGTCGCTTTAACTGACAATCGCGCGGTCGTGCGACATTGCACTCAAACAAAATTGGTGTCCTCTTTTTCTTTTGCTAGAAAATTACTCAGAACCCCCAAACAGTATATATGGTTTTTTTTAGAAGACACCCTAGGGAATAAAATGACGGTCATTGCAACTTTTTATCTTGCACGTTATTTACGCAATCATTTTTCAAACACCTTTTTTTAAAAAAAAATGGTTTCATGAATTAAAAAATAACAAAACAGGAAAGTTAGCCCAATTTGTTTGTAAAATATGAAAGATGATGTTATGCCGAGTAAATAGATACCTAACATGTCACGCTTTAAAATTGTGCACATTCATGGAATGGCGCCAAACTTTGGTACTTAAAAATCTCCATAGGCGACGCTTTGACATTTTTTACAGGTTACCAGTTTAGAGTTACAGAGGAGGTTTAGTACTAGAATTGTTTCTCTCGCTCTAACGCACGTGGCAATACCTCACATATGTGGTTTGAACGGCGTTTACATATGTGGGCGGGACTTACATGTGCGTTCACTTCTGTGCGCAAGCTACTGGAGACATGGGCGTTTTAAATGTTTTTTTATTATTCGTTTTTTTTTTTTACTTAATTTGTATTTTTTTACACTTTAAAAAAAAAATGATCACTTGTATTCCTATTACAAGGAATGTAAACATTCCTTGTAATAGGAATGGTGTGTGACAGGTCCTTATTATGGAGAGATGCGGGGTCAATAAGAAAAATTCACAAATCTCATGCTTACTAGCTGCAATGTCATCACATCGTGCCCGGGCCTCCGACGGTCAAAGAGTCTATGCTCGTCATGTAATAAGACACCGTTGCCGTACGATTCTTTCTACGGGCCCCCGATGGCATGGGAGAGCCCGAAGAAGCACAGGGTGGCGGCGGGAGGGGGGATGTCCCCTCCCGCCGCCTATAAGAACGATCAAGTGGCAGAACTGCCACTATGATCATTCTTATCGTGCACAGAATTGCCAGCAGAAGTGAAAGGATATCTGAATGATGCCTCTAGCTGCAGGCATCATTCAGATATCACCCCACAAAGCCCAGGCCGTCATATGACGTCCACCCAGGATGGTAGATCCCATCTATGGATGTCATATTACTATGGTTGGGTATTAAAGTGGTTAAATATCCCCAAAAATATATGAAAAAATGTATTTGTTCCTCAGTTTAGGCCGATAAGTATTCCTATACATATTTTTGGTAAAAAAAAAATCGGAATATGCGTATATTGATTAGTTTGTGCAAAAATGATAGTGTCTACAAAATAGGGGATAGATTTATGGCATTTTTATTACTATTATTTTTTTTTTATTAGTAATAACAGCAATCAGCAATTTTTATCGGGACTGCGACATTGCGGCGGACAGATCGGACATTTTTTACACTATTTTGGGACCATTGACATTTATAGAGTTAAAAATAGCCACTGATTACTGTATAAATGTCACTGACAGGGAAGGGGGTTAAACACTAGGGGGAAATCAAGGGGTTAAGTGTGTTCCCTCAGTGTTTTCTAACTGTGGGGGTGGGGCTCACTAGGACATGACAGAGATAACTGCTCTTGAAGACAGGGAGCAGTAGATCCCTGTCATATCACTAGGCAGATCAGGGAAATGCCTTGTTTACATAGGCATTTTCCAGTTCTGCCACTCCTTGCCATGATCGTGGGACACCGGCAGACATTGAGTCTGTGGGACCCGTGGGCAAGCTCACACGTCACACTGTGGGCACACATGCGCTGCTGGAGGCATGCACGCATCCACTAGCCTGCGATGATGGAGGGACGTATGGGTATGCCCATTTGCGCACTGTGCCATTCTGCCGACGTACATTGTCGTGCAGCGGTCGGCAAGTGGTTAAACAAATGAAAATATAACACCAGCAAATATCCAAAAAGCGCAAACCATTTATTTTTATATAATGGGATTTATTAATGGTCATCTGTACCCAATCTGTGGATTAAGAACATGATATTATTTATATCCAGGGAATAGTTTTGACTGCCTTATGCCTCGTACACACGATCGGAATTTCCGATGAAAAAAGTCAGGCCTCGTACACACGACCGGTTTCCTCGACAGAATCCACCAAGAAACTTGGTGGGAGAGCTTTTTTGCCGAGGAAACCGGTCGTGTGTACGTTTTTTCATTGAGGAAACTGTCGATGAACTCAAGGAGCACAAAAGAGAGCAAGTTCTCTTTTTCCTCTACGGGAGTCAAATTGGCTCGTCGTGTTCCTCGTCGGGCTGCTTTTCGACGAGAAACAGGTTGGTGTGTATGCCAAGAAACCTGTGCACCTTCGGTAAAAGTAGCGTTTGTAATGGAAATAGCTCATTTGCCACACTGTAACAGACTGAAAAGTGAAAATGTCTCTTACCAAACTTTTTCCTAACACGCAGTAACATGAGATTAGCAAAAGCAGCCCCAAGGGTTGTGCCAGTGGAATCGAACTTCCCCTGCCTTCGTATGTGTTGAAGTCACAGCGTTTGAAAACGAGGAGATTTTGTCTTGACAGTGTGTCCTAAAAGAATTGAGCTCTGAAATTTCAAAGCCACTGTATCTAATATTTAGGGACTCATTCATGACAGGAATAGTACCACTGGATTGGCGTAGAGCCAATGTGGTGCCTATATTTAAAAAGGGAACAACGTCTTTACCAAGTAACTATAGACCTGTTAGTTTAACTTCTATAGTTGGGAAGATACTGGAACATTTAATAAAAGACCACATGGATGAGTTCTTGCTGGAAACAAACTATTTAAGCAGCAGACAGCATGCATTCATGAAAGACAGAAGTTGTCAGACAAACCTGATTTCCTTTTATGAAGAGGTAAGTAAAACCCTGGACAGAGGCATGGCAGTGGACGTGGTATACTTGGATTTTACAAAAGCGTTCGATACAGTTCCCCACACACGGCTCATGTGTAAGGTAAGGTCTACAGGATTAGATATATCAGTTTGTAAATGGATAGAAAACTGGCTGAAAGACAGGATTCAGAGAGTTGTGGTTAATGATTCTTACTCTGAATGGTCTAAGGTTATCAGCGGTGTACCCCAAGGTTCAGTGTTGGGTCCCTTACTTTTCAATATATTTATAAATGATATTGGGTCTGAGATCAAAAGTAACATTTTTGTTTTTGCAGATGACACCAAGCTATGCAGTGGAATAACGTCCTTGCAGGATGTCTCCAATTTACAAGCCGACCTCAATGCTCTGTCTAATTGGGCGACTATGTGGCAGATGAGGTTTAATGTTGATAAATGTAAAGTTATGCACTTGGGGGCTAAGAATATGCATGCATCATACATGCTAGGGGGAGTTCAACTGGGGGGATCTGTAGTGGAGAAGGATCTGGGGGTTTTAGTTGATCATAAGCTCAATAATGGCATGCAATGCCAAGCTGCGGTTTCCAAAGCGAGCAAAGTCCTTTCTTGTATTAAGAGAGGTATGGACTCCAGAGATAGAGATATCATTTTGCCCCTATGCAAATCATTAGTAAGACCTCATCTGGAATATGCAGTCCAGTTTTGGGCACCAGTTCTCAAAAAGGATATCGGAGAACTGGAGAAAGTGCAGAGAAGGGCAACTAAACTGACAAGAGGCATGGAGGAGCTCAGCTATGAGGAAAAATTAGAAGAACTGAATTTATTCACTCTTGAGAAGAGGAGAATAAGGGGGGGTTTGATCAACATGTACAAATATATAAGAGGTCCACATAGTGAACTTGGTGTTGAGTTATTCACTTTAAGGTCAACGCTGAGGACAAGGGGGCACTCTTTACGTCTGGAGGAAAAGAGATTTCACCTCCAAATACGGAAAGGTTTCTTCACAGTAAGTAAGAGCTGTGAAAAAAGGGGAACAGACTCCCTCCGAAGGTGGTTCTGGCCAGCTCAGTAGATTGCTTTAAGAAGGGCCTGGATTCTTTCCTAAATGCACGTAATATAACTGAGTACTAAGATTTGTAGGTAAAGTTGATCCGGGGTAAATCTGATTGCCTCTCGGGGGATCAGGAAGGAATTTTTTCCCCTCCGGTAGCAAATTGGATCATGCTCTGCTGGGGTTTTTTGCCTTCCTCTGGATCAACTGTGGGTATGGAGTTGGGTGTATGGGATGTACTGTGTTATATTTTGTTTGTTTATTTTTTTTTATGGTTGAACTGGATGGACTTGTGTCTTTTTTCAGCCTGACTAACTATGTAACTATGTAACTATGTATGCAAAGACAGCTTGTCGAGTTCCTCGACAAGCCTAACAAGGAACTTGATGAGGAAAACGATGTGTTTCGCCCGACGAGTTCCTCGGTCGTGTGTATGAGGCCTCAGACAGACTTTTCGGAAATTCCGACTGTGTGTATGCCCATCTGAGTTTTTTACGAGAAATTCCAACAGAGTTTACATTGAGAACATGTTCTCTTTTCCTCCAATGGAATTCCGATGTGAGTTTGGTCGGGAAAAATCCTGATTGTGTGTACAAAGCATTAGAGGGTTAGAAAGGAATTCCAATTATCACTTGTAACGGTTACCACCGCTTACAACCTTCCATCCAACCACGACAAGCTTATCCGACACACCAACAACCAGGCAGACATGATCCATTCCATTTCCCAGAATAAACGAGACTGCGCTCCGTTCTCTAGTTTCCAAAATGTATGAATAACTTTATTGGTTCTTAGCTTGCTTATATCCAGTACAACATAATGCAGTTAATCACAGGACAATGTAATCTCCACCCCCCTTCACACCATGGGGGGCTTCAATCACACTCTAAAAGGCATTGAGGTAAGCTAACCATGTAGACCGGTCGGCCCCGCATCTTCAATAGTGTTCAATTAACCTTTAATAATAACACAGACATCTACTTGAATAAGTTATCTATACAGCTTTGTCACACAATGGCAGTGAGAGTGGGTGTCTTTACATTGAATAGCCAACACCTTAGGATATTTCAATAGCCTATTATACAAAAGGTATGACTCACTGGCTGACCTGGTCATGTCATCATGACTCCTTGTGATATCTCAGTCCTGCAATATGAAGTATTATTAATGTCCCATCTCATGTAATATGAATTATGATTCACTATTAGCCACCCTACACCCAAAAGGGCACAGGGTGGATTTCGACCCAAGAGTTTTTGGTGCTGCTGGCACAAGAGTATCTCTCATCCTTCCAACGTCTCTGGGTGTCACGGGCCATTCTGTTACATCACTCATGAGGCAATATTAGCCAAAAAGGTTTTTGTTTTACCTTCCTCTGAATCAAAATTGCTCGAGTTGGTAGGATGGTGAAAGTGATGAAACATGTATCTCCTATTAGCTATAAATACATCTATCATGATAGAAATATAGAGCTGCCAATGCTGACGGTAATCGGAGATCACTAGTTGTGACCCACTGGCCTCACTATTTTCTAAGTCACTGAACTAGAACAAGTACTCAAATCAGGGGTTCTGACTTCACTTGTTGCATACTTGTTCTGGGTCAGGGATACAAGAATTACTAAGGTCAGATGATCAGTATGGCAGGCATGGCTGGCGCAAGGATTTTTATCTTCACAAGCGAAGGTGCATTCTGGTTCCATAGACATCAATGGATCAAAAACATGTATTGAAAAATGCAAAATGCACTTGGAATATGCAAACTGCAACCTGCATAGGTGTGAACCAGCCCTTACCGATGCTTTCATCAATTATTAAGAACTGCATTATTTAGTGTTTTTAAATCTACGTGGAGTTCAGCTGTTGCTATGGAACTGTGGCATTCTCCTACAACAATTATCAGTAAATAAGCATCAAGTGCAATATTTCCACAGCAAGGACACATTTTCCCCTAGCGTGTATTTTTTCATATAAAGCATCATTTTGTGAGTGGTATGGAAATTTGCCTTAGAGCAATATTGACTAAAGTCATCCATGAGAAGATTAATAGCTTATTGATTGTGTAATGTCATTAATTGACACTGATATAACAAGGCACAGTCTAGGCAGATTTAATGCAAAATCTTAGGACGGCATATTATTGAAAGGTATTTAATTCCCAAATTAATAAAGTAATTAGTCTGTGATTATCAATTAGCTTTATTTATTTGAAAATACAAGCAGAAACAATACACTGGGACATATGCTTCTCCTTAATTATATTAATTACATTTTTTCATCACCCGGTAAAAAGTATATTTTTCTTCCAGTGTTTGAGTTTGCATTATAAAGAGTGCACTGTATTGGTGTCTTTGCTGTAGCTTTTACTTAATTTGGGGATTCATTTTCTACTCTATGTTATACAACATATCCAATAATAAAATAATAAAATCTAATTTCTTCTGAAATTTAGGCAAAAATGTATTCTGCTACATATCTTTGATAAAAAAAAAAATCCAAAAAGGTATATTAATTGGTTTGCATGAAAGTTATAGCGTCTACAAACTATGTTATATATACTGGATTTTACGCCGTTAAAACAATACTCAAAATGGCGATGATCAATGATTTATAGCGGGACAGCCTGATAGTGTGGCAGGCAATCTGGCACTTGCTGATGCTGGCTGGGAGGTACACTAACTGACACTGACATCAATAGTGAAATTAATACAGTGATCAGTGCAAATACTGTGCACTGTCACTGTACTAATGACACTGGCTGGGAAGGGTTCAACATCTAGGGGCAATGAAAAGGTTAAAGTGATACTAAAGTATGTTTTTTTTTTCTTTGAAAATAACAAACATGTTATACTTACCTGCTTTGTGTAGTAGTTTTGCACAGAGCAGTCCAGATCCTCCACTTCTTGGGTCCCTCTTTGATGCCCCTGGCCCCTCCCTCCTGTCGAGTGCCCTCAAAGCAAGCAGCTTACTATGGGAGCATCTGAGCCGAAGCTCCGTATGCTCATTCATACATGGAGCCACGGTTTGGCCCCTCCCCCTCTCTCTCCTGTTTGACTAACTGATTTCGACAGCAGCAGTGCCATTGGCTCGGCCCCTCCCCCTCTCTCTCCTGTTTGGTTAACTGACTTTGACAACAGTGGTAGCCAATGGCAATGCTGCTGTGTCTCAGCCAATCAGAAAGAAGAGTCCCAGATGGCTGAGGAAGTTGAGCACATCGCTGGATAGAGATGGGGCTCAAGTAAGTATTAGGGGGGCTGAGGGGGGCTGGTGCACATAGAAGGTGAATAGATGCAATAATATAAACACGTTTCTGCCTTTACAACCACTTTAACTGTGCGCCTAACAATGTGTAATGTGTGCTGCTTTTAATTTACTATCTGTCTGTTTTTTCTTCCAGCTTACAGGTGGATGGGCGGCAAGGTTAAGAAGTAGCTGAAATGGCTTTAGGTAATATTATTTATAATTTAAGTTAATTTATGTTAACAGGTTTAAAAAATATTTTTTACTAGTAATGCAAATTTACATTTTTTGTAACAAATAAACATTTCACACAGGGTCCAAACATATCACTGGTGTCTTAATGCATTAATGAAAGAGATAAGCAAAACCTGTTTTCATACAGACTGTCTCTCTGTATCGGAAAGTGTGTGTCTATATATATATATATATATATATATATTCCTCAAACTCAACCTACCCAAAACCGAGCTCATGATATTTCCTCCCCCATGTGCCTCTTTCCCTGAATTCTCTGTCAAAATCAACGGCTCAACTGTTAACCCATCCCCCCCATGCCAAGATCCTAGGCGCAATTCTGGACTCTGAACTACCCTTTCATGCCCCACATCCAGTAGCTGCCTCAACCTCCGTAACATCGACAAGTTATGCCCTTCCTAATCAACAACTCCACAAAGCTTCTAATCCACTTCCTGGTCATCTCTCCTCTCGCCTACTGCAACTCCCTCCTCATTGGCTTACCTTTTAATAGGCTATTTCCCCTTCAGTCTATCATGAATGCTGCTGCCAGGCTGATCCACCCCACAAACTGCTCTGCGTCTCCTACCCCTCTTTGCCAATCCCTCCATTGCCTGCCACTCAACCAACAAATTAAATTCAATATACTAACCATAACTTACAAAGCCATCCACAAATTGGCACCCAGCTACATCACTAACCTGGTCTGAAAATACCAAACCAAATCGTTCTCTTCGTTCCTCCCAATACCTCCTGCTCTCTATCTTTATTGTTACCTCATCCCATGCTCATCTCCAGGACTTCTCCCGAGCCTCTCCCATCCTCTTGAATGCTCTAATCCAATCTGTCCACCTGTCTCCTACTTTGTCCACTTTCAGACGATCCCTGAAAATTCATATCTTCAGAGAAGCCTATCTGGCCCCCACCTAACACCTGTACATTTATTTTACCCTGAGCCACTCCCAGCCCAGAATGAAAACAAACAAACAGGTCTGACTGTCAGCCAGGCCTGCCTAAATTTACCCTACCTGGAGATATTTAGAGTTGTGCTCATAAGTTTACAGAATTTATGATTTCTTGGCCATTTTTCAGAGAATATGAATGATAACACAAAAACATTTGTTTCACTCATGGTTAGTGTTTGGCTGAATCCATTTGTTCTCAATCAACTGTGTTTACTCTTTTTAAATAAATGACAACAGAAACTACCCAAATGACCCTGATCAAAAGTTTACATACCCCAGTTCTTATAAACGTATATTGCCCCCTTTAACGTCAATGACAGCTTTAAGTCTTTTGTGGTATCTGTGGATGAGGCTATTTATCTTTTTAGATGGTAAAGCTGCCCATTTCTCTTGGGAAAAAGCCTCCAGTTTCTGTAAATTCTTGGGCTGTCTTGCATGAACAGCACGTTTGCGATCTCCCCAGAGTGGCTCAATGATATTGAGGTCAGAAGACTGAGATGGCCACTCCAGAACCTTCAATTTATTCTGCTGTAGCCAATGACAGGTCGATCTGGCCTTGTTTTTTGGAACATTGTCATGTTGGACTGTCCAAGTACATCCCATGTGCAGCTTCCTGGCTGATGAATGTAAATGTTCCTCCAGTATGTTTTGATAACATACTGCATTCATTTTGCGATAAATTTTGACCAAATTTCCTGTGCCTTTGTAGCTCACACATCCCCAAAACATCAACGATCCACCTCCGTGTTTCACAGTAGGAAGGGTGTACCTTTCATGATAGGCCTTGTTGATTCCTCTCCAAATGTAGTGTTTATGGTTGTGACCAAAAAGCTACATTTTGGTTTCATCACTCAAATGACTTTGTGCCAGAAAGTTTGAGGCTTTTCTCTGTGTTGTTTGGAGTATTGTAAGCGGGATATTTTGTGGCATTTGTGTAGTAATGGCTTTCTTCTGGTGACTCGACCATGCAACCCATCTTTCTTCAATTGCCTCCTTATTGTGCATCCTGAAACAGCCACACCACATGTTTTCAGAGAGTCCTGTATTTCACCTGAAGTTATCTGTGTGTTTTTCTTTGCATCCCGGACAATATTCCTGGCAGTTGTGGCTGAAATTTTAGTTGGTCTACCTGACCGTGGTTTGGTTTCAACAGAACCCCTCATTTACCACTTCTTGATTAAAGTTTGAACACTGCTGATTGGCATTCTCAATTCCTTGGATATCTTTTTATATCCCTTTTCTGTTTTATACAGTTCAAATACCCTTTCCCGCAGGTCCTTTGACAATTATTTTGCTTTTCCCATGACTCAGAATCCAGAAACGTCAGTGCAGCACTGGATGAAAGATGCAAGGGTCTTCCAGGAGTCCAGAAACTCATTGACCTTTTATACACACACACACACTAATTACAAGCAAATAGATCACAGATGAGGATGGTTACCTTTAATAGCCATTTAATAGCCATTCAAACCCCTTTGTGTCAAAATCACCAGGGTATGTATGGTGTATATATTCTCTGAAAAATGGCTAAGAAACCATAAATTCTATATAATACATACACATAAATATTATTTAGTTACAGATTTACCTGAAATTCATGTTCATTAGCTTATTTAACATGGGGCCATTATAAAACGGATTCAGACTTGAACTGCTTGTCCTTGATAAATAACCTCTTCAGCATATATTTTTTCACAGATAAATATGATCTGTCACATGAAATGTTTGCATCTATTGTACCCAGAGCAGGCTTCTATTAATATAAAACATAGTTAAAAAGATAAGCTAAACTAAGTTAGACTTACAGCATCATACAGTCATATGTATCCATTTTGGCACTTCTAGTTAAATTATATTTTGATAATTTACTAGTGAAAAAGAGTTTCTGGCTGGTGAGAAGTTGAAATTTTGTTCTCACACAGCAATGACTTATGGGTCAGTAAATGGAACCACAGGTACAGGCATGGGACATATCTACACAATACACCAAGAAGTGTCGGTTAGTGGTAGTGCATAGAGCAAGCACAGGAGCCAGTTTTTTTTTTGAAGGGGCCCTAGTTTTGACCACCCTCAGAAAAGCATAGACCCCAACTTGACCACCCTCAGAAAAGCATAGACTCTTACAAAGGCTAGGCCAACATTATAAATTCATATCTAAGAAGGGAGAGGAACAGGACAAAGAAGTTGCACTACAGTAGTTATTCAGAGACAATGGTAGTGGTTCTGAGCCTCTTTACTACCTAGTTTCTTGCAACAATCTGAAACCAGCAACAAACCCAATCAAGCTGGTTTTAATAACTGTTATCTAATTTTAATTGGCACTTCTAGGCTGGGTTCACACCATTGGGAAATGGCTCTGTCAGTAAAAGGGTTAAAGGATAATTTCACTTTTCAAGAAAAAAGTAATCAATGCACATATATTTATAATTTTTTATTGCAAGAGCGTTGAAAGCCTTGCACGTGTGATCAGTGGTTCAGGGGTGCAATGTCAGGCCTCTGAAAACTTCTGAAGTAAGTACCCTCATACAGGCTGTCTGTTGAAAGCTGCAGGGCTTGTGAATGAACAATCATTAGAGCGCTCATCATTGCCCTCACAGTTCATTCAGAAATACAAGCCATTAGCCACAGGAAACTGAAAATAAAGGATGTGGTTGCATGGGTTTCAGCCTTACACAGCCTTACTGTATTGTGACAGTGGGTGCAGGGAGAAGATTCCCTCCCTCTGTCACACTGCAGAAGGGCTCAGGGGAACTGGCAGCAGAAGTTGGATTATGTTAAATATTGTACCCTAAATTAGGGTGGAACATGTAAGATGTTCCAAAAGATGAGCTTAGCCTTTAATCTCATAGGGTCTGGAATGAGGCTTGGTGATGTCACCAGTGCTGGGGCAAGGTCATCTAGAGCCCAGAGCGAACATGCAAAACTGCGCCACCCCCCCAAGATGCATGGGCATTGGGGGGTTTATTTACTGGAGAGTGCAAAATCTGTTGCAGCATTGCATAGAAATCAGCTTCCAGATATTTTTTGTTAAAGCTTCATTGAATAATCCAAACTTAGAAGCTGATTGGCTGTCATGCACAGCTGCACCAGATTCTGAGTGCTCTGAGATTCTATGTGTCAGCAAAAAAGACTGAACACTAATCTGCATGATTACCAACTAAGCAGAAATGTCCCCTCCTCCCAGTACAAATTTGGCGCCCTGCTGAAAATCTCCCTCCCAGAAAAAACCTTTGCACTCCATTCACCAACTAAATCCCCCTAGCAAAATCCCTCTACCCCTCTACACATATTCCCCCCAATCACCCCTCCTAGCACAAATCCCCCCCCCAAAATTCCCTTCCTAGCACAATCCCTTCCCCCTCCATACCATATCACCTCTTCTAGCACAACCCCCCCCCCAGTCCCCCCCCCAGCACAAATCTTTTTTCCAATTTCCCCTCCCAACACATATCCCCCTAAAGCACCACTCCTAGCAAACACACATCCCAAATTTCCCCTATTCTTACCGCCCTCCAAATTCCCCCTTCCAATGCAAATCCTTTTTTTCTTGGGAGAGTGCATGTTATCAGCACAGGACCAATCAGTACTATCCAAACAGAGGGTCAGGGGTCCTGCATCCTTAAAGGACAACAAGAGCAGTACGAAGACTCCTCCTACAAGTTTTAACCAGACGTAGGTAGAAGACACAAGACTGCTATATACTGCTGATGAGTAAAAGGTATTTATCAGTTTATATTTACTAAAATAATTGCATTGTGTGGGAGACAAGATATAGTGAATGCAGGGTCCTGGGTTTAGTAACACTTTAAAGCGTTGACATTGCAAACCTCCTGATTGCCCATACTTTAAATTCTGGTGGAGAAGGAGGAAATTTGACCCCAGAGATATACAGAATATTTTTTTTTTTAAATCTCAAAACAACATGTCTGTCTATGTTTGCCATCACATTTCTGCAGTTTAATAATACATCCAAACACTTGGTGGAGTTTTCAACTAACAGCCCCCTTAGTGACAGATTTAGTAACTTAAAACAACCATAAAACAAGAATTATATTACAGACTGTGTTCCAACATCGCATTATGAACAGATACCAGTAGCTTTTAAAATGATTTAAACTCCCCGAGCACTGTGGAGCTGATCTGTTTTTACGATTGCATATCTGGTAATTTTCTGAATACATTTTTTTACCGTAAATAATAAATGCAGTGTTAATTGACTTCTATTATTTGTGTTTTAGATGATAAATATCCAGCATTACAATTACAGTGGAAAATAATTCATGTGGAGTCAAAAACCTGTACAGCTATTTATTGTGGTTCTGCTTAAATTTGTATGCATTTCCGTTAAGAAATTATACAATGTTGGCAGTACTCCCATTGGTTTTCCCAGGAACACAAATATTTTATAAATTGGCCCCAATGTGTTTTATTGAGTGTGAACCTCTCTTGCCTGACTGACATTGCTTCAGACAGTTCTCCACAATTACAATTGCATCAGAACATCGAGTTGAATTATTGACATTGACATATGAGTCAACATGTACCATCACCAAGTATTATTGGCAAGTTTTTTATTTTTATTTTCTTGACAACCCTGGCCTATTCCATGAATACCCTAAACAAAAATCCTTGTTCAAAGACAATCTTCCCATGTCACAGTGCAACTGCCCTCATAAGTATATGCATGTGGTGTGCATGTGATACTTCGACTGCAACAGATTAGTAAATAACTGATTATATTTTATTTGTTAGCTCAATTTCTCACTGCTGAGGAGTTTATTTATTCCATTGCATGCATCACTTGTCTGAGGTAAATTCTATTATATGGTGCTGTCATTATTCTATAGGAGGCAGGACTGGAAAATATACACAGACATAATTGTTAATGCTATGCCATACCTATCACTCAGTGGGGGAAAGGAAAATAAATAATGAGATTATAGGGTAATTGCACTGAGCATAACATTATTAAACAAGAATGAAATATAAATAGGTTTGTCAACAATACATTAAGTAATATATTTACCGGTAATATCTAGTGTTTTTTCCCATAAAATACATATAAAAATATATGTTTTAATTTTTTAATCTTTTGTTGCTCATCAGCACTGCCGATCACTTGCAGCCTCTTTGCAGCCATTTTTTGTCAACATGCATGCATGCCAGCTCAGGGTGGAATTTCTGGAGGTGACAAGAGTGAAACAGTGCAAGGTGCATCAGCATAGCCGCTTGTGGTCAGCTCTGCCTGGGTGACAGTGCGCAGGTAAACAATTGGGAGGGAGGCAAAAAGCATTGTAAACCTGTACTAGGAAACTGCAGATTTAAAAATATTAAAACGTTTTTCATTTTTTTTAACATGTTAAAGCTCATATTAAATTTTTGTGATTGGGTTTAAATCTACTTTCATGACTATGATGAATGACTAAAATGCATGGCTCAAATCAATATGCAAGTCCTGCGTCCTTCATCACTACTACCAATTCAGTAAAACCACAACAGCCAAAGTTACTACCAAAACAAATAACTGTTTGTAAAACTATTCCTCTGCTACTACCATTACCACTATTGCTGGTAGTACTCATATCTACTACTTCTAGTTCTAACTCATAAGTTACCAATCCTGTTGCTACTATTTCTTAACTGCTACCTCTACAATTATTTCTCAACACCTTTATTCACCTTTAATCACCTCTCAGGAGCGTGTAGCTCACCTGGTCCTTGATAGCTGCTGATCTCATTCCAGTATACTGAATTTGACTATCTGTTTGTCCACCTGCAAGGTGATTGATGTGGCCAGTCTCTGGGTGGAGATCAAATCTGATTTAAGCCAGCCTAACCTGAAGTCTTATTCTTGTGATATTGCATTTGTTAATTTTGCTCCAAGCTCCCTGTTTGTCTGCCCTGCTTTGCTAGATTGGATTCCCTCATTGACAACTTGGGATCGGATATTGACTACCAGGGCCGGAATCAGGGGGGGGATGCAGACCATTTACATGTCAGGGGGGCCAAGGGCCCCCAGGACTGTATTATTCTGCAGTGATGACTCTCAGCATCCACACAATGGCACACACAGCTCCGCTACTTTCAAAGCTCCAGACTTCAGCATGATCTCAATCTTGTACTTGGCATCAGAAGGGGGGGGGCAGATAAGTGGAGCTTCAGCTTTTGGGTGGAACAATGCCTTAAGCTATAAGTGTGATTGACCTCCTGTAATACGAGGTCAATATGAGCTGGTAAGCAAGCATTTCTGCTTTTGGTGGTGGTGGTATCACTGAGGATCATCTTTTTACAGCAGTGGATGGTGATAGACTTTCAATCAAGGATCTTATTATTAATTTATCACATGGGGACTTTATTTTGTTTTTGCATTGTTTTATTTTATTTTTTTTATATGTATTTGATTTATTATGGACACTTACTAGTGTTAGCGCAACTCAGTAAAGATTATTGATTAAAATTTACCTGCCCAGTTTAATATTTACTGTATTTATTGGCGTATAACACTCACTTTTTTACCCTGAAAATAGAGGGTAAACTGTGCTTGCAGGTTATATGCAGGAGACTTCCCCCTTAAAGTTAGGGTGCGTGTTATACGCCTGTGTGTGTTATACGCTGATAAATATGCTACTTTTCATGACACCTGCACCATTGAACTCTGTTAAAGTCACGAGAAACTGCCATCTATAGAGTAGGCAGAATTGAGGAATTCCAGGATCATCATATTTCTGGTCCCCTCTGTGTTGTGCTGTGGATGCTCCTGCCGGCCCCTACATCACCACTGTGTCCTGCAGTGAATTAGTGTACAGTGGGAGGATCAACAGCATGCAGGGGGGGGGGGGGTGAGTCATCCGACTCTTCAGGAAGTGATGGAATCTGAAGTTTCTTAGACCAATAGTTTCTTCTGACTGAATTGAAGATTGCCATTGCAGGCAGACGGGGACGTGAGTGTTAAATAGATTTTTTTCTTTTACAGAGTGCATTTTTGTTTACACATTCATTTTAGATATCGAGTTTCTGTAACAGAAACCTCTTATTTTACAGAGTGAGCCCGTCTGCCTATTATCAAATATGTATCTTGTACCAGCTCACGTTATACTGTTTCCGCCATAAGTCAGCGTGTGACACATTACTCTGTGCTTCTCATCAGCTTGATATTTCCTCCTCCCCTGAGACAAATCTTGTAATGTCTCTATTAGACTGTGTGACAGGTTCAGTTACTTTATCAGCTGTATTCGTTCCTTTTAAACAATTAATTATATCTCAGCCGATTAAGACAAAAAGCCAATTTACAGCTACATACAACGTAACACAAATATATCATCTAAATATTTCCAAGCTGCTAATATTTGTCTCAAATATGCAAATATAAGAAACCAGTGTGCTAGACAAGAGGTGATGTCATTGCTAAGAAAAGACTCATGGACAGTGACTTTTAGTCTATGTGCCATGGTACTCCCCCCGCTCCCCCCCCCAGTGCATTTTAATAATTAGATATTTTAAATCTTAGCAATGAATTTGATTTGTTTTCTATGCTCTGCTTATCTATTAACTTTATTATCTAGCATTATGTAGACTAGAATGTAGTTCTTGTAAGGGCTCTATAGCTAATCAGTTAAAAATAAAGTGGGTCAAAGGGTACTAAAAAAAATATTCTAGTGTAGCTAATCGCAAGTTCAAAATTGTAATATATCTCAGTTTACCAGTCCTTTTTTTTTAAGGCTTATTTATTTAATGTACTTCAGTAGGATCCACTACTTTAATAAGCCCTTTGAAACTGGTTTCCTTCACTTCTCAGCTGATCTGCCGCCTTTACCACTCTGACACACCCAAACTCAATAGAATGAACACCAGATTAGATTGACCCTTTGTGTATTATAAATAGATTGGTCAAATAAAGCAAGGTAATACAAAACTGTAACAAAATGCTATAATGCCTGTTTCTATACAGAGTATTACTATACTAAAGTTGCATGCAGAAAACAATGTCAAAGAGTAACTGTGCCCGGGTTTCATCACATACTCCGCCCAGCTTAAACAGTAACAGAGTCACCAAGAGCTCTTGAGGATGTTTAGTATAAACCCCAGAGGCTACTCTGCCTTTGGACCCAGGAGGTTCTAATTTGCCTACAGAACTTTACTATATAAGGCTGGGTTCACACTATACTACACAACAGTAGTACGACTTTCATCCAACTTTGCTCTGCGACATCTGTCCTACATTGGTCCTACAGTGGTTGACCGCGAAATTGTGTCAATCTCGCTCCCTTTCTCGGCGAGATTGAGCACTTGCGAGCCCCATCGCGGGAGCCAGCGCCGAGCTGGCTTGCCGCGATGGAGACAAAGCCGTCATAGAAGCGACGGGGATCCGACGCGGATTCCCGCCAATTCTACACGTGGGCGGAGTTTGTTATGAATCCTGAGAAGGAAGTCCCCGCCGAAATTTTAAATAAAAATCCGACATGGGTTCCCCCCTCAGGAGCATAACGGGCCCTTAGGTCTGGTATGGGTTGTAAGGGGGTCCCCCACAATCCATACCAGACCCGTATCCAAAGCACGCCGGCCGGCCGGTCAGGAGGGGAGTGGGGGCGAGCGAGCGCCCCCCCCCCCCTCCTGAGCCGTACCGGGCAGCATGCCCTCAACATGGGGGGGTCAGGTGCTCTGGGGCAGGGGGCGCACTGCGGCCCCCCACCCCAGAGCACCCTGTCCCCATGTTGATGAGGACAGGGCCCCTTCCCGACAACCCTGGCCGTTGGTTGTCGGGGTATGCGGGCGGGAGGCTTATCGGAATCTGGAAGCCCCCTTTAATAAGGGGGCCCCCAGATACCGGCCCCCCACCCTAAGTGAATGAGTATGGGGTACATTGTACCCCTACCCATTCACCTGCAAAAAAAGTGTAAACACAAATAAACCACACAGTGTATTGAAATATTTTATTAGTTGGCCGCCGGGGGGGTGCCGCTGTTCTTCGCCGCCGTCTGGTTCTCTTCCGCCGCCGGGGGGGGGCCCTTTGATAAAAGCGCCCACCGCCCGGCGGGCTTCCTTCGATATCTTCGGCGGCGGGGGGGGTCTTCTCCCACTCTCCGGGGTCTTCTCCCACTCTCCGGGGTCTTCTCCGGCTCTCCGGGGGTCTTCTCCGCTCTCCGGGGTCTTCTTCTTCTTCAGGACTCGCCGCCGCTATCTTCATGTTAGCTCAATTACTGGCAGCGGCGAGTCCCCTTTTCTGTGACGTCGTCTTCTTCTTCTCTTCTCCAGATGTTGACACGACGCTTCCTTCCGCTGTTATGGCTGGCGCGCGGCGGCTCGCAGCGAGTTATATAGGCCTGTCTTGTGACGTCGCAGTCCCATCATGCTCCGGTAGGTAGCACGTGGTACCTACCGGAGCATGATGGGACTGCATTGCGTCCACATCTGGAGAAGAGAAGAAGAAGACGACGTCACAGAAGAGGGGACTCGCCGCCGCCAGTAATTGAGCTAACACGAAGATAGCGGCGGCGAGTCCTGAAGAAGGAGAAGACCCCCGGAGAGTGGAGAAGACCCCCGGAGAGCCGGAGAAGACCCTGGAGAGTGGGAGAAGACCCCCCCCGCCGCCGAAGATGTCGAAGAAAGTCCGCCGGGTGGTGGGCGCTTTTATCAAAGCGCCCCCCCTCCCCCTGGCGGCGGAAGAGAACCAGACGGCGGCGAAGAACAGCGGCACCCACCCCCCTGCAGAAGCCCGCCGGAGGGGGCGCTTTTATAAAAGCGATCATACACACCCCCCCCGGCGGCCAACTAATAAAATATTTCAATACACTGTGTGGTTTATTTGTGTTTACACTTTTTTTGCAGGTGAATGGGTAGGGGTACAATGTACCCCATACTCATTCACTTAGGGTGGGGGGCCGGTATCTGGGGGCCCCCTTATTAAAGGGGGCTTCCAGATTCCGATAAGCCTCCCGCCCGCATACCCCGACAACCAACGGCCAGGGTTGTCGGGAAGGGGCCCTGTCCTCATCAACATGGGGACAGGGTGCTCTGGGGTGGGGGGCCGCAGTGCGCCCCCTGCCCCAGAGCACCTGACCCCCCATGTTGAGGGCATGCTGCCCGGTACGGCTCAGGAGGGGGGGGGGGCGCTCGCCCCCACTCCCCTCCTGCCCGGCCGGCCGGCGTGCTTTGGATACGGGTCTGGTATGGATTGTGGGGGGACCCCCCACGCCGTTTTTTCGGTGTCGGGGGGTCTCCTTACAACCCATACCAGACCTAAGGGCCCGTTATGCTCCTGAGGGGGGAACCCATGCCGGATTTTTATTTTAAATCCGGCGGGAACTTCCTTCTCAGGATTCATAACAAACTCCGCCCACGTGTAGAATTGGCGGGAATCCGCGTCGGATCCCCGTCGCTTCTATGACGCACTCGCTGAAATGTGCTTTTACTATTCCAGCGAGTGCGAGATGTCGGCAGCCTGTCGCCGAGAATCAGCGCGATGCTGTCGTGCTAAAAACACATTCTCGGTGGCAGGCACTGTATACAGCAGTGGTCATCAACCCTGTCCTCAGGGCCCACTTACAGGCCAGGTTTTATGTATTACCTTGGGGAGATGCAGACTAGAATACTGCAATCACTGAGCAGCAAATGATATGTCATGTATTTCATGTATTTCAGTTATCTTGCAAACCTAGCCTGTTAGTGGGCCCTGAGGACAGGGTTGATGACCACTGCTATATAGTATTGGTCCTACATCCATCCGAATTTCATGAACAGAATACTACTTTGATCTGACTTTGTGATAGTCTGACTTGTTCTTTGACCAATCAAAACAATCCCAGTGTGAGATCAATTCCTTTTACTGCTGCTGTAATCACAATGTCGGATGTCAAAAGTCGGATGGTAAGGACAAGGTTCCCACTTTGATCCGACTTCAGTGATATTCAATGAGCTGAAGTACGATCAAAATTGGACCAAAGTAGTACAGGGAGCATTTTCAAAGTCGGACCGACTTGTGTCGGACCAGTTAAGACGGGTCTCATAGGGAAACATTGATTTTCACACATCATGCGACATGAGCTCCCAATGTCGGAGCATTTGTCAGACCAGTGGGAACCCGGCCTAATGCCGTGTACACACGGTCGTTTTTTTCAATGAAAAAAAAAAAAAACGACGTTTTCTGTGAAGTAAAAAACGACGTTTTTGAAACTTCACTTTTCAAAGACAATTTTGCATACACACCATCGTTTTTTCACAAAAAGCAAGGTTACGTTCACCACTCTTTTCCATTGAAGCTCGCTTCATAACTAGCTTCTGGGCATGCGCGGGTTGAAAAACGTTGTTTTGAACTACGTTTTTGCTACACACGGTGACTTTTTGTGAAACAAAAAACGACGTTTTGAAAAACGACACAAAAAATTCAAACATGGAATTTTTTTTTGGTCGTTTTTTTGAAGACAAAAAACGAAGTTTTGCCCACACACGATCAATTTAAATGACGTTTTAAACGCGGCATAAGAGATTAAGCAATACTTAGGAGAAGTGAGAAGTAGTGGATAGTAAAATATATGTAAGGGCTGTGAGACAGAATGGGGCAGTGGCGGCTGGTGCTCAATTTTTTTTGGGGGGGGGTACAAACAAACTGAAAAAAAAAAACATCAAGCGCAGCCACTGTGCCCGTCAAGCGCAGCAACTGTACACATAAATTGCTGCCACTGTGCTATCAAACGCAGCTACTTTAATCATCAATTGTTGCTAGTGTGCCCATCAATTGCTTCCAGTGTGCCAGTCAATTGCTGCCAGTGTGTCCCATCAATTACTGCCAGGGTGCGCCATCAATTGCCCCCAGTGTGCCCCATCAATTGCTGCCAGTGTGCCTATCAATTGCCAGCAGTATGTCCCATCAATTGCCGCCAGTGTGCCCCATCAATTGCTGCCAGTTTTGCCCCATCAATTTCTGACAGTGTGCTCCATCAAATGCTTCCAGTGTGCCCACCCCCACCCGGCACTTACCTGCCTCTGAGTCGTCAATGTCTTCTCTCCCATCCTCTTCCATCTATTGCTATGATTGGACGCCTGATATATGTCCAATGACAGCGCCTGTCGCTTCAGCAGCCAATCAGGTGACAGGTAACCAAACCCGGTGCACCTGATTGGCGGGTCAGTGTTAGAGTGTTAGAGAAGCGATTTATTCACTTACCTAACACAACACTTTGTAAACAGCGAAAGCATTGCACCCACTGTTTACCAATTTGGAAGCATATTAGAGCCTACAGCTTTAATCAGGATGCTTATAAGACCGACGCTCTAATCAGGCGCTTCCAAAAACACCCCCGCAGGGAGACAATAAATAGATTTATGCAATGGACACACTGCCACTGGAATGGGTTAGTCTCAAAAAAATTATAAATAGTTATTTTTGCTGGCTTTGTTGGGGTGCATGCCGCAGTGCACAATACTTGGTGGCTTCCATCTGCTTTCAGTTCAAAAGGACAGAAGACTGATGGGGTGTTTGGTGAGATTACCTTGAAGAAAAACTTCAACAATAGCAAGAAAAATGCAACAAGTTCAGGGAGCAGAAAGGTGGTTCTGAATTAATGGAGCAATCCTAGGTGGATGAGATAACAGTGTTCAGTGGTAGATTAAGCAGGCAAGGCAATGTCTAGGGAGCAGAAAGATAGGGCTCTGGTGGGGTAAAGTCCCAATTCCTGCTATGCAGTCTGTGTAGTGGGTTGACAACCCTCTCACCAATCCTGCACTTCAGCCATGCTTGCCAGCGTAAGAGCCACTCATGGATCGATGACTTGAGCTCCATCAAACCCGCTCTGTACTGCTGGAGATGCTGTACTGCTGAGGATGCAGGAGAAGGCTGGCAAACTTGTTCTGGAACACGGGGATACTGCTGCTTAGCACTGTATTCTGGGTGTCGGCTTCTTCCCCGGTCTGACACCAGATGCCCCAAACCTCCCCGAGCAGTACATTCAGCCCCTCTCCACTTTTTCTCCCTGCTGATGTCCACCAAAAAGGGGGAAGACATAAAGAGTTAATAGGAATATAGCGGATGGGCACATTTTGTCCCACACATCCACATTCTCCTCTCTCTCTCTCCCCAGCACTTCACTTGCTTGTACTTCCTGGACCAGCTAGCACTGATAGGTAGGGAGCATGGGTGTATGGTGTAGCAAACAGACATAAAGTCCCAGTTCTAGCTGTCAATGTGGGCTGCTGCTCCCAGTACCACCTCATCAGGCACTGCCAGCACTCCTGGTTGCAGCTGCCCCTTTCTACTGTCCGTGCCACCACAATCCTCCAGTCTTCTGGCTCTGCACCTCCAGCTTAATCCTCTCAAGCATGCCTCCCAACTGTGTGAACACTCACCAGTCCTCTTCTGCCTCTGTGGAACTCCTGTAGACTTGCCCGCCAGTGTTCTCCCGCTGTCCTCCCTCCACCTTCTGTGCCTCCTGGTCAGGACACATCTGTGGGTTGTTCCAACTGCACCCGAATCCAGCCCAAGGTCACCCCCCCAGACAGGGAAACTCCCTCAAAGGCCCTGACAGCCTGACACTCCATCTTTCACCCGATCCACTCCTCCCCAGATGGGCTGACCCTGGATATTTAAGGAGGCCTGCCCCCTGCCAATCCAGATTGGGTATTGGTCAGGGCTCCTCAGAAAACCCCAGGCAGCTCCAGCTCCCCTCTCCACCTCTCTTTCCAGAAAACCCTAGAACATTCTAAAAATAAGTGGGAGGTCCAGGTGATGCCACCTGTAAGTCACCCAGCGCTACCCTGAGCCACTCCAACCAAGGTCAAAACACACTCAGGCTTGGCTGCTAGCCAAGCCTGGAAATTGACTTACTCTCACAAAATATGTACTTTTCTTCTATCACACTAGAGGGTGCTACAAAAAAAAGCCTCTGGCCATTGCAAACAATATTTTATGTTGATTTTGTCACTTAAAAATTATGATCTGATAGCAGGTAGGTGGACTTTCCCCCTTACAAAGATTCCTATTGGCTAAGAGGGCACAACATCATAGGGATGGGCCAATGGGAATATTTTTGTGCTTAATGAACATGAGTGTCAGTAATGATATATCGAGTTATTAGTGACTCATAGTACATTTGATTGAATTAAGGAGATGCACATTTGGATTTTTCAGTTCTGCTTTTCTTACTTTGCTACACTAGGACTGTGTCTGTTTCATTTCATTGTAGATATTTCATTGTAGATATGTCCCTGGTAACAGATTTTAGATTACAAATCCACACTGACACAGTACCTGATCAAAGATTGCCATCAAGACTTCACTAGCTGCTTTGATTGTTCTTCTACTTTGACCCTTGTTTGCTTTCAACACTTTTTGCCTCACCCCCGTGCTTGTTCTCTAATTCTCAATTCTGTCTGCAGTTAAATCAAAGCCTGAAAACAAAGTGCCAGCTGACATAGGCATCTACTGTACATAGAAAAGGGTGAAGTGAGAAAAACTTTTTAGAGAGAAAAGAAGTCTGAAAACAGTTACGTTGGAAAGACCTAAATAAAAGAACAATTCTGGCATACAAGTACAGCTAGTTGGCCTATTGCAATGATGTCTAGCAAGCCAACTTAGCATAATGCCGCGTACACACGACTGTTTTTCCTGATGAGAATAATGCAATTTTTTAAATTGGTGGTGAAAAACGGTCATGTGTATGCTCCAGAGCATTTTTCTCGACAATAAATATGCCCGAATTTTTTTAGAACCTGCTTTATTTTTTCTCGTCATTTTTCACATTGTGAAAAACGGTCGTGTATACGCTTTAACGAGGGGGAAAAAAATGTGCATGCTCAGAAGCAAGTTATGAGACAGGGAAATTAGCAAAAGCAGCCCAAAGGGTGGCGCCATTCGAATGGAAGTTCCCCTTTATAGATCCGTCGTACATGTTGTACGTCACCGTGCTTTGCTCTATAGTCCACAGTAGCCACAGCCCTGAGAAGCTGAAAAAATTTATATCAGAAACCATGCATATGCCAATGGAAGTTTGCAATAAAACTGAATAAATTGATCTATAATAGATCTGTGAAAAAATATTGGTGTCTGCGCTGTGCTAGGGGTATGTGCAACAATAGTGCACAAACCAGGGGGAGGGTCCTAGGAACTAGGTAAATAATGAACAAGTGTAAACAACATGTGAAAAGTAGATACTGAAACACACAAATAAGGATAACACCATAAAACGTTATGATATCCAGACATCAAATGATTTCACAGAGTGAATAATACAAGAGTGGAATAATGAATAGTCTTTGGTACAAGTCCAAAAAAAATACAAAAATTCTGTGAGTGAAATGCCCAGAGCAGAAAGAAAACTTCCAACATAGAAATTATGCAGATGGAGTCTTCGGTGCAGAAAACCCCTAGTGCTCTCTAACTGCTCACTTTCTGGCTATGTACAGATAGCAAAAAATCCACTCCAGCAGAGAAAACGCACAGCAGTAAGGGATGACGACAAAGGATCTCAATGGCAGATGAGCATGTAAAAATCAGAGACACAACATAGCATAATCCTGTGATGGCACTGAATGGTTTATCATCCAAGGCAAATAAAAAATGGAGGGGTAGTGCTGCGCTGTAGGGAAGGGAGTGGGGATGGGATAATGTGTGGAGGAAGTGTGACAAAAAAAACTAGATATGTGGAAAAAAGAAGAAAGGAATAACCTAACTATTAAAATACATGGCAATGTCAGAAATTGACAGTGATATAATAAAATATTAAACGTGCAAAATGCAGCCTAAGCCGGCTGCCAAACCAATGACAATGCAAAATGACATATAGGGCCAGATTCAGGTAGATGGGAGCATCTTTGCTCCAGAGTAACGCTTTCTCATTTACTTACTCTGAAGACCCTTTCAGCGCAAGTACTGTTATTCACATAGCAGTTGCGCGTAAACTTGCGCCAGAGTAACGATAATGCGCCTGGCGTAACCCGACGCAAGTGGAAGTGGGTGTGATCATATGTAAATGATGGGCGGAGCCCAGCGCAGAGGCTTACGTTCAGCGCATCATCCACGGAGCATGCGCAGTGAGTGCGGCTCCACTCGCCCCCTTGTGCGCATGCTCACAACTTCCGTCGGCACCACTTCCCGGGAAACGTCAGCGCAATGCCTTCCGTTGGGCGCTTAAAAGCGCAGGCGGAAACGCCATTCCGGCGCAAAAGTATATCCGTTTCCCCCCACCCCAGGGAAGATACTTTTGTGCTGTGATGGCTGCTCCCGCTACCCCCCCAGAGAGAGGAGGAACCTGAACTTTAATTCACAGGAGGTCTCAGTGATCATATCCGCGATGGAGACTTATAATCATTTTCTCCATGGGAAAAAGAGCCGTAAGACCAGCCGGGAGAGGAAGCAGGGCATCCTGGACACCATTGCTGGCCGGGTCAATATTTTGGGGTACTCCACCCGGACTGCTGGGGACATTCAGAAGAAAATTAATGACCTGCGGCGCAAGGTGAGGGGCAAGGTGTCCACCATCAGGAGGCATGAGAGGGGCACAGGTGGTGGTCCCCCATGTCCTGTCACCCTGACCGCGGAGGAGGAGGTGGTCGCACGCTGCCTGGAGAGGGAGCAGGTGGAGGGGTCCCAGGCTATGACTCCATGGAGGAAGGCTCCAGGACAGGTAAGTTTTTTTTATCCCCTATTTGATTTGTTGCATTTGGGGGGGAGGGTACATGTGCCAAGTGTGTGGGACCACCAACATGTGTCTGCTTTGTGTCATCCCACAGATGACGGAGCTGGGCCATCATCGGTCAGCGTCCATTCCACCCCATCCCCCCCACGCCATCGTGTGCCCGAGCCCCTGGGTGGTGAAGAGGTGGTGGAGGAGAGTGGCCACACCACACCTGCCGAGGTCGTTGAGGAGAGCCTGCTGTGGCAGAGCAGGACTTTACTTTAGTTTTGGAGGTCTCCTCCCCTTCTCCTGGGCCATCTGTTATCCCCTCCCCCATCCTTGGAAGCCCCTCAAGGGTGACTCCTTCCCCCCGGGGACAACCATCTTCTGGCCCCAGGAAGGCGACCCAGAAGACCAGGGGGGTGTCTGATGTTGTCCAGGACCAGTTGGCGAGGGATCACGCCAGACAGACAGAACAAATGGGGGCCATAGTTGGCCACTTACAGAAAGTGTCTGACAGCCTGGGCTCCGTTGCCCAGATAAGCAACGCAGTCCAGGATGTCAGCTGTAATTGCGCTGCAGTGGTCACCAGTTGGGGGAGGTGCAGGGTGACATAAGGGACCTCACTGCAGCCGTCCATGCTAACACCTGCTGCCATT